>CM061920.1:205064005-205645303 GCA_031002005.1 Vandiemenella viatica
CGGTGTCAATTTTGAACATGGCAAAGACCCCACACTCGCCTCTTCGTATAGACCAATATCACTGTTATCCTATAGCCTCAAAACTCTGGAACGGATGGTTAAACACCGGCTGGAGTGGTATCTAGAAAACAACAACCTACGACCAGGACACCAAATGGGCTTCAGGAAAGGCAAAGGTACTTTAGAGGTAATCGCACACCTCATGACAGATATCTACGAATGTTACTGCGCTAACGCGTATCTCATGACCTTGTATGTGAACCTAACGCATGCTTATGACAATGTGGTGCCAGCAGTTCTCTCTTGGAGGCTATTGGACATGGGACTACCTAGCGAATTTGTAGTTAACCTCATCTCATTGCAAGCAGGGAGGTCGCTAGAGATTCACATCAATGGTACAATAGTCAGCCCTCGAATTGCAACTCGAAGTCTTCCTCAAGGCTCCACGCTCTCCCCGCTGCTGTTGAACATCTATACCAGCGACCTTGGAAGACTGGTAATAGGAAAGGTGATGATACTCCAGTACGCAGACGACTTATGCTTCTATGTAATGATGAACGAGTTAGTTGACTACAAGAAGGTCGACTATGGCAATGGCTCAGGAACAACGGTTTGGACATATCCGAAACAAAGTCAGCGGTGTCATTTTGCAGCAGACGTAGAATCACTGAAATGGACGACATACCGTTCGGATCTTACCGCTTCCCGTATCGACGAGTTATAAAATACCTGGGCGTTACAATAGATAACAAGCTTAACTGTAAACACCAAATCAAAGACATTTTAAGCAAATGTGAGACGGTACTTAACGTCATTAAAGCAACCACAAAACCTTGGTGGGGTACAGACCCGAAAGTTTCCCTGACTTTATACCATTCACTCATCAGACCACATTTTGACTACGCAAGCATGTTCTACGGATCAGCAGCGGATAACACTCTTCAAAACCTCGACAGATTGCAGTAAAAAGTACTAAGAATATGCACAGGAGCTATGGCCCTTTAATGCGCTACTGGCAGAAGCACTAGAGCCACCTCTCCATATACGATGTATGCAACTCTGTAAACAGGTTCTACCTAAACAAAAGAAAATTAATAACAACACCCTCATCTGGAAAATTGAGGCCCTTGGAAACCAATTGACTTGTGGATGATACTGGTCACGTAAAAAGACCCCATTACTAATAACCGCACTAGAAGAAATCAATAGATACAACAACAACATAATGTCGGCATACCTCCTTCCAGAGTTTTATGCCATATGAAGCAACTGTTACACCACTCAACGTGAGAACCGACATCAATCTGGAAGCCCTCGGACATGGCAGTACCGTTAAGCTAGCAGAATTCCTTGCGAAATGGCCAAATGCATCCCACATCTACACAGATGAGGCGAAATCCAATTCATCAGTGGGCTGTGCATACTTAGATCTAAAGAGGAAGCGATACGGTATGTTCAAACTACCCGGAGAAGCGTCCGACTTCACAGCGGAAATGGTGGCAATTCAGAAGGCAATCGAGTATGCTGAGGCTTCGGTGGACGCAACATCCGTCATAAGATCAGACACCCGCTCGTCGTTTACAAGCCTGCAAGGACACACGCAAGTTGCCAACAAAGACTATCATATGCAACATCTTGGAAGTAGCATACCGGGCGAAACAGAAAGGCAAAACGCTGGTGTTGGGGTGGGTGAAAGCCCACATCGGCCTAAAAGGAAACGAACAGGTAGACCAGCTAGCATGCGAGGAAGGCAGTGCCTATCTGTACGTAACTGTGAGGGACCTAATGACAATTGCAAAAAAAGGAGCAATAGAATCATGGAACAGAGAGTGGGACGAGTCACAACTGGTTAAAGGAAAACACTATGGGCAGATCCACCCTGTCATCCCTAAACATCATTGACACCAACAACTCAAGATCACAAGAAAAACTATCGTAACTATCTCCAGACTAAAGTTCAACCATGGCTCCTTCCCCTTACGCCTGAATAGAATAAACATAGTTCAAAGCCCCTTATGTGGATGCGACGAGACGAGCATAGGGGACATGGACCATATCCTCTTCGGCTGCAAGAACAGATGCGACAGCACCAAAGACCTAATAGAGCAACTGGCAAAACTATGTCACTTCCAACCATCAAGAGTGTCACATCTCCTCGCGACCGGTGACGCCAGGATCTTTACACGGCTATGCAGATTTCTTAAAAACTGTGAAATAGACATATAAACCTACAGATACCTAAGTACATTACTGTTTCCAACTTTTGGTGGATAAATTATAATTGAATTCATGTACTTAATAATAGATAGGAACTATTGTATGTTAATAGTGATTATGTAAAGGTGATAGACACTTACTAATTGTGTTATGGACATATAGGTGAAAGAATATTCATAAGTTGTGTTATGGATGTACAAATGATATAAATGTAATTATGTAACTAATACTATGGCTTTTTGGTTGATATCACAGTCGCTGATTCCACAAGACCACCATGGACAAAATATTAATACTATGGCTGTATGGCTTACTGGCCCATTGGCAACAATAAAAAAACTAATAATAATAATAATAAAAATCCTTGAGGTAAGCTTTTAGTTAATTTCCTCATTTGGCTTACTGTATTGCTCAAAATACGCTGACCATTCACCGCATCATACTGTGTATGAAACGGGCCACAGTTTTGCAATGGATGGAATGGAGTATTTTGTAAATTAGTTCTTGTCTCCAAAGAGAGTCATATACACCGATCAGCCAGAACATTATGACCACCTACGTAATAGACGTTGCTGGGTCAAAACTCATCATAGGTGCCTTCTACCGTCCACCTTATTCGGATATAGCTATCGTCGAGGAGTTAAGAAATAATGTAAATAGTATAGCTAGCCATTTTAAAGATCATGCTATGATTCTAGGAGGCGACTTCAATCTGCCTTATATTGACTGGCGTAATTACGTTCACATCACAGGTAGCAGGAATAAGGCAGCTTCTGAAGTAATTCTCGATTTGTTGTCAGATAATCATCTCGAGCAGCTAGTTAATGAACCTACGCGGTGTCATAACGGTAGCGAAAACATTTTAGACTTGCTGGTTACCAACAGGCCAGAATTATTCACCGACATTTCAACGACCACAGGAATAAGCGATCACAAAGCGGTAATTGCGACTGTCAAATTAATGACCGAGCGAAAAAGGAAAAAAGGGCGGATTGTATACAGATTCAGTAAGGCCTCAAAGGAGTGTTTTAGAACCTACCTGAGGAATAAATACCATAACTTCAAGTCAACAAAGGACACCATTGAAGAGATGTGGCATCATTTTATACATATAGTCAGGGAAGGAATGGAAATACATATACCAAAGCGGACAATAAAGGGAGAGGATGATCCACCGTGGTACACATGCGAAGTCAAAAGATTACTCAAAAAACAAAGGAAAATACACGCACGCTCAAGAAGGAAGGGGTGTCGCAGCGATTTAGAAACCATAGCTGATTTAAGAGGACGTATTAAGAATGTAATGCGCGAGGCCTTTAACGATTTTCACTCCAACTCTCTCTCTAAGAGTCTCACAGAAAACCCAAAGAAATTTTGGTCGTATGTACGAAAAGTTAATTGTACCAACAGCAATATTCCAGCACTAATTCGTGAAGGTTCCGAGGTTAATGAAAGCCGCGATAAAGCGAACGTACTAAATACTGTATTCAAAAATTCATTTACAAATGAACATAAGGATAGTATTCCCGTTTTCCCACGCCGTGGCGAGTCGGTGATGGAATCATTACGAATAGATACTGCAGGTATCGTTAAGCAATTAGAGCTCCTGAAGTGGGGGAAAGCACCGGGCCCGGATGGAATTCCAGTAAGAGTATTTTCAGAGTATGCTGCAGAAATCGGGCCATTTCTGTCTGATATATTCAGTAAATCATTAGAAGAGCGAAAAGTACCTTCAGACTGGAAAATCGCGCAAGTAACTCCGGTTTTCAAAAAAGGTGATCGAAGTGATCCTGGGAACTATCGTCCCATATCTATAACATCTGTTTGTAGTAGAGTTATGGAGCATATTATATACTCGAACATTATGAATTTTCTAGATTATAATAATTTGCTTACAACAAATCAACATGGATTTCGGAAGAAAAGATCATGTGAAACACAGCTGGCCCACACAACCGCCTTTTAGCGAAGCTTCGAGCGTACGGTATATCGGATCAGCTTTGTGAATGGATAAAGGATTTTCTAACTGGTCGGTCGCAGTATGTTGTCGTTGAAGGAGAAAGTTCTTCTAATCTAGATGTTACATCGGGTGTACCTCAAGGAAGTGTAATAGGACCACTTCTTTTCTTAATTTTTATAAACGATCTCGGAGACAAAGTGAAAAGCCTTTTTAGATTGTTTGCTGATGATGCGGTTATTTATAGGGAAGTAAGAACTTTGGCCGATTGCTTAGAAATTCAGCGCGATCTGGATGTTATTTTGGCTTGGTGCGCTGAGTGGCAACTTACTCTAAACTGTAAAAAGTGCAAGACAATGAGCATAACTAACAAAAAGAATCCGATTGTTCAGAAATACGAGTTAAACAATACAGTTATTGATATGGTCGATTCTATTAAATATTTGGGAGTAACAGTACAAAGTAACATGAAATGGGACATACACATTAATTCTTTAGTAGGTAGAGCAAATTCTAGGCTGCGATTCATAGGTAGAATCTTGAAAAATTGTAATGAACAAACAAAGGAGATAGCGTACAAATCTCTTGTGCGTCCACATTTGGATTATTGTTGTGCCATTTGGGACCCGTTTCGTTAGGGATTGATCGAAAGTATAGGGAAAGTACAGAGAAGAGCCGCTCGATTCGTGACCGCTTGCTACAGTCCTTATGAAAGTAGATTAGTAGATTAGTAGATTGGGAGTCTCTGGTAGATAGACGACACACGTTTCGTTTAAACTTATTGGAAAACATGCGTACTCCAACTTTCACTCATGAGTGTAGTGAAATACTTCTTCCACCAACCTATTTGAGTCGGAAGGACAGGAAAGATAAAATTAGAGAAATAAGGTGCCGGACTGATTCTTATATGAATTCTTTTTTCCCTCGTACCATTAGGGATTGGAATGCACAGCAAAGAGATTAGCTTTGGTGCTGAGCACCCTCTGCCACCCACAATTTTGTGAATTGCAGAGTATATATGTAGATGTAGATGTAGATGTATGTCCACCTTTGGCACGGGTAACAGCGGTGAGGCGTCTTGGCATGGAAACAATGAGGCCTTGGTAGGTTGCTGGAGGGAGTTGGCACCACATCTGCGCACACAAATCACCTAAAGCCCTAAATCCCGGGGAGGGGTGCGATGAGCACTGACGCTACGCTCTCACATCCCAGATGTGTTCGATTGGGTTCAGATATGGCGAGTTTGGAGGGGGAGGGGACAATACATCAATTGCAACTAGCCACTGTGTTCTTCGAATCACTCCATCACACTCCTGGCCTTGTGACATGGCGCATTATCTTGTTGAAAAATGCCAATGCCGTTGGGAAACATGGTGATCATGAAGGGGCGTACATGGTCTCCAACCAGTGTATATAACTTATTGACCGTCGTGGTAACTTGCAAGAGCTCCACTAATGAATGCCCACGTGAATGTTCCCCCAGAGCATAATTGAGCCGCCGCCAGCTTGTCTCCTTCCCGCAGACAGGTGTCAAGATGCTGTTCCCCTGGAAAACGACGGATTAGCACCCTCCAGTCGGCAGGATGAAGAAGGTATCGGAATTCATCAGACCATGCAACGCTCTGCCAATGCGCCTGCGTCCAGTGGCAGTGTTCGCGTGCCCATTTCGGTCGTAGATGCCAATATCGTGCTTTTAACATGCGTGGTTTCTCGGCTACGTAGGCCCATCGTTGGGAGTGTTCGTGCGCTGTGTGTTCAGACACACTTGTACTCTGCCTAGCATTAAAGTCTGATGTTAATTCCACCACAGTTCACCACCTGTCCTGTTTTACCAGTCTTCCCAGCCTACAACGTCCGACATGTAATGACGGATGGCCGCCCAACCCCTCGACGTTTGCACGTCGTTTTACCTAGGTTTTGCCGCTTGTTAAAGACACTCACCACAGCACTCGACCACCCGAGCCTCCGGGCCATCACAATCTGCCCTCGGTCAAACTCGGATAGATCGCGCGCCTTCGCCATTCTAAACACGGATAGTACGCTCACTAATACTAAATGCCCCTTGCGCGTAATTGACTAGCAGTCATTCCTCGTCAGGTGATGCTTATATCGCCCGGATGGGTTTATATCGATAGAAGGTAGGTGGTCATAATTTCTGGTTGATCAGTGTATAACCTATCTACCGAAATGCTGCTTTTATAGCTGTACTTAGTGAAAATAGTTGTTTTCGCGGCTGTGTTGAAATATAAATAGGTAAGGTAGGACTGGTGTGATTTTGTTCAAGAATAAGCTACAATACTTGTAGTAAACAGTGCTTTCGGTTTTTTGCTACCAGCTTTATCATTTCCCAGGTTTAAGGATAGCGATATCTTTTCTAGGAGACCGTGCTGAAGAGTATGCTTAATCACAGGCATGTATGTTCCCCGAAATTAATTAAGAATTCAGGATAAATTCCATGAAAACTTGGAGCTTTGAAAGTTTTGGTATCCTCCAGTGCATTCAGCCTCTGCTGAAGTGCCCTGTGATGGCCTCGCCTGTGGAGGTTCAGCCTGTGGAGGCTCAACTGCAGCCTGTGGAGGCTCAGACTGCACAGGCACAGCCTGTGGGGGCTGAGCTTGTCGAGGCTCAAGCTGTAGAGGCAGAAAGTAGATAGTGGGTTGGAGGAAGTTGATAAGGATGGGTGGGAGCTGGTAACAGGTCGTAGGAGAATCATGGTTAACAGGATGAACAAGCCAGACACTTCAGTAATTGTGGGAAAAAATAGGTTTGACCTGTTGCCAGAGTCAGGAGGAGAAGAGCCTCATGTAGATGTAGGAGTAGGTAAGATGCAGCAGACCTTTAGGAATAAGGGCGTGCAGGGCAAGAATAGGAAAAAAAGGGTTCTGCTGCTAGGTAGTAGCCATGGGAGAGGTGTAGGCCCTCTTCTGCAGGATCAGTTAGGTACAGGATATCAGGTCACAAGCTTTTTCAAACCTAGTGCAACATTAGGCCAGGTAATAGAGGATATAGGTTCCCTTTGTAGGAGTTTCACTAAGGATGATAGAGTAGTGATAGTGGGAGGTGCGGGAAATAGTATTGATAGAAACGCGAGTTATAGTATAGAGAGTGACCTGAGGAAGGTGGTGAAGGAGGCACAGCATACCAGGGTGCATGGTCCTAAGTCGCCATGACCGGCCACAATTGAACTATGCTGTGAGGCGGGTTAATGTGGAAACGGAAGTGCTACTTGGGAAAGGCATTAGTTCTGTGTTGGGGGTTGTGCCTGTGAACACCATTGGTAGGTGGGGTTTCACTAGGCATGGCCTACACCTAAATAGAAGGGGGAAGGGAGTACTTTCTGAGTTGTTAGCTAAAGCAGTGAGGGAGCCCGTTTCCAGTGATGATGGGGTCAGGACTGTGCCTTTTTTAGGTTAGGGGCTGCTGGTGAAGGGACAGAAATAGATTATCAAAGTGATACTGATTGCAGATTCGCGATGGGGAAAGTCACAGATATTAAAGAAATAGATGAAATGGCTGAAACAATAACTGACTGCGTAAAAGTGGGAAAGAGGAGATAAATTCTGAAAATGTAAAGCCAGTAGTAAGGGTGTTAATGGTAAACTGTAGAAGTATAATGAACAAAGTAATCGAATTTGCAAACTTAATAGAGATGCACGAACCACAAGTAATAATTGGGGTAGAGAGTTGGTTAAAAGAAGAAGTACTAGACAGTGAGGTTTTTCCTGATGGTTACAGAGTGTACCGCAGAGATAGAGGAGCAATTGGTGGAGGAGTCTTCATACTAGTTAGCAAAAACTACCACAGTTCACTGGCATTCATAGATCAAGACCATGAGTTACTTGGGGTAGATTTCTGGGGTAATAAAAAAGAAAAAATCAGAGTGTTGGCTGTTTACCGCAGTGGAAGAATGACAGAAGAGGATGAGGCTCTTGGGGAGAAATTAAATTCATACTCAGATTTCAGAGGTGAGAATAGAATGATCATCATCGGCGGGATTTAAATTTACCAGGTGTAAACTGGGAAGGGAATAAGATAAATAACACAAGGGAACAAAGATTTGCAAATATCTTAATAAGGGAAGGAGGATTTACACAAGTGGTTGAGCAAAACACTAGGGGACAAAATATTTTGGATATATTTCTAATTAAGCCCGATGAAAACCTTTTGAGGTATCAAGTAACTGAAGGAATAAGTGATCATGAAGCAGTTCTGATGGATATTAGAGGATTCAGTAAACCAGCAGCCAAAATTGAAGGGGGAAATAGGTACAATTATAAAAAGGCACAGGTTTCAAATTTGAAGATATTTCAGAGAACAATTCAGCAAATGGAAGGAAGGCTCAGGTACAGTAGAGTCAAGGTGGGAAGAGTTCAAGGAGATAATAAGAAAGGGGGAAGAAAAATTTATTCCAAAGCAAAAATAAAGAGAAGTAGAGAACCTATGTACTATAATAGGGAAGTGAGGAGGTTAAAGAGGTTGGTAAGAAAAGAACATAACAGAGTTAAGAGACAGCAGGGTAGTAGGGAATATTTAAAACAACTAAACAAGGACTTAATAACAGCAAAGAAAATGGCTAAAGATGGGTTTATGAAGAGTATTGTCAGTGCAGGGACCATTGACTGATGCATCTAGAAATTTCTATGGCTATATCAGGAAACTGAGGGGAAGGGAGGATGTAGAGACACTTATAGATAAGGATGGAGAAGAAGTTACTGACGATTTGAAAAAGGCAGAGATTTTAAGTAACTGGTTCAGTGAAAGCATCAGAAACAGGAGGGTCTAATTCGGAGATTAAACACAATTAGAAATGACGATAGTAAAAAATTTGATATCCATCCTGAGGAAATCATGAAGGAAATAAGAAAGCTGAAAAAACATAAAGGGGCTGGTGAAGATAATATTACTACAGATATCTTAAAGATAGCCGGATGTGACATTGTACCTTATCTTGAAATATTATTTAAATTGAGTCTAGACACTTGCTTACCACAGGACTGGAAAAGTGCAATAGTAGTACCGGTACATAAGGGAGGGGTGAGAAATAGAGTTGAGAATTACAGGCCAATCAGTTTGACATCAGTGGTAGGTAAATTAATGGAAAGATTGATATGCAACCACATCAGAAATATATGTGAGGAACGTAATTGGTTTTCAAGCAGGCAACATGGTTTCAGGCAAGGATATTCATGCGAATCTCAGTTGGTGGGATATATGCAAGATATTTCAAATGAAATGGACAAGGGAGGCCAAATTGATAGCGTAGCACTAGATCTGTCAAAGGCGTTTGACAGAGTGAGCCATAAAATGGTAGTAAATAAGTTAAAAAACTATTGGAGTGATGAGGAAAGTGATTTGCTGGGTAGAACAATTGTGAAAGGTAGAAAACAGAAAGTTAGGGTAGAAAATGTAGTATCAAAAGAAGTGGAAGTAAAAAATGAAGTGCCGCAAGGTAGCATATTTGAACCATTGCTATTTATTATTCTAATGAATAATTGTGTGATTTTTTACTATCAGAAAATTAGATTGTTTGCAGATAACATAATGGTATGCAAAATGGTTTGAGGATTGTAAACAGTTGCAGGGTGATCTGTACAGGATATCTAGTTGGGTTGGTAAACATGGGATGAAGATAAATGCAAAGAAGAGTCAGCTTATTAGATACAAAAAGGTGTGGAAAGAATTTGCTTATAAAGACTTAAAATGTAAATATCTTGGCATTACTTTTGATAACAAGCTTAACTGGGCAGGATGCATTGGACAGGTGGTAGGAAAAGATTTCAAAATTGTGCACTTGTTGGAGAGAGTGATGTGAGGTAATGTACGAGAGAAGTGAGGGAATTGGGTTACAAACCTTTGCTCAGACCATTGCTCAAATATGGTAGTTTAGTATGGGACCCTCATTTTACTTATCAAATACAGGAGTTGGAGGTGCAAAAAAGGGCTGCTAGATTTGTTTCTGGAAATTATCACAGAATGCAATCAGTGACGGATATGATAAAGGAGCTGAAATGGGATTCATTGCAAGACAGGAGGAGGATGAGGGGGGGTCATGGGAGGTGTGCAGGGCGTATATTGGCGATGAGTTATGGAAAGATATTGGAGTAGGTATGAAATGAAGTGCATGGAAAGGAAAAGATGACCATGACCACAAGCTGACACTCGATTTCAGGCACAAGTGTGTGGGAAGATTCTCTTTTTTAGGTAAGGGTGTCAGGGATTGGAATGAGTTACCAAGAGAAATGATGAATTATTAACGAAAGGTTGAAAGAATTTAAAGATAAAATCTGTAGAGGGCAAATGTAGGTGGGTGCAGGATAGGGGGAAGATGGGGGTGTAGGGAAATTGCTACTGGAGACTGTGCTCCATTGCAATTAAATGAAATTAAATTAAATGTGTCTCCAAAGCTTGTGAACATATTAGCTGGACCCAAGATGACTGAAAATAGGTTGCTTTGTCAGATTATTTGTGATTTCAGTTGTTAAGAGCTGATGGTAGGGTGACAGACTAAATGACACCATGGATCCCAGGTGTCAAGAAGGCACTGTGCAAGGTGGTATGGGCTGAGTTGACATGGCATGGACTGGAACCTCCAGTCAAAGTGAAGCAACCCTTGAGTGTAAATGGTTATCTTCAGTTACTTGGGGACCATTATCAGCCATTCATGGCCATCTTGTTCCCAAACACCAATTGGACTTTTTTAATGCACTATGTTATTCAGCTAAAATTATTCATGATTTCTTTGAGGAATATTCTGGATTATTCCAGCTTGTCAGACATGTATTGCAATTGAATATGTCTGGGACATGATCAAAAAGTCAGTACTTGCACAACTTCCTGCAGCAGCAATACTTTTGCAATAGGGACAGGACAAATTTTCAGAAAGTGTTTGAAATTGACCGTTGTGGATATATTTAGCCAAGAAAAATAGTAATTTACTTAAATAAACTTTATAAGTACACAAAACCACATGTAAATGTTGAACTGTTTAAATTCCTGCGCAAACAGCATAACACATAATCTTGTCGCGGGCGACGTCGTATGTATGTGTGAAATAACGTGACCTGCGATTTGTTATTCCGATAGTATTAAGTGATTTTAAGTGTTTCATGAAGTTATAGACATAATGGAACAATAGACATATCGTTGGTGCACAGTACATAAATGTACTAATACTTCTACATCTTCCACAAACAAATTATTTATTGATGTAACACGAAATGCAGGAATACGAATCAAGCGGTTGCCAGTAGCAAAGACGACATTATGAAGAAATTCCAATGCAAAAGATTTCAAATGAATTTTGTGTTCCAGGGACACCTTGCACATGATAGTACAAGGCGTACCTCCCTCCCCAAAAAACATATTTTTTAAAAGCTATATATTTTCAAATTTTTTACTAACCAACCTTAATCCCCTTCAAAATACTCTCCATTACAACTAATAAATTTGTCCTACCGGTGCATTCACTGATCAAAACATTTTCTGTAGTCATCTTTAGAAATGGCTGACAGCTCCTCCCTCATTTTTTCTTGACCTCTTCAATGTTGTCAAATCGGTGTCTTTTCATGTCCCCTTTTTCATGCGTGGAAATAAACAAAACAATTGATTGGCTATTGGAAAAATCTTCACCTAGTTTGTAGACTGCAAGTTATGAAAAGCAATCAGACCAGACCAAACCCCATTATAAAAAATGGAAAATCTCATTGAAATAATTTAAATTGTTCAACTGCACTACCACATCCTTAAAGATGGCAGATGGCTACCCCCACCCTTTCATCACCATGAGGCACCCCAACTGTTTTGTGCCAAGCACAGCGCAAACCGATAACCTTCCTGCTCCAGTGATTAACAGCAAAAGTCCGCTGACCGTATCCATCATTTGTATTTGTAGGTTCGGGAAATTGGGCAGTCACTTGACCTCTCAAAGTGTGAAAATTATGCATTCATCTACGTAGATTTTGTCACATATTTTTCAATTTTGGATTCTACTACCCCTATTGCTCTGAAATTTTTACCAGTAGATAAAATTTTAGGTAAATGTAAATTTTGATCCTTATGAAAATTTATGTACCTCTAACCGTTTAGTAGTAAAAAATGATCTTCTGTTTCACTCAAATCTGCCTCTAATTTCTACAATTTTATAGCTAGGAGGCTCAAAAAACTTTTTATTTACTTCAGTTGACTGTCCTTTCATTTGATAGTAAGCAAGCTATGTTTATTCTTCTAACAGAAAATATAAATAATGGCACAGTTTCCAAAATTCGACCCCGTTAATAACTTTCTGATGACTTTGTAACCTATTTTAAGTGATTCTACATGTTCTACTGAATGATTTTGAAGTCACTACCTGTTTCCTCTGATTTATTATTAATTTCCAAAGTAAAAGCTACTCTGCTTGATGTAACCTGGAAGTCTGGCTCATACAGACATATTTAAAAAATCTCTACTTTGTTTCATCCTAATCACAATACTACATATTTCTTAACAAGGCTTACTGAAACTTGTTTCAAATAAATTACAGTGTATTCTGAATGTGTTTTCCCCCCTTGAATTAACATTTATTACTCAAGTGATTAATTTTACTTTGTACCATGTGTCTGAAATTACTATATAGTATTTGAAAAATAACATTTAAACTGTACTGAGCTTTCCCAAACTTAGGTATATTATGTATGCAAAAATTATGTTTATTTCTTGCTATAAGTTGACTTCCTATCTTTTTCCAAAATCGGACTTCTCAAATTTGAAGTGTGTAATTATGTGTTAAATTTTCCATACTGGCTTTTATTCCTCTTACAGTCTTTGTCTCTGCAGATGTAATCGAACAGTGTGTGCACTGCAGGAAACTACTACGATCCAAGAGGAATAAGCATGCTTCATAAGTAAAAATTGACATTACCTGCTCACTGTGTTGCTGTGGGGTTTTAGCAGTTAACATCATGTCTATTTTTAGAATCTTTAACTGGCTTGAATTGCAGCTGCATTCATGTTTCTGTTGTGTTTTGAAATCAATTAAAAGGGACTAGCCTATTTGCATGTTCAGAAAAGGGGGTAACAATTTAAATGATTGGTCTAGGCTGGCAGTAGGCACTTTCCCATCATGCAAGAACGGAAAATTTTGAGATCTACTACCCTCGCTATTTTTGTACCTTCGGGGTAACCTTCAGCTTTTCAAAATCTTGGCCGTGCTAACATAAAATTGACCTGTCCAATCCAGAAATGTAATCAACGTTGAATTGCATGATTCTGTCGACAGAAATATGAAGTACATCATGATAGCATACATACAAGTAGCAAAAATTCACTATTAAACTGAGTAACTTATAAATATTCAAAGAATAATTTTGATTTTACAAAGGTTCCTTACACTACAAAATCTCAGAAATATTCAAAGAGTCATTTTGGTTTTAAAAAGATTGTATACACAACAAAATTCCATACAAATATTCAAAGCGTCATTTTGACTTTACAAAAATTCCTTACACTACAAAGATACATACAAATATTAAAAAATCATAGTTGTTTTACAAAAGCTTTTTAATGCTCTAAACATACTTGCAAATAGTAAAAAATCATTGCTGCTTTGCAAAAGTTCATTACACTACAAAGACGAATAAAAATATTAAAAAATCACAGCTGCTTTACAAAAGTTCAATACACTACAAGTCTCGTGTGCGCATCCAGGCTGGAGATAGGGAGGATGGGATGTTAGCTTGGATCAAAGCAATTCCCTTCTTGGCACGTGTAGGTAACTGGTGTTGATGCTGTGTTGTACAGTTCATCTCCATTGCCAATTTCTGTATTATTCGGGGCACATGGTACGGCCTCCGAGAGCCACTGACAAACCTGGCATAACTGTTGCCAACAACACACGTAATAACAGATTAGTCATGTGCCCACTGCCAACACTACAAAAATACAAAATATCTGAATGAATAGATAGAAGGGAGGGCTCATGTTCTTGCACATGTGAAGCTAACTTGCCCCAGGCGATTCCCATGCCTTGTACGTCTCCTAGATGGCAAATGTGCGGAGCTGGGTGCCACTGCAGGTTCTTCATGGATAGGTTTTCACTCATTTCTGTGGCCTTGGGTAACTCATCCTGCAGATCTAGCTGGGTCAAATAACCCGAAATATTGATGCCATCTCTATGACTTGCTCTGCATGTTGCATTAAATCTCAGCTGTATCTCCGGCGTTCATTGTAGAACATTAGCCTTCCCATTCCCCCTGTCAGGTTATCTATTGGCTGTCCTTGGTCACAAAATATGATTAGGCTCTGTTGACGGGGTACCACAAGTTGATAAATATTACCAATTGAGCTAAGTTCGTAGGCTGTTCAGCAGTTGCGCTACTCTGGATACAAGGGGGGGGAGGGGGGGGGGAGCATGTTCTGGGTATATATAAGTCTCGTTACTTTTGCTAACTAGGTGTGGTGTATAATTGAAATATGGTGGTATCTAGTAAAGGAAAGGTTATCGAACAACCCAATATATCATCCAAGAGAAACGTGTCAAATTCCACTATATTTAATAATTCATATCCCCAGTCGGTAGAGAATAGAACCGGGAACTGTTTTCCCTTGATATGTAGTCTGAAGTTCCCCAAGTAGCCTATAATTTGAGTCAGAATGATCAAATGTGGTGCCAAAATTCCTTACTGCACCGTCATTATGGTCCATATGATTAAGTCACATTCCCACACTTTTCAAATGAGCCATTTGTTCCCGTCAATACTTAATAGTTTGGTGGGCATAGCTAGCTGCTTATTGATATTTATGCTCTAATTCCCCTCACTTGACCTAACTCGCGAATCTCCAGATTGTGATGTAGATCCAGATAATAACTTTCCTATCAAAATAGATCCCCAGGTGAGCCATTATGGGCTCGAGATTCTGACTCTCTGGCCACTAGCTGGAGTATTCCAGCTAATAGCTCCCTGCGAGTCATCTGTGAACAAGGTAAACAGCTGTCATAGTGCTGATGCTAGCGGATCACAGACAGCTGCAGCCTCATGTTCTTGGCTTTACGCAATGTATTGCTTTAGCCGATTAATGTTCATAGTAGCTGTTTTTCCCCCTTTCACCTTATGACTACATAAAGCTCTTTTACTTCCTCTACCCTGGAAGGTCCTGTACATTGTGAAACGAATTTTTACTCCTTCCTTTATGCAAAGCTTTGTCTTTTAATGACACCTGGTCTCCAGTGCAGAATTCACAGGGGCAGCAATCCTTATCATAATTTTTCTTATTTCAAATCTTCTGTACCGTTATAGATCATCTCATGCACTCGCATGCCTGTTACAGTCGAGTCCTTAATTCTGTGACAAAATCATCACAGTTATACTGCAGCTGCCCACTTTCTCTCTGTAATATTGCGGGTAAATTAATAGGCTGACCAAAAAAGCTGCCTCGCGGCACAGTGAGGATCATGCCTTGCGGTACAGTGAGATGTGCTGTTATGGATGAATCCGGCATAGCCATTTGTCATATTCATCCCAGTTGTCCTGTCGACTATTTATAAAGTGACGTAAGTATTCCACCAGGGTGTGATGCTTATGCTCCAAAGCCACATTGGACTGTGGTAGAAATGGGGTGGTTGTTATCTGAGATACCTGCAATAAATTACACACCTTCTTGAGTGTATCACTCAAGAATTACATTCCACAGTCACTAACCAGCATGATGCGAATTGTATATTGTAATATGACTTGCTTAAAGAGTGCTCTGGCATCTTACATTTTTAATGGTATTGCTTCTAAAAGTTTCTTTACCGTGAGGGATCCCAGCAGGTCAATGTCGCAATGTGCAAACACATGTGACGGATCTTGGTGAGCATTAACAGCATTTTAATACCCTTCTGTGTCACTTTATTCTGCTGTCAACTGTCACAATTCCTAATGAAATAGCCAAGATCTCGCTTCTTTCTGGGCCGAGTATGGTGTTATTTTAGTGTTCTAACTGTACAACAAATCCCTAAAGGTGCTCCAACAGGTAAGCTATGTATTTCACACCTGTTTTTGCTCTGGGCTAAGTGCCATTTTTGTCTGTTTGTCTTCCCTACCCACTGTTTTTCCTCCAGTGCGTCCTAGGGCATCTAAGTTTTGTAGCTTGTTCAAGATGTCAGCATTATTATTACTGATACTTCATTTGTACTTTATATCGAAGTAATACCCTTGAAATTTGAGCCATAACATCATCAGCCTAGATGAAGGGTCTCTGATGCTGGCGAGCCATCTAAGAGGTTGATGGTCAATATATATAGTAAAAATCTGGCCATATATGTATGCCTGCAATTGTTTCTAGCTCAGAACAACCCCAAGTGCTCCCCCAAAAGTATCCATGCTTATAATGAATTTTTGGAAAAAATGGGAACTTGAAGAAGTGGCGGGTTAGTCAGTATGTCAAAACCTGGAATGCCTCCTGCTGTGGTGTTTCCCAAGCAAACAATACACTTTTCTTCAACACCTCATTCAATGCCTTCACCTGCTTGCTAAAATTCTGTATGCATTTTCGGTAAGCCCCAAAAATGCTGTTAACTGTTTTACTGTCTGGGTTGGTGGAAAGTTTGTCACCGCTTCTACCTTCCATGGATCCGGGACTTTCCCCAAATATGCTACTTTCTTTTGGAAGAAAGAGCATTTGCCAACTTGCAGCTTCAAATTATGCTGCCTCATCTTGTCAAAACACTTGGGCTAACCGTTTGTTATGTTCCACTAGAGTGAACTCGTGGACCACAATATCGTCAAAATAGATCAGTGCTTTTTCCACCATTATTCATTAATGTCTGACAAGTGGCTGATTTAGTCTTCAACACCATGCTTAAACGTGTGAACTCATAATGTCTATAGCGACTGCTAAAAGTTTTTTTTGTTGGTTTTAGGGATCCCGCATCATTTGACAGTCTGGCGGATCCCACACAAAATTAAGAGGATCCGCAATCCGCAAAATCCGGCGGAAACGCGTGTCAGTCTGTGTGACTCATTGTCCCACTCGGCTTCTATCGGATATTTTGCACTGTTTGCCTGTACCAATCCAGTTGGCATTTGACTCATGTGAACAAGCGTTAGTTTTTGTCAACCTTCGTCATTCGTAAGTAAATAAATACACTTTTACGTATTCATCAAAACTTACGTTTGTTTCGAGTACACATTTCTGTAATTTGAGTTATGGTGCAAATTTAGTACGATTTTCTAACTAGATAATTATTTTTTAAGTGTCGCATACATTATCTGAACTAGACGGTTACAGTTTTTTATTCACGGTTTCATTATTCCCATTTTCTGTATCTGCAGATAAAGTAATTGTGACAATTTCCTAATTTGCGGCTGAAAATTTGATTATTCGTTGATATGAAACTAATGTTGTCATAACTTTAACGATCGTGTACCTATTTATTTAACAGCAATCAAAAGGAAATTGTATATCCTTTGACTTATTGTTGTTTTGGCCGTTGCCTCAATGCATGTCTTTGACGAAAGCCGCCTGCTTACATGTGCTGCTCAGGCTTTTGATTAATCCCTCTTCTCCTTGTTACTATTTCGACTAAAGGTAAAAAAAGTTATAATGAAATTTTCACGGGTGTATCGACGAATTGTGTTGTAGGAACACCATACTTTGGCGGCTGCCTCCGCCGTCTTCCTCATGTGTGTAATTTCGTGTGTTTGCAATGAAATCCGGAGATACAACCTATGAAAACTTCACTACAATCATTCGCCGAGAAAGTCTCCTTTCTTACTAAAAAGTAATAATTTCCACTCTTAAAACATCTCTATGCCACATATATAAAATTAAAATACTTGACAGTTTAAGTGTTGGTGAGTAGTTTCCTTTAATAACATTGAATCAATTGTAAGCTCAATCAAGGAATCAGGAGATATAATAATGAATCACGCAAATAAAAGGCCAAGTCTCGTGCTTGTGCAGTGACAAAAAGTTATGAGATCTTGTTCTGAGCCAAGTCTACACTTTACAGAGTATATTCACTTCACTTTGTGAAATGGAATTCTTTTCTCGGTGGAACGTTTATTTAGAATTAAAAAAAAAAAAAAGAACTCTCATAACTTGGCTATTAAGCAAACCATATTTTTAAACTTATGAGATGTATTGTAAGGCACATAATTGACCTAAGACTCAATATTTTCCATTTTTATTATTTATTTAAAAATTGGTTTAGATTAAAAAACAAAAATATAAAACCTCGAAATACACTTAAGACGCGGTAAAAAGTTTTAATGTCATTTTGCCAATCCAAATATTGTTAACTGTTAATTTTTATCATTTAACATTAAAAATTATTTAATTATTATTTCATTTATTAACATTTTAAGTAATTACGTTTTAAATATATGCATTAAAAATCTGTTTGTACCAATCCCGCACGGATCCCGTGGGATTGGCACAAATCCCGTGTGGATCCCACAGGATTGAAAACACTGCGGGATTGCAATCCTTAGTTGGTTTGAGGTACAATAGCAACTGACAGTACCCGTGTGAAAAATCCAGTGTAGCAAAATACTTCGCCTTCCCTAGCTGATCCAGTATGCTTGTGATTGTAGGTAAAGGATGCACATTCTGTTCTGTTCCATTGTTAAGTTTTCTATAGTTCACTTCTATTCTTCAACGTTTCTGCCCACCTGAATTGGTTTTTTTTTTTGATAGGGGAAAATTCCAAGGGCTAGGACTTTTTTAAATTATACCATCTATCTGCAACTTATCCAATTCCCTCTGCAGCACTTCTTTCTGTGCCTGAGGAATGTGATGTGGTCTTACATTTGTTATCTGATCTTGATCTTATGGTTTCAGAACTATTTTGTGTTGTTGTATTTTAATTAATTTCTCCCCAGGAAAATGCAAAATGTTGTTATACGCAGCACATAATTTGATAACAGCTTCTCTTTCTTCCATATTTAAGTGTTCAACCTGCAGTTTCTGTTTCAGAATTTCCAACCTCTCTGCCTGTTTATTTCAGCCCTCAGTACGATTTCTACCTCTCTATCATAGAAAGCTTCCACTTACATTTTTGGACAGGGAAACGTGACTTCCCCTTCATTGGTGTTGACCATGGTAATGATGCTTTTTGCTCCCACAACATAAATAATCGCCTTTGGTGGGTACACTCTCAGGTATGGGAATCACTAACACTTGCTCCTGTTGGGGCTCTAACTTTATCCATTGCATACTGCTAGCCTTTTCTTGCTCTGAAACATCCAGTTGGCCGCTTTACCCATGTACACTTTCTCTTCTCTTTTTCAGTGGCAACCAGGCTCTGCCCAACATTACCTGCTGGGTGGTGTAATCAGTTATCACCCGATGTTCCTCTATCATTTCTGGCTCAAGTACGTCATGAGCCAGTAATTTTACCGACCACTGTATCATGTGCCACTCTTGATTAATCTTGTGAGCTTTACTAATTGCACTGTGCACAGTGACTGCAATGATTCCTCATTAATTCCCTTGATGCATAGCACCTTAAATGGATTTATGCTAACCTCTTCATTCTTACCTTCGTATCCAACAAGAATGTTAGAGTACCAGTTTTGTCTTCTTCTCACCTTATTGTCACCTTTTCATTTTGCTTAATGCAGCTAAATGTAAATATTCTACTTTTACAGGCATAGGATGGCTGTTTGCCTATGTCTGTTGGCAGTTTTCCTCCTTCTTCTCTATATTTAACCCTGAACATTCCATACAGGTGTGTCCCCTTTGACTGTTCCCATCACATTTTTCACACTGGCTCAGATGGCAATAATAACAGTCACCTCTGTGCAGGGCCGCATTTAAGCATAGGCTACGTGGGCTGTAGTATAGGGGCTCTTACCACAACCCCAGGCCTCTGACTGGGCCAGTAGTAGAGCTAAAAAAAAGGGCCGAATTTAAGCATCCACACAGCCCCCCTCCTAGGCCACTGCCGACTGGGGGGCCCTCACCACATGTATAGCCGAGGGGCCCACGAAGCCGAAACGCGGCCCTGCCTCTGTGACTATTTAAATTGCATCTACTCCCACTTGTGTCATGCCCCAATCCACTAGTTTCTTTGCAGTGTCCACAAAACTCTTCTGGGCCTATTTATTTCAGTTTTCCAGGCCCCTGACGCCAGGTTCGTAACTCCTAGTGCAACCCCTCATGCTTATTTTCTTGCTGTTCCGTACCAATGACCATAACCCTTCGTTCTGCAATATCTCTTCCCATATTGCTTACCCGCAATATGCTCCTACATTCTCTTGAAATATGTCCAAGCCTGCTATAGGAAAAAGGGTAATCCCAGGAGTATCTCTCTCTTTAATTTTGGTTTTCCATTCTTCTCAGCCTCTTTTTCTCTAGTCTCCCAATCATTACACTTTCCTCTCCAGTTGCTATTTCTACTAACTCGGCTAATCTGATGTTCTGGTCCCTACTCTTCACTATTGTTTTTATTCTATTGTCTCGCAACCCTTGTATAGAAACTGCCCTCTCCAATTTGTTAATGAGGTTTGTACCCCCAGGCAACTCTTCTTCTGTCATTCTTTCTCTCTCTGATTCCCTGAATTTATATTAATACCGCCCTCACCTCTGGTTACGTTGGTCCCCCCTCTCTGACTCTCAGTATATTACTGGCCAACTCTGTTACCTTTGTATGAATGGTAGACCTCTGTCCGTATGAATGGTAGACTTCTGTCTGTAGGGTATACTGGATCTACTGCTACATCACAATAGTGTATAAACTCCCAAAGTTGTGCCTTGTTTCCATCAAATGTATGTGGTATTAATTTAAGCGATTCTGTTAGGCTAAATTCCCAGCCTCCTCTCTTGCTTCCATTTTGCGGGACCCTTCTTCATCCCCTGCAGTACCAATTTTCAGTGCAGCTTCTGTTTCCTCTCTGTTTCCTACTTTTTGCATGCCTTCAGTATGTGACATTCTCATTTGTCCCCTTTTACAAGCACTTATACGCAGTTATGGCTGGCTATTCACTTGGCAGCTTTTATCCTGTTACTCCCATGATTTCACACTCTGCCACTGCTATCCCAGTTGATTTACTCTTACTGCTCATATTTACTGTTGACAACTCTACACCAATTCATTCAACTGCCACCAAATTTCTTTATTATCAGGGCATTCAACCCCACATCTTGTCGCATTTCTTAAAAGCAGTTGCTTGATTATTCATTAAGAAATGTGCCGTGTTGCATTTGCGATGTGATTCTCTTTATATCGTTATCTTTATATTACATATCATAGTATGACTTTTGTGTGGCTAAACCAAATAATTGATCTTTTAGCTGTTATTCTGCACAATACAAATCACACTTTTTTTTATTTAAGTACATCGTTTTAAATACATTATCGGACTTCTTCAATATGCAAGCTCTCCTTAGCCGCTGCTCTTAGCAATCTCTTAGTATCCGTGTATCTTTTTCGTTGCTATGGAAACCTCCTCAAAAGAGTATTAACCGGCCTGTGACATGGAACTCCTACTTCAAGGATGTTATTATACTATCGGTTATGCTACAATCTGACACCACTTACTTTCTACTGTTGTGGTCCTATTGCTCTTACGACTGTGGGATGCCACCTCTGTAGCAGAAATTTATATAGTACTAGCTCAAACCCTGATCGGTATGAGCCCTGCACCTTAGTATGATAGGCTAGGGAGCGACGAGGGTAGACAGTATAGACAACTTGTAGCTATGAGCAGTTTATTGGCAGCCTTCCTCTGGAAGGTTGTTCAGCCATATCAGTGCATAGCAGGAAATAAGCTTCTAGGTACAATAGTAGAGTGATACAATAGACCTGCTTACTTTTGGTCGCGGTGGAAAGAGTGTGGAGTGCTAGCCAGTCGGTCCTGTAAACCTGGGGTGATATCTGCACTGGTGGGCTGCTAAATGTTCACTGATCCCTTAGTGCATGATTGAGCTTGCCTAAAAGGGTCTCAAAGCCGCTCCGATTACTAAATAAGTCTATGCGCGCCCTCACTTGCCTAACAAGGTGCAAAGCTGATAGCGATCGAAGTCTTCACAGTGCTGCCTTTTTAGGTAAAGTGCCGTTGGTATGACCATAAGGGGTAATGATTTAAATTTTTGTTCTGGGATGATACTAGACAAGTTTTATTCCATTTTTTTTAGTGAAATGTTTTATGATAAGTTTTTTAACTATACTGACATATTTAATTTAAAATGTAATGTAATGAAAAGTAAACTTGATGAAAGAAAGTATCCTGCTAATTCATTTCCTGATAATCTTGATTTTGCTGTAACATCTCTGGCCACTGCTAGGCTCCCAATGAAGACTGAGCTTTTGATGTCAGCATTTGGTAACATCAATGTGTATAATAATGTCAATTTATAAAATAATCTAAGGTCTTCATCCATGTGACTGATTTACAAACTTGACCCTTGTTTTGCCCCTAGGGATTGCTTTGGGTGACAGAAAAGTAGAAACAATGTAAAGAATACAGAATGTAAATAACTGCAACATGCATAATGGTAGAAAAGAATTTTCTTCGTTTTTTCCAACTTAAGGGATTTGCACACACATTCCGACAACTGGTTAATGTGCTCAGTATGGGGTGTGACCACCTCTGGGCAGCAATACTGGCCTGAAAATGGCAGGGCATGCTGTGAATGATGTCATCAATCCCATATTGAGGCAATAACGCCCATTCTTCCTGCAGAGCTGCTTGCAAGTCTTTTAGAATGGTTAGTGGGGGCTAACGTGATGGAACTCCTCTCCCTAGTGAATCCGAGACATACTCTATGGGATTCAAATCGGGAGTGTGAGCAGGCCACACCATGCGTACAATAACTTCCGTCTTCCATCCGAGCATTATCACCCATCAATATATTAACATGGCCTTTAAATAATTTCTTTTCATAAAACAAAGTCTATATACACTGATTTACAGGAAATTGCAAAACAAACATACCAGATAATATTCAACCAAACTCTAGCTTTCTATATAAGTGCTTCATAAAATATCATTACATTTAATTTTAGGTTTGAGGGCTGTTACAACCCCATTGTTACATAGTTAAAATTGATTGAATCTGTCATGAATCTAAGCAGGTTGTATGTACACATAAGGTCAACACAAACAGATTGCAATCAATCAATCATAATGACTTTTACAATTATACAATGTAGATAAACAATCATTCATACAACATCTATACATAGTTAATGACACTGACTTTGGTTACAATTATTATCTTTTTACAGATCCAATCATTTTCTTAGTAACTGTTTTACATTGCTTTACACATTTAATACCAACACCTTAAGTTGCAAATTAATTATTCACTTCAAATTACACACTTGCTGTCTGCTGGTTAATGACAACAGTCTGTTTACATTTTACAGCTGATCATTTGTCACCACAATGCAGCAAGTCCCAACATCATGAAAACACCAAAAGTCTAGACAAAACTGTTACAAATTGTTTTATACACTGGAATTCTTACATCTTAAACATTTTGTATCATTATATCTACATTTGAACTTAAGTACTCACACAAACTATCTATGTACATCTATTGACAAAATCTTATCTACAAAATTTGATATTTATAGCTGGTGATCCATCCCCAAACCATGCATTCCAACAACTAATTCTCTTAAACATAACAGACATTAGGGTACCCCTCCCCAGACTGTGGTAAAGGCCCTTACAGCTTACTATAAAAGTGAGTTCAAGGATTTACCTGGAAACCCAAAACTATGTAAATTACTTTTTTCCTAACTTTCCAATTTTCTTCTGCTTTTGAATACACATCTAATACTACACTTCCATGTACAAAGATCTCCACTATATATTGCAAGATATACAAACTTTGAAACATCTGCAACAGCAGACTCTGGTATAGCCATAGAGCAGCTGATAGATCAATTGGTTCTGTTTGTACAAATTGTTTGATCATTAACAGCAATGTTGCTGACTCAGTTGGTAATACAAATTTATTATCATTACTTCTGCAGTTCATTCTATCATTACTTCCAACTCCACTCTCCATTATTTGATAACTACTTAACCTAACAAACTATCTGAATCAGTACCTACAATTGTTCTAACATCTGGCTCAATGACTTCCTCCACTACATGATTATTTTTCTCAGCAACCACTAGTTCACTATTATCTCTTATATCAAAGATTGTACTAAATATTGTGTTACCTAAGTCCCATTCTGTACATTTTTCCAAATCAGAAACTGGTTCAGATAAATCCTTACTCCCACTCATTTCTTCAATACCACCATCAAATAAAGAGCTAAACAATGTATCAGCTAAGTCACATTCAAAACATTTTTCCAACTTAGGGATTGGTACATAAGCATTTTGAAACTCTCTCTCTTCAGAAGACAAACATTCTAACTCACAATTCTTCTCCTCATCTGGGTCTCCTATCCATACCACTGTATCACCCTCATCTTCAAGGTATTTAAGAAACTCCTCAATTTCAGTACTTTTACAAACTTTCTCACCACCTATACAAGCACACATAGTCCCAACTATGTCATGCTGGATCACACCAGTTTCAGATAGCCACACTGTACTATGTACTAGAAATTCTGCATCCCTTTTTGAAATTAAGCTGTGACCATTCCGTAAATCTTCTACACAAAATTTATTACTTTCACACACTGACCTGAGTGATAAGGTGCTATGGTGGTCCCCTTTCTGCTCTATCCTATCATCAACATTAGCCTCATCAACTTCATTAATTACATCCCTCAGTACTATAACCCTATCAAGAAATTCACTTGCTGCTACCTCCACCAAGTTATCTACCACTATAGGACTATTTGGGGTGTAAGGGTTTGTCAACCTCCTCTTCACGTGGTGCATCCTGTTTGCACGGACGAGGCTCTGGCGACTGAAAGATTCCCGGTATAAGGAGTCACCCACTGCTTGCCAACGGCCTCCGAAAGGAGGGCGGAAGAGTGGGGAGCGGTACAGGGCACCCTCTTGCCCTTGGGGTTGGAAACGGCCCCTAAAGGCAGATGAATCAGAAATGACCAACGGCATGGGGATGCAGAGGGCAATGGGAAACCACTGCTTTAAAGACCCAAAGGGTATCCCAAGCACATGTAATCCTCTCAAATTACATGTATCATGACGGCTTCTTCCTGGGTAAAATATTCCGGAGGTAAAATAGTCCCCCAATCGGATCACCGGGTGGGGACTGCTCAGGGAGGAGTCATCAGAATGGATATAAACATTCTACGAGTCGGAGCGTGGAATGTTAGAAGTCTGAATAGGGCTGGTAGGTTAGAAAACTTAAAAAGGGATATGGAACAACTTGAGTTAAATTAAATGGAAGGACGCCCAGGATTTCTGGTCTGGGGAATACAGGATAATTAGCACACAAGCTGCCAATGGAGTCACTGGTGTAGGATTAGTAATGAACAAGAAAGTAGGGAAACGGGTGAGTTATTATGAACAGTTTAGTGATAGGATTATTTTGATGAGGTTAGAAACTAAGCCCATCCCAACCACATTAGTACAATTGTATATGCCAACGTCACAGGAAGATGACGAAGAAATAGAAAAAATATACGCTAAAATTGAAGAATTAATCCAATATGTGAAGGGGGAGGAAAATCTAATAATCATGGGTGATTGGAATGCAATAGTGGGAGAAGGAAAAAAGGGGAATACTGTAGGAAGTTTTGGTCTAGGAGAAATAAATGAGCGAGGAAGCAGCTTGTTAGAATTTTGTGAAAGATATAAGCTAGTAGCGGCAAACACATTGTTTAAGAACCATGCAAGAAGAAAATACACCTGGAAACACCTGGGGATACAGGCAGATATCAGCTAGATTATATCATGGTCAAACAGAGATTCAGGAATCAAGTTCTAGAGTGTAAAATGTACCCAGGAGCATACATAGACTCTGACCATAATTTGATAATAATGAAGTGCAGGCTAAAATTTAAGCGAATAAGGAAGCAGTATAAACTGAACAGACTGGAAGTGAATAAGTGAAACAATCTAGCACAAGAGAAAAATTAGCAGAAATTGTAGACTTAGGTCTAAGAAGCAACTCTGAAAGGAGTTCAGCCGAGGATGAATGGAATGTATTAAAGACTGAAATAATGAAAGCTGGTAGAGAAACATTAGGCTTTAGGGAACAAGCTGCCTGAAAACCTTGGATCACAAAAGAAATTTTGGAGCTGATGGATCAGAGGAGACGGTACAAAAATGCTCAGGATGAAGCAGGAAGAGAGCAGTACAGGCAATATAGAAATCAAATAAATAGGAAATGCAAAATAGGAAAAGAAAAATGACTTCAAGAAAAGTATGAAGAAGTAGAAAAGGAAATGGTTGTAGGTAAAGTAGATGTTGCATACCGGTATAGAAAGATCAAACAGAATTTTGGAGAAATGAAGAAAAGAGGCATGAACATTAAAGCTGCCGATGGGAAACCTCTTTTAAGCTCAGAAGATAGAGCTACCCGATGGAAGGAATACATTGAGAAACTGTATGTTGGGGATGACTTAAGTAAATAAGGCAGTTGCAATTGATGAGATCCCTGCAGAACTCCTTAAATCTCTAGGAGCAGAAGGAATCGAAAGATTATTCAAGCTGATATCAAAAAGTTATGAAACAGGAGAAATTCCAACCGATTTTAATAAAAATATCATTTTCTCACTTCTAAAGAAAGCACAAGCCGCCAAATCTGAGAATTATCGCACCATTAGTCTAACATCACATGCTTCAAAATTACTGACCAGAATAATATACAGAAGGATGGAAAGAGTAGTAGAAGAGATAGGTGAAGATCAGTTTGGGTTTAGGAAAAATCGCGGTACAAGGGAAGCAATTCTTTCTTTAAGATTAATACTTGAAGGTCGGATCAAGAAAAACAAAGATACTTTTATGGCATTTGTTGATTTAAAAAAAGCTTTTGATAATGTTTGGTTTGACAAGATGTTCAAAATTTTAAAGAAGTCAGGCCTAAAGTATCGAGATAGAAGAATATAAACTATATAAGAATCAAGTGGCTATAATAAAAGTAGAGTATCGCAAGAGACATGCATCAGCTAAAAAGAGTATGAGACAAGGTTGTAGTCTATCCCTCTTAATATTCAACTTGTATGTAGAAGAAGCAATGAAGAAAGGCAAAGAAAAATTTCCATGTGGCGTAAGTTTTCAGGGAGAAAAAATCAGTATGCTACGATTTGCCGATGACATTGTCTTGCGAGCGGAGAGGGCTGAGGATATTGAGAAGTTACTGAATGACATGAACAAAATACTGAAGGAAGATTTTGGATTGAATGTAAATCAAAGGAAGACTAAAGTGTTGAAATGTAGCAGAAATGATACCAATACTAGTAGATTAAATATAAAAATCGGATGCAATAGGAGAAGTAAGTGATTTCTGTTACTTGGGAAGCAAAATTACAACCTATGGCTGAAGCAGGAATGATGTTAAAAGCAGAATAGCATTATCAAAAACAGCCTTCATGAAAATGAGAAGCCTTTTAGTTTCAAATATTGATCTAGGAATTAGAAAGAACTTTTTAAAACTCTTTGTGTGGAGCACAGCTCTTTATGGTAGCGAAACATGGTCTTTAGGAATACCGGAAAGAAAGAAAATTAAGTGGACAGACAAAGTAAGAAATGAACGAGTTTTGGAAATGATGGGTGAGAAAAAAAGTTTGTGGAAGAAGCTTATAGAAAGAAGAGACAGGCTGGTAGGTCATATTTTGAGACATGCTGGATTGGTTAATTTGTTAGTGGAGGGAACAGTCGAAGGTAAGAACTGTAGAGGAAGACAGAGTTTAGAATATATGAAGCAGATAATTGAGGGTGTGGGTTGTAAGGGGTATGTAGAAATTAAGAGCCTAGCACTGGATAGAAATGGATGGAGGATTGCATCAAACCAGTCGAAAGATTGTTGACAGCAAAAAAAAAAAAAGGATATTTTCTACATTATATTTAGCAACTTTCTCATCACATCCTGAATTTACAACTTTGTCACTATCTGGAGATGTTGCTATAGATACATTACCATCAGCAACTACTTCTTTTACAGTTAAATCTCCTACTTTTTCATCATTAGGAATGATTTCCTTCTCTTGGACAACTTTATTATTATTAGAGCCTAATTCTCTCATATGAACACTTACTTTTGCCTTACCAGTAACCAAATCTTTAGTAACTTTTGACCCACCAGTATTTTTAACTATTGCATTTATCTCATGGGAAACAGTACTAGGACCCAAACTCCTTCCCACCACTGATGGGTCCCACACAGTGGGGGTTCTTAGTTTGACTGCTCCTCACACTGCTTTTCCCTTTCTGGTTGAGGGTTCTGTTCCCTCTCCTTCCCGTTATCATTTCTCCTTGCATAGTTATCATTACCTCTTCCCCTGGATCTACCATTTCTTGATCTATGATCCCCCCTTGAAGATCTTCTGCTTTCCCCCCTACGGTAATGATTGTAATACTGATCAGAGAATGATTCCTGAGCATCCAAATGCCTCAATACTTCAGAAAACCTATCCACATTGATTACATCCAAAGTAGCTATTAAATATCTGGTTTGCTGAGGTAGCCTAGCTCCTATCAAATCGATGAATTCTTCTTCTCCGTAAGGATGGTCTAAGTACTTACACCAGATCCAACATTTATGAAAGAATCATGCTGATTTTCTCTACCTGGTTTGTAGGACCTACCAGTCATCAACTCTTTCTTTCCATGAATCTGCATACCGGTTGACCGAAAATGTTTCAGAAAATTTTCTTTGAACAACTTATAGTCATTCAGTTCCTTAGCTTGCCTATCACCCCATGTCCTAGCATAAGACTTTAGATAGATGTTTACTCACAAGTGCAATTTGCTTGCTGTCGGGTAACACATTAAAATAGTCAGATCTTTCAAAATTATCTATAAATTCTATAGCGTGAAGTCTAGCACTGTCATCATAGAATTCAATCTCTTCCTTAATATCAGCACTGTCGATTGGATTGTCTGTTAAAGGAACCCCCTGACTCAACTGAACCTGTAACCCAGTAACCCTTTTCTCTAACTGATTTACATTACATTGGGTTGCCTCCAATCCGTGGGTAAGCTGTTCCTGATGTTGCACCAATGCATTAACATTTTGTCCCACCTCTTGCCTCACATCATCAACCCTTTGAGCAGATTTACTATCACTGGCTTTGAACAAACTCACATACTCCTCCATCATAATATCACCATTTTCGGTGATTTCCTTCACCTCTTTATAAATGAGATTGACACACTCAGTCTTATTCTGTTCACAAATTTCTGTAACCTTTTAAAATTTCTTCCACTATTGCTTTCCCAAATTTAGAATCTATATTGTTAATATCCTGAAATTGTTTACTGATTTTCTCATCAAAACAGTCTGCTGATTCAGAAAATTGAGACTTAATCTCAGAAAATTTTCTCTCATTATCACTCCTTAACTCACTTCTAAATGCAGAAAATTGGGAATTAATTTCAGAAAATTGAGAATGAAATTCAGAAAATTTGCTTTTATTATCACTCTTTAACTCAGAGAATTGAGAATTAATCTCAGAAAATTTGCTGTTGAATTTTTCGTTAAAATTGGCTACAAAAGATTCTAAAAATGTTTGTAGATTCTGACTATCAGCCATTTTCAATTATTAGTCAAATCAATATGAAAAAAAACTTGAGGAGAGTTGAAACTTTACTAACCTGCCACAAACGAACATGCAAAAGCAAATATTTGAATATTCAGTACTTACTGTTTGTCATCAGTTTGGTACCACTTAAATACTTTTCGTCACCTTATATTTCACCTCATAGCACTTTTACACCACTAAACACCACTTTTTTCGCTTAATCTAACCACTTTAACACACAAACCACACCACTGTCAGAAAATGTCGATCTTCCAGTCACCCAGTTTCGAAGAAAGCTCGTATCCTATGGCCAAAAGACGTCGATCTTCCTGTCGTCGTGTAACTGCTGTCGATTCCAGGCGTCGAACGATGTTTTCTACCATTGTAATTCTCCGAAGATTTGATTGGCGTATATTGACGATCCACACAGATTCTTTTAGAAAATTAACATCTCACAGATGTATAGTGATTTCTTGTCCTTTGAACAGTTTCCATGATAGATTATTCACGATTTAATTAATACAATTATTAAGTAATCCACAATACGTTTCAATTTAAACTTGTTTATTTTCTTAAACATGTCGTCAAAGTTACTGGTTACATGCATTCATACAATACCATTCCCGGCCGTCGCAAACTTAGTTGGTGAAAAACTACTACTGTCTTTCTGCTGATTGCTTTATATAAGCAACACCTAAATTTCTAGAACACTTCAAAAGTTTCCGACAGATATTTCTCAAACATTAACAATACTTAAACAATTGAAACATATTAAAAACAATCAGAATTAATACCAAATCATTTACCATCAATACAAAATGGTCAGAAATGGAAATTAAAGATACTTAGTCACAAAATTATTCACAGAAATCATTTTAAACTGTAGCAAATTGTCCTTTAGACATTGTAACTTGCATTAACACTTGGAATTACGTGTGCAAGAGAATTGTTTACAATTCTCTTGCACAATTCTGTTCTTAAACATATTAAATGACCTTAAAATAATTTTCTTTTCATAAAACAAAGTCTATATACACTGATTTACAGGAAATTGCAAAACAAACATACCAGATAATATCCAACCAAACTCTAGCTTACTATAAGTGCTTCATAAAATACCAATACATTTAAATTTAGGTTTGAGGGCGGTTACAAGCCATTGTATGTCCACTTCTCCAGCAGCTTATTTCATCTCCATGTTTGTTTCATCCACTCTGAGCAAGGTTTAGAAAGTGTAAAAGCAGCTGAATCAGTTGTGGCTAAGTAGCTTAGCAGATTAAGTCACTGCACTGCAGTACAAAGCCCCTTGGGTTTGACCTCTTTTTGAAACCAAATCTCTTACAGAGCTGGAAAACTGCTGACATAAGAAGTTATTTAACAACAAAGAAACTTCTTACATGACATTATGTTAGTTCCTTTATTTTTTCGAAATCAGTTTGCATGTATCGAGAAAAGCAGTTATATGTTTTAAGTGGACTTGGAAAAAGTGTCCAGTAACATTAAGTGGTACAAGAAACCCCAAAATGTAGATTATATTCTGTGTAAGAAATGTGGGCTTATAATAAAAGTAGAAACTCTAGTGAGACTGTTATCATGAATTGATCATATCAAATTAAGTTTCCAAGAAATGGAAAAAGTTTATTTACATCTGATAATGCTTGTTTTTAGAGTTATGTACCTTCTGACTGAGAAACAAAGTCCTTGGAATTACCTCATTTGTCTCTCAGTCCATCCATCTCACCCTCATAACTTCTGAACCCTTTAGCTCATAAATTGTTTGTGTATTACTTTAGTTTTGAATCACCATAATATAAAAATACGAAAAATCAAGGGTGTGAAAACAATTATAGGATGTTTAAGGGGACTGAAGAAAAAATATCTTTCATGGGTATTAAATGAAAGTGGGCAACCTGCTGACTCTGAGATTGTTTGGGTTTTCCTGTTTGTTCCATGGAAGCTTTTGCTAAGAAACCATTATTTCTAAAACTACTGATCCATTTCTTCTTCTTCTTTTTCAAAATTTACACTGATATGCGTCACACCAAAATTTATGGGAAAAAATCTTGCTATTTTTCTGAAGTATATGGGTTTTGCAAAATAACTAAATGATTTATTTTGGTACTTTATCATGTTTCATTTGGATAAAACATCACATGTATCAATGTCAGAAAATTTGTGAATCAGATAAAAAAATGTGACATAAAAATAATTTTTCAAAATTTTGAAAAATCTTTGTAGACCCACAATTAATTTTTTCAATTTTTTTTTGTTTGATTTATGGAAATCATTTGAAGGAGAGTTTTGCAAATCTATTTAAAAATAATTTGTATTTATTTTTCAAAAACTTTTTATTTATTTTTATTTTATTCTTTTTTGTTTATTCTTAACAAAATAAATTTAATACACTCTCTCCACACATAGCTCTCAGTGGCATATATGACAATGCTAGATTTTTGATGATACGGAAGACAAATTGAATGACATTGAGAGAATTTTACACAAGGATATAGGATTGAAACCCAAACAGAAATAGGAATAAAATTATGTATTGCAGTAGAGACAGCGAAATGATTATGAAAGAAGAAGTAAGAGAATTCTCTTACTTAAGATAGATAATTTTATTACCATTTGCAGAAATAATTTTTATTTGGAAGGAGAAGCTCTTCATTGTGAAACATAGACTGCAACGACAGAAAGAACTTCGTAAAAGTGTGGAAGTTAGATTTTGAGAATACTAAAAAAGAAGTATTTAAATAATGATGCTGTAGAAGGATGCTGAAAATGATATGGACAGATAAAGTACTATATAAACATGTTTTAGAAATATTGATTTAAGAAAGGAGTTTGTAAAAGAAACTTAAGAGAGTAATTGGTGGAGTATGCTCTAAACCTATCAAGAGACCAGTCGCAATAGAAGTGGATATGTTATTGTGATTGCTCATTATTGCTGGTGATTTGCTAAAAACAGAGACATTTAGTAAAAAAATATACAGTGAAATTATATTAAGGATTTCTGGCCTTTGCTGATGCCTGGTTAAAATCTAAGTCTATAAAATATTGTTTCTGTTGGATTTGTAGTTTAATACTAAAATGATGTTCATTATAAATGAGTTTTTGTATGGCCAGTGGACACCAGAAGACTTTAACTGTGATTTTGACAGTGGCTATTACACCCTGTCAGCAAATAAAAAATGTATAGTGTTGATAAAAAAAAACTTATTTAAAGTGTTCTCAGTTTTTTGGTTCTGTCTAAAACTATTTTGACAAAAAAAGGATGTGGAAAAAAACATTACTTACTAATAATGAAGACAAGATGGTCACAATAACAAAAAAATCACAAATAAAATATATTTAGTGCTTCAGGAGAACCGTTATTCATGTTAAAAAGGATGACGAAACATGTGGCAAGATAGTGGATTTGGCTGGTAACATTTGATTCACTCCCATCAACTTGCTGCATATTTTGTCACCTTTCCGCAGGAATAAAGGTTTTCTAAAAAAAATGTGAATTGTTTCCATCATATGTGTATGTTCTTTTTGTGTTGTAACAGTCCTCTTGCCTTTAACTTCAGTAAGTAATGGGTTTACTTTTCCACTCCTTTCCTTCTTTATCGTTACACTGCATAACAACAATTTCCTTTTCATTTTAGATTAAAAAGTGTTGCAAAGTTTGATAGTGAAAACTTTTTGTAATGGTTATTATCAAGTTGAAAATAAGTAACAACAATTATTAGGTCCAACATATGACTGTTTCAGTCAATGTGTTTGTTAGATTAATTTACTGTGGAGGTTGTAAAGAGTTGAGAAGTTTTTTTTTTTTCAATTTATTACTGTTTAGCTTGTAGTGAAGAATTGATCTAAGGATTATATTAAAGAACTAATTAAGCAGGGATAAATTAGTTTCAGAAAACAATGGGAAATCAAAACTATTTGCCTCATTTCTTCTAAAATGGAAGTCCAATGTTATTAAATTCTCCATGTTGTTCAGTGCTAATATTTGATGTAAATTCCACTTTAAAATATTGATATTTCGGTAGTATTTTTTATAATTGAGATTATTAGCTTCCAGCATCCCCTACTCTCCTCCTTCTAATAGTATAATGTTATAACTTTTTACTTTTATCATTTAATCTATTTAACAATCACATATCAGCATTATAAGGGATATGATTGCTAGGCAGTCTTAGGTCTTGATTGACTATTTCATGTGTGGTGATGTTTGTAAGTAATGGTGTTTTAAGTAATTGTGGTGACTGGGGCAGTTAAATGAGGTGTTAGTGATTGCTAAACACCCTAATTACATCAACAAAGACTGTAGGCTTCATGATGTGTCACACTTTTTGCTTTTGGCCCTCTCCATGCTGCCTAAGTACGAATAGTGTTTCAGCACTGATCTCCTGTTTGGGTAGATTCTTCAACATTCTACACCCATGAATATTACATATAGAGATTGTGTTTATTATAGCATGCAAAACCTGTTGCGATGAAGGTTTGCCTTCAGCCTATACATCAAAATGTTAATTTAGGATGAAGAGCAACCCAAACAGCTTAGAAACCATTGATTCCAGCTGCTGATTTATCATATGATGACTGTACACATTTTTTACAAGATATGGAATGTTGTGGACAAACGTATACACCACAAGGTTGAATAATATTATATCTCTACATCCAGTGCCTTGATCCATTCAGTTGCTTTGACTTGTACATAGTGTATGTCCACTATTGTTCCTTGACAAGCTCAAAGAGGACAGTCAGAAACGATGTGGTGGATTGACTGTAAGGTGGCTCTGCAGTCATAATTTGTAGAACTGATGTAGCCCCATTTGTGTACTTAATAACCACATCTGCCTTGTCCTGTTCGAATCTGGTTGATGATTTTCCATTAATGTCTGGAAGATCAAATACTTGTAATCTCACTGAAGGATTTTCAGCTAGATGTTTATTAACTTATGATGATCAATCCCATTGAATTATCTTCAGCTTGTTGAGCTAAAAAGAGGACTCAACAAGGTTCATTGCTGTGCACCATGATGGCTTCCTTGATTTCAAGCGTTGGTGTTTTGCTTGTATATCTCAATGTATGTGCAGCTGAGGTTTCTTCAGGATGTTTTTTCAGACCTTTAGGAGATCTTCTGACCTTCTAGAACTGGTGGTGAAATATTACAGAGAACAGGAAACCAATAGGGCACCTGTGCTCCGAATATCTCCCTGATTGAGTTGTAGGCCCATCTTCTTTGTGTGAGCACTATTGATCCAGGTTGGGCAGCAGTATTCAGCAACAGAGTATGACAGAACAGAGCTAAGGTGGTGGAAACATTTAACTACATGTGTGAATATTGACATTTGACTCTTTGTTTTTATTTGTATTTATTGCAATCTTTTCTGATATACTTCTTTTAATGTTTACAACTAGTTATCTTTTTACCACAGCCAATTTGTGTGATCTTTCAGTAATTGATTCCACAGTTGTAACCAAACCATTTGCTATTTTTAATATTACTTTAAATACAAAATTCAACATGTAATATACTAATATGATTTGTATCATCGTAATTATTTTGTGTTTTCACATAACTTGGTTTATATGTTTAATATTTAATCTTCACATTTATTTGGATAGGTCACCTGAAGCAGAAGTATTCAATCAGCCTCAAATAATTAGTGAAATTACATCAGTTCTAAGAGAATGGGGACATATATGGAAGAATTTGTACAGGGTAAGGAAAATAAATCAATCAATTGTCTGTGTTGTTTGATAAGTTCAAAATGATTTTTATATTATACTGCCTGAAACATGTTTTTTATGTTATGGGTTCAATTTATCTAGCTTACACTAAATATATGTTTAATAATTGTTACTGTCTTTAGAAAATTTCATTATATCCAGGAATTTCTTTTTATTCAATGATTTGATTAATTGGGACTATAGGGAGGAAACTTCCTTCATTGATAATATTTTCATAGCAGGTAAGTCTATGGGTTGAAAGTATGAGCTTATTTTTTATTGAATTTAATCCCCCCCCCCCCTCCCTTTTTTTGCCCTCTACAAATTTCAATTGTAAATCGATTCAACATTTTTGGTAAATTGTTCATCAATCCTCTTTGGGCAGCCATCCCTCGTAGACTGGGCAGACTGGTAAAATAGGACAGGCATTAAACTGTGGTGGAATTAACATCAGACTTTAATGCTGGGCAGGATACAAGTGTGTCTGAACACACATTGCACCAAACACTAATAACGATGGGCCTCCGCAGCCGACGACCCTTGCGTGTGCCAATGTTAACACCATGACATCAGCAACTATGACGGAAATGGACACTTGACCACCATCACTGGACATTGGCGCAATGACAGAGCATTGCATGGTCTGATACCTTCATCATGATGCTGATGGGAGGGTGCGAATCTGTTGTAGATCACATATACCCATTTATGACGACCATGTTTCCAACAGCAGCGGCATTTTTCAATAAGATAATGTGCTGTGTCACAGGGTCAGTAGTGTGATGGAGTGGTTCGAGGAACACAGTGGTGAGATGCATTTGATGTGCACCCCCCCCCCTCCCCCCGCCCATTTCCCCAACTCGCCAGATCTGAAGCCGATCGAACACATCTGGATGTTTGAATGTGGCATCAGAGGTCATCGTCCCCCTCCACAGAATGTGTGGGAATTAAGTGACTTGTTAGTGCAGATGTGGTGCCAACTCCCTCTAGTGACCTACCAAGGCCTTATTTCTTCCATACCAAGATGCTTTACCACTGCTATCTGTGCCAAAGGCTGACATACCAGTTATTAGGTAGTTGGTCATAATGTTCTGCTGATAAGTGTATATTTCTGATGTGGTTGGATATGAATCTCTCCATTAATTTACCTATCACTGATGTCTAACTGATTAGCCTACAATTTTTGACTCTATTTCTCACCCGTCCTTTATGTACTGGTACTACTATCACATGTTTCCAGTCCTCTGGTTAGCAGCAAGTATTCAGATTAAATTTGACATATCTCTAGTAATATTGTCTATACTATCCCCTTCATGCTTTTCAGCTTTCTTAGTTCCTTCACGATATCCTCAGGATGAATTTCAAAATCTTTAATCTACCTGTTAAGTAGCTTCTTCTCCATTGTAGCAGTACAACAGAAATGGTGGAAGACTGTTGAACACCCCCACCATTAATGTTTTCTATTTGGTTGTTCATGTCCATATAATCACGATATATATGTGTGTGTAGCTTTAAGTGATATGTATGTTTTAAGGAGATTACACCACCCAGCTAGGATTAGCCTGTTCTTTGTAAAACGAAGCTGTATGTATTTCTATTACCAGTAGTTTTCGTTATTTCCTTTGATGAATTCAGCATTTTTGGGAAAAATGCCTCTTTCGTCACTTTTTTTTTTTCCTGTAAGAGATGTTAAGAGACGTTAAGCAGTTAAAAAACATTTTTCTGACAAGGGCGGTGTAGCAGTACAACAGAAATGGTTCGAGAGAGTTTCAAATGTTTCTATGGTATGAACAAAGATAACTATAGTTTGTTGTATGTAGCCATGAGAGGACAGTTGAAAGTGGTTGTCATAGGTGGGCACAGTTAACCAAAAATTTAACTTCGTTAATCGTTAATCCGCTACTCAAAATATTAACTTCGATAATCGTTAAAGCGTTACATGTTTGCAAGTTTAACGCAAGTTAAAGTTAACCGTTAAAAGTTAACCATCCAAAAGTGGAACTGATGTTTATATTTTGCAATAAGTATTACTGCAAGCATTACCAAGGTGTTATGCACCGTGATGTGAATCAATAATACGTCTACCAAATATCCTTTTGGAAATTGAGTTTTTCTTCAACGTTTTACCAGTTTCTTAAACGTATCAGATTCTTCAACATGTAGTGGAATCATGTTGGCAACGAAAAGGTTTATGATACATATGTCCACACCAGCCTGGAATATGACGGTGCCGGTAGCTAAGAAGCCAAAAGTTTTATTGACGTAGACTTTTATTAGCAGATGGAGGTGAAATCAAATCTATTCTTCTGCTATCTACATCAGAAGAATCTACCGCATTTGAAGAAGGCTTTGAATTATTTTTCTTTCTTCCCACGAGTTCGCCCTGCTTTTACTTTTTCTTCAAACTGTTCAAATTTGAATATATGCATCCCCTTCCTATGTTGGTTTAGATTATTAAGGCTATACACGTGAGATTTGATTGTAGAAGGTTTAGGTAAACACAGTTTGCATTCATATATCAATTGTTCTCGCAATCTTTATTTAAACGCAACATCGCATAATTGTGTCCAAGGATTTTTAATCTCCTCGTTGTTATTGTTAGCGTTGTTGCTTTCACTAACGGATTCAAGAGTTCATTTTCCATGACGTAATCATGTAACGAATGTCAGTTTAATTTATTTCACAAACGAACACCAAACCAGTAGCAACTAAAAAATGACATTTTTCTGGCAGCAAAGAATGTTAGATTATAAAAATAACAAAATCAATCACCGATCGAATTAGAAACGAGTACTGAGCTGCGGTTTGCAGATGTAAAATAGAAACGCACCAAATATCTAGCTTTCCTGTTCACATCCACGCCATGCCTAGCATAACAGTTGTATATGCATCACACTCGCACTTCATATTACCTAATTCGTTCGCCATCCGACTCGCCGAACAGTCGAGCGAGGCGTGGCGCGCAATTCAAATAAACCAAATACACCAACTAGCGATGTAACGGACAAAAGTTAACGGTAGTTCAATTTAACGGAAGTTAAGAAGACCGTTAACGATTTTTTAGGTTAACTTAAAAGTTAAATTTTTACAATTTTGTTAACTTCGTTAATTAACGATTAACGGATTAACGGTTTTCTGCCCAGCTGTGGTGGTTGTTTCATGGTAGACATGAAAGTTAAGACCTTGGTCATAATTGAATGAATGCTGCTCTTCCACGGACTTTGCAAACTACAGGAGAAGAAGTCTGATTATAAAATAATTTTTGTTGGTGACCCCGGTGAGGGAATGTTTTATCCAAGAAAAAGGTGGAAAAATAAATCTAGTGTTTTATCATAACTGTGGATACAAATACTGTTATTAATTTACACAATCATTATCTATAATTGTCTCAGCACCCTTCCTTCCCCTCAGTTTTCTATCATAGCCATAGAAGTTTGTAGATGGATCCGTTAGCAGTCCCCGTGTGCAATAATACTCTTTATAAACCCATCTGAAGCCGCCTTATTTGCTAATATTAATTCCTTGTTTAGTCGTTACAAATATTCCCTGCTGTCTCTCAGTTCTAATGTGTTCTCTTCTTACCAACATCTTTAACACTCCATCTCTGTATTTTCTAACTGGTCGGTCGCAGTATGTTGTCGTTGAAGGAGAAAGTTCTTCTAATCTAGATGTTACATCAGGTGTACCTCAAGGAAGTGTAATAGGACCACTTCTTTTCTTAATTTTTATAAACGATCTCGGAGACAAAGTGAAAAGCCTTTTTAGATTGTTTGTTGATGATGCGGTTATTTATAGGGAAGTAAGAAATTTGGCCGATTGCTTAGAAATTCAGCGCGATCTGGATGTTATTTTGGCTTGGTGCGCTGAGTGGCAATTTACTCTAAATTGTAAAAAGTGCAAGACAATGAGCATAACTAACAAAAAGAATCCAATTGTTCAGAAATACAAGTTAAACAATACAGTTATTGATATGGTCGATTCTATGAAATATTTGGGAGTAACAGTACAAAGGAACATGAAATGGGACATACACATTAATTTGTTAGTAGGTAGAGCAAATTCTAGGCTGTGATTCATAGGTCGAATCTTGAAAATTGTAATGAACAAACAAAGGAGATAGCGTACAAATATCTTGTGAGTCCACATTTGGACTATTGTTGTGCCATTTGGGATCCGTTTCGTAAGGGGTTGATCGAAAGTATAGAGAAAGTACAGAGAAGAGCCACTCGATTGGTGACCGCTTGCTACAGTCCTTATGAAAGCATCACAGAACTGATTAGTAGACTAGGTTGGGAGTCTCTGGTAGATAGACGACACACGTTTCGTTTAAACTTATTGGTAATCATGTGTACTCCCACTTTTGAGTGTAGTGAAATACTTCTTCCACCAACCTATTTGAGTCGGAAGGACAGGAAAGATAAAATTAGAGAAATAAGGTGCCGCACTGATTCTTATATGAATTCTTTTTTCCCTCGTACCATTAGGGATTGGAATGCACAGCAAAGAGATTAGCTTTGGTGCTGAGCACCCTCTGCCACCCACAATTTTGTGAATTGCAGAGTATATATGTAGATGTAGATGTAGATACGAGGGTTGCTATTTATATTTCTGGCCTAATAATGAATAAACAAATATTTATGATCAAAATTGGTTTTATTGTTTCACAAAATATTCTCCATGAAGATCAATACACTTTTGCATGCATTTGAAATAATTTTCAAAATTTTTTCACTGTGATGGAGCTAATTCCAGAACATGCGTCTTGAATGTTTCAACCGCTTCTTCGGGTGTAAAAAATCGTTGACCACGTAATTTGTTTTTGATGTGTGGAATAAAAAGAAGTCATTGGGTGCCAAATCAGGACTGTACAGCGGAAGACCCATCAATTTGATGTTTTGACTGGTAACGCTGAAGAAACAGGCAACCATTTGCTTCGATGTGCTTGTCCGCAAACAACTTTTGTCGGATTTGGCTCGTCTTGGAAGACCCATAAGGTCAATTACTGTTTTGTTTCAGGCTCATATGCATAGATCCATGATTCATCACCTGTGCAGATGTTAAACACAGCCTTTGATGCATCTTGAACGTTATTTTTTTAACATTTCCTTGCACCAATTGACACAAGCTTCCTTTTGAGCGTTTGTAAGATTATGCAGGATGCAACCCAAACAAATCTTTATTACAGCCAAATATTCATGCAATATTTTATTGATGCTTGTCATACTAATGCTCAAAGATGCCTCAATCTCATGGTATGTCATATGACGATCTTGCTTTATCAGTCCACACACAGTATCGATGTTTTCTGGCACAACAACCGATTTTGGACTACCCTGACGGAATTCATCCCTAAGTGAACTTCGGCCACGATTGTATTCATTATCCCAGTTTTTTACAGTGCTATATGATAGTGCTTTATTGCCGTATAAAGAATTGAGTTCATCAGTGCACTCTGGTCTTGATAATCCATGTCGAAAGTTGTGAAAAATAATCACATGAAAATGTTCACGAGTTAATTCCATTTTTCACCTGAGATGAATTTTTAGTTACTGTAAACAACAAATCGTTCTCAAATGAAACATTGTTATGAATAAGGCTACATTTAACAATGTCGATGTTTCCAATGGAAACGCCAGATAGTGCCTGGCAACACTTATGGTTGCCAAGGCCAAAAATCTAAATAACAACCCTCGTAGTCTCTACTCTACTAGAATAAGGGATTTGCAAATCTTTATTCCCTTGTGTTACTAATCTTATTTCCTGCCTATTTTGCAGTTGGTAAATTTAAATATCCACCAATAATGACCATTCTATTCTCACTTCTGAACTGTGAGTATGAATTAATTTCTCCCCAAGAGCCTTATCTTCATCAGTCATTCTTACACTGCGGTAAGCAGCCAAAACCTTTCTTTTTTTCTTTTTTAGTACTCCAGAAATCTACCCAAAGTAACTCATGTTCATGATCTAAGAATATCACTGAACTGTAATAGCTTTGCTAACCAGAATGAAAACCCCTCTACCAATTGCTCCTCTGTCTCTGCGATGCCCTATGCAACCATCGAAAGAAACATCATTGTCTAGTACTTCTTATTTTAACCAAGACTCTACCCCTGTAATGACTTGTGGTTTGTGTATCTTTATTAAGTTTGCAAATTCTATTACTTTGTTAACTATACTTCTACAGTTCACCGATAACACCTTTATTACTGGCTTTGTGATATTTTTATAACTAGCCTTCTCCTTGTTTGTTGTGCCCCAGTCAGTTGTTTCAGCAGCTTCATCTATTTCTTTAGAATTTATGATTTTTCGCATTGTGGATTGGTATCACTGTGATCAACTATTTTTATCCCCTCACCAGCAGCTCCTAACCTAGAAAAGGAACAGTCCTCACCCCATCATCAGTGGAAATGGGCTCCTTTACATCTTCAGTTAACAACTCAGAAAGTACTCCCTTGCCTCTTCTATTTAGGTATTGGCCGTGCCTAGTGAAACCCCACTCACCAATGGTATTCACAGGGATAACCCCCATGACAGAACTGTGGCCAGTCATGGCGACTTGGGATCTGTGAGGTAACACACATCTTTTATTTTAGCCTAGTGTAATCATTTTCTTTATTTCTTGTTCAAATTCTTGCAAGAAATTAATATCCTACTTAGTACATTATGTTGATGCTTGGTAAATCTTCTTGGCAATTTATAATTCTCATAGACTTTCAACTATTCCCTCAACTCCCACCTCAAAAAAAATGGGGAAGATTTGTGTCCAGTGGCGATCAACTGCTTTTTTTCAAGAAACTATTACATCATCTGAGGTTAAGGTAGTGCTTGATCAACAGTTAGCAGTGGACATAAAAGTTTATAATGTTTTGCACTAAATATTCATGGAGAAGCACCATATTACTTGATGTCTTTTCAGATTGTTTTGAAAGATTGTTCCAATAACATGGACAATACTTCTTCTGCAGTTTGTGTAGTAATTAGTATTTTCATAACTTATTTTCTCATCTACTGCACAAATAACATGTGAGACTTTTCAATGGTTGTGACAATTACAGCAAGGACAGTCACATCTATAGATATTGAAACTCTCAATTTTTTTGTTTTGTAATTGGCACCTTGGCTTATTGCCTGATATAGTCATTAGAGATCAATCAAACTACATTGTGTTCACTGGTGAACAGAAATCATTCTTTGTCTTAGAATACGCTAAATATGTCAGTTGTGTAATGTAATATTTTGAACAATATATCAATCAGAACCACATACAGACAAAACAATGCATACACGGTACACCAAATTTAAGGAAATAGGCTGCTAGTGTGCTGCAACCTGAACAGGACAGCTGGGACTTCAATATAGTTTTTGTATCTGTGGTATCACCAAATGTTGACAAATTGGGCAGTTGTAATCAGTGGCGGCCCTAGCAAATTTTTCAGGTGGTGCGAGATCTCATTGTGGCGCCCCAAATCTGCAATCGCTTATTCATGATTAAGGTGTTCCTGTAGACAGATTGAAGATAACATACATTTTTTTTTTTTTTTTTACATCCTACTGATATTATAAACGTAAAAGTTTGTTTGCTTGGATGTTTTTACTGTTTCACGTTGAAACGGCTGAATGGCTTAAGAAAAAATTTGGCATAATGTTATTGGCTATGTACTTTTATTCCGATCGTAAAAGTAATTCCCGTGGGATTCAAATACGAATACATGTATGAATGGTTTATGAATTCCACACGAGCAAAGCCGCGGGCAAAAGATAGTCTTTATATATTAATAATAATTCAGATTTCAGAAATATTATTATAGGATAGCAGCGGTTTGAATGGGAAACAACAGCAAATATCGAACACACTATGTATCAATAGGTTTATTTACTATGTGTATACAATATATCACGTATATAGAAAATTCACATAATTTTAATATTTTTTTTTTTCAACAAACAAATGAGGAAATAAATTCATAACTAAAAGACCAAGATTATCATCTTTATCGCTTTTGTCCATTGGCAATATTACTTTCTATAGATAAAATTGTAATAGCTGACAGTATATTTAGAGTCTGCATTTACCGTAAATAAGTTTTAGTTTAGAGACAGTTACAAGTATGGTTAGCAAAATTCGAAGTGCTGTCCACACATTCGGAAATATATTCTTCCAAACATTTTGTTTCATTAGTTGAACTTTCATCATTGCTGATTTAAGCCCCATCAACAACAGTTTCAGTTAAAAAGTTTCTAACCAATTCACAACCGGATATGTCACATTTTTCTCCATCAGTTAAACTTATTTCCAAATCTGCACAGGATGATTCCAATTCTGTCTTTTCAATATTTTTTTTTTTTTTTTTTTTTTTTTTTTTTTTTTTTTTTTATAATACGTATCATTAAATTTGGATAATTGTGTAAACTGAATGACCAACCCATTCTTCGATGATATCCTAAAACACGTTGATTGTAAACAATTCTTCTGGATCTATTGCTATCTAATCTGCGGCCTAGTAATAAAAAAAATCTCTGCTTTCTTTGGGATCTGACTGGCTTAATAATAGGATATGCCCCAGTCTGAAAAGAAATTTTTATAGCAGTTATCAGAGCAGACGAATAACCAGGGTACTTTTTCCCAACTTCCGAGCTGTTTCCCAGCAATTGTGAAGCGTTTCAAAAATCCTCTTTCAGTCTACATAGACTTGCTTACAATATTTACTTGAAACAACTCAACTATTTGTTTCCAGAATGGCGACACGAACTGATGATAAGTGATAGCGAACTCCAGCAAGACTAGAAACTCTATTCTCCAAACGAGATTCGCAAATTCTTTGGCGATAGTGCTTGGATACCACTTCCCATCGCTTTGGTGATTGAGATAATAGAACTAATATTCTTCTTGTGACAACGATTCAGATGACTTCGCAACTTTTTCAAGTAATTTTGGAGCCTTTTCAGATTCGCCTTTTGTTCAGGTAGCAGATGTCTGTAAAAAGTTAATAATTACAATATCAACGGTAGTTGCAATCACCGAAGGTCTAACACGGTAGAAATAGATAAGTAGGTTGAATCTAGCCCCATGCACATGTTCCCGCATGCGAATTAACTCTAAGACGACAGCCGAAGAGGCAGGAAACAGGTGTGAGACGAGTTGTGATTTTTTTTGATTCGCATAAATCGAGCTGACTCGAGTCGCCACTCGAGTTGACTCGATTCAATGAGGACATACGACTACATACTAAGCTGTAGCTCTTTCGTGTATAAACTCTTCTGGATAATTAGTGTGCTAAAATCATATGTGAACAGCAAGCTGGATTATTATAGAATTTAATTTTTGTGCAGACGATCTCTCGCTGCATTTTCGGCGCCCCCAATATGATGGCGCCCGGTGCGGTCGCACCGCTCGCACCGCCTTAGGGCCGCCCCTGGTTGTAATATAAATCAGAAACTTGTAGAGATTCTGTATCTTGAGCTGACAGTTTTTGTTGTTTTTGTCAGAGAAATGCACAGTAAATTTCTAAAAACAAGAGAGATGAATTTCCTTCTTTTTTGTTTTTGTATTAAATTTAAATTTTTTAAAATGAAAATTAAGATTTTTCTGTTAGCTATTGTATCAGTTCTCCATCATAAAAAAAAATACATGAAAATCTCTGTTATCAAAACTGAGAGATACAAGCAAAATAATTTATTGAATTAATCTCTGAGTTCATTTGAGGAATCTATCTGACACACACTAAAAAAATTTGTTTTGGGTATTTATATTATTATTATATTAACATCTTGTTCATGCCTTTTCTTTTGCAGACACACTGTAAAGATTTCAAGACAGTGGAACATCAGATTTTGGAGTTAATGCAGTATCGCAGCAAAATACTGTCTGGAACTCTTCCAGTTGATGAACTGAAAGAAATTAAGCAGCTAGTGACTTCCAAAATAGACATGGGAAACAAGTACGACAGAGATTCTTTTACACTTCCTGCTGTGGCATTAATAATACAGAACATTTACATATTAAAATATATAAAACGAGTTTGTAGTAGAGAAATATTTGATTAAGACATTTATGGAAGTATTCACTTACTGTAGAGTATGTGTCACCAATGACAAAAAATAATAATTTTTGAGTAGTAAGAGTTTATGCCTAAAACATTTGTTTCTATCAATGAGCCTGCTTTTATATTACATCATACAACTGATAATTTTCTCTTCTTTATTTAAAAATGGTTTTTGATGTTCTTTACTAACAAAACTTGAAGTTTTGTGAAATTGAGTCACACACACAATTTGGGCATCACAGTATTTCTAATTTTAATTATTCTAGATTTGGAAACAGGTATGTTTACTAGTTCCTTATCTCCATGTGTAATTTTCTTTGTGCATGTTACTACTGTAATATGTATTGTGTATATAACAATTATAGCTCTTTCATGATTATGTTCTGATAGGATACCAAGGAAGCCACTAAGTGTTATACCTCCATCTGATGGACATATCTGTATCTGCAGTGTTTTATGCCACCACTCCTCGTATAGTACTGAGAAGCTTGGAAGTTTAGACAGTCTTTTGGTACAGTGGCGGCTCTAGACGTAGTGCCACTGTGACATGTCACTACCTCTAATCATGAATAAATAAATTAAAAAATAAATGCATTGAAAGAAAAATAAATATTTATAAATGAGGCATTCTCTACTCTACAGGTAGGGAAAGTATTGAACTCCATCAGTTGGCCACATCAGTGAACTGTTTCGCTGTCGTGGAGACAATTCTTGGATGGCACAGATCGCGCATACGCTCTAGCATTTTCGCATAAATATTCAAGTTTGGGGGTTCGCTTTGTTAATGGGGAATGGAGACAACTTCGTTCTGTCACACGCTGCAGCTCGATAAAGTTAGTAATACTGCTGGCAGAGTGCAGCAGCTGCCATTTTTGTAGCATTCAACTAAATATCTACCAGAACAGTGCTCCACTGCAACCTGTTCGCTGATTACTGGTGGTCCGCGAACATAGTTCAGGAGTTCCACAGGCAGAATATCATAAACTCTGATCATATTCGTACTGTATAAGGCTGTATGCCCAACATTTAAAAGCCTTGAATATTTTATGACCCGGCAAAAATATGGCATTTCCAGGATGAGATAGAACAGTACTGTTTCTACAACAGTCTATTCACTTACATGTGGCGTCTAGAGATTAAGTAACTGACGGTTTTTCTAAGAGTTTTAAGTGGGTATGAGGAACCGCGGTAGTTGATAAGATTGGTAACGCGAGTGGTGAAGTAAATAAAAATAAAAGGCATACGGTCTAGCATCTTTTATTTTGGTTTATGTATGTAGACTGGTGGTATAGTGTAGCGCCCATCCTGTAGTAACATTATTATTTATCTGGTTTGGTCTGATTAACATGTAATTAGCTTTTAATAGTTCACATCCAGTTTTATATCTGCGTTTTAATAGGATTCAAAACGTGGTTTTAGATTTATTATGTTATAATGGTACATTTTAATAACAACAAAACAAAATTAGGCCCAGGGTGGAACACATTAAAAAAGACAGAGGAAAAATTGCGGAGGTAACTGGCGACGGAGGAAGGAAACTCAGAAGAGGAAAATGAAGTTGTGTAATCGTCGTCCATAGTCGGCTGAAACGAAAAGGAGAAAAAAAAAAAGGCCTGTGTGAGTTAGTGGCCTACAGCATTATTTTTGAAAATTTACTGGTCCTCGGGTTGAAAAGGTTTGGATACGCTGCCCTAGAAGCATTGTCAATGTGAGCAGGCAATAGTGTTTTTTTCTTATATTCTCTGAAGGAGAATTACATAAGTTTATGAAGGCACGCAACAGGAAAAGATTCTCAAGAGAAATGTGTTGCACTGCCGTCGTGGTCATTGAAGGCAGTGCCGGATAAGAAAGTATGGGGTCCTAGGCACTCAAAAATTTTGATTCCCTCTGTTCTTAAAATTAATTATATGTATTTTATAAGTTCAAAGAAAAGGATTTGTAGATGACTAATAGAATTTATCATATTTTTATTCAATTAACAAACGAATTTTACAATTTATCATATTTTGAAAATTACTTTTATTTATCGTACACTACTATGGAACAAAAAAATTACTTTCCATATTATTTTGATTGTTTTATTCTGGATGATTTTATTTAGTGAAAAAGTGAACTTTCAGGGAGCCTTCAAAAATCAGGGGCTCCAGGCTACTGCCTAGTCCTGCCTAGTGCTACCTTTTGGGTAATCCAACACTGCTTGTAGATCAACTTGTCGGTTTTTGGCTAATCACTAAATGTTTACCGTTTGGTCAATTTTAAAACATTTATCAATGATTAATTTCAAAATCATTTAATTAATCCGCCAGTAATTGCAGGTAATGAGACTTTAACACGTTACAAATCTTTATATAGCGAGATTCTTACTCTGAGCTGTTTTTCACCTCTCACTTCAATGATGATCAGTAAGCTGCGGAAACATTCAGTGGCGGATCCAGGGAAGGAGTGGGCTAGGGGGCTTAGGCGCCCCCCACCCCCAAAAGCACCAAGGTCACCCCCGACGACATGTATTTTTGAAACTTTTTGTTTTTTTGTTCTTATAAGGGTGGCATTCTGGAGTAATGGCCCCCAAACCAAATCGTCCCCCCCCCCCCCCCCCAGATCAAACCAAAATCCTGGATCCGCCACTAGAAACATTTTGTTGCTGTCACTACCTGAGCAAATCACTTTGGCCGCCACTGTTTTGGTACACGATTTACTTGATAGGAACTTGTAACAATATTTCTGTTTCATATAATTATCCTTCAGAGTCTCTGTGTAACAGTATTAACCCTGCCATAGAATTATGCTTTTTTTTTTTACTGTCTACATGAAAGAGATGTTACACTCTCTCACTCTCTGTTGGTGGCACTCTGCCCTTCTCACAGACTACTTGATTCTGTGGGAGGGAATGTTCTATAAGGAGCAAACTGTAATAAACAAACTTAGTATGGTTTATACTTGACCATCTTTACAAAACTAATCAGAAGATTTTCTTTATCCATACCACATGGAATATTGTCAGGTTAAAAAAATGTTCCTATGCTCTTAAAGTTTCTTCCCAAAAGTTCTCTAAATTTCAACACACATGTGGGTTACATTTCTGAAGTATTTATCACAACCATGGTAGGTCATAATATCAGTATTTTGAATACCTAACCTCTTCAGTCTTAAAACTTGAGGTGTGTGTCACTAATTTTTAAACTTATTATCTTTTCTATTCTTCCATAACTAAACTTTTGGCTTCTATAATAAGCAAGCAGTCTCCTCAGACAAAAATGTATTGTGCCAAAAACTTCCCTTTGAACACCCTGAATGTTTCAAATTTTCTGATTTAAAATAATGGGTTGATTCTATATGAAACATCTGGTTAACTGGCCACCTTCTTTGTAGCAAACTGATCAGTTTATAATGATGGCAATGCTTTTAACTTGTATATTCACATAAGGTTATATGAACAAGGGATTGACTCCCCACTTCTTTGTGGCTCTACACACACACACTGCTTCCAGTAAAACTTCAGATTTTCCAAAATACGTGAACCCAAAATACCGGAATCTAACAATGCTTAAATTTAATATGTGAGTGGAGACTTTTCCGGCATATTGATGAAATGAACTCTTCACAGGAGTTCAGCCGGATAGCGTCATAAAATGACAATGTTTTGACAACCGGCTCGGTTTGTGGTATAACAGGCTACTATAATAATTACTCTGTGAAATTGGTAGCTAGGGTAACTTTTAAATAAACAGAGGAGGATAGATCAAGACTAGACAAGCTTGGTGAAGACCATGTCGTGTTTGCTTTGAATTTTAAGTTGCTGTGGAAAAGAACCTTTACATATTCAGATGATTAAGGATGTTATAACATTATAATAAACCAGGGAATTAAATCATATTAGTTCATTGTTTTATTTTTTGGCGAAGCTGGATGATGTGGAACAGAAATTGTGTTTTTTATTTTCTCATAGCAAACAAAATAAAACTTTAGAAGAAACTACAATAAATAACTAAGCAGATATTTTCACTATGATGACAAGGTAAATAAATAAAAATACGAGACGTTCTGAGAAGATGTCCAGGGAAATACAAGATGGTGACCGAGAAGACACGCTGTAACTAATAAAATATAAATTAACACGACACACAAGAGACTAACCAAAGCTCGTCGGTGAAGAAGAGCATTCTACGAGAGCCTAACAACAAATCTACGGCAGCGCCATCCTAACTACTTGACGTAAACGTCGCAGACTGTGGACAGCTGTTTACCGATCGAGTAGTACCTTTGCCTGCGCTGGCTGCTGTCTACGTCAACAAGCGATGCATGCCGTTATAAGTTATAAAAATAAGTAACTTTTTTTTATACTGAACTAAAGTGTTGCAAATTATCATAAAATACGAAACTTTGGCTGTATGACAATTTATAGATCATAATTTTGAAAGATTCCAGTACTTTCTTGACCTGATATATCATTTAGATAGTAAACTAATAATATGTATTTCCGATAGGGTAAATACAACAGCGCAGGTTACATGAGAATTTTCTTAGTGTAGTTTAGACAAAATGAAATCTAATGAATAATCTTATATGGACTAGAAAGTCATTGCTTTTTATTCACTGTTAGTTTTGGATTCAAAGTTCATAGCCCACCTGTAAGTAACGGACGTATTAGTAGATTGTATTAATTTCTGCAATTCTTTAAATATGCAGGAGCCTGAAGATCCTAAGTAAGGGCAGCCATTGGACCTTTCTCAGAATACACTGCTAAACAGTAATGACGTTTCGGAAGATTTTTATGGGTTTCCCGAGAAAACATCATCACCGGTTACCCATGTTAACACACAAGTAATGAGCAACGATAACTGACCAGAATCGGGCGTGAACAATCAACTGTCTGCAGAAATTTCTGAATTGAAGCAATTAATATTAGGCATCTGTTCACAGTTAAAATCTGAATAGGCTACAAATACACAAGCACAGTTCGAAATATTGGAACAAGTTAAGCAATCATGGTTACAATTAAAATTTGAGTTGACTGAACAAAAAAAATGAGATAATGCAACAGAGCTACATGAAAATGGGGAATCAAGTGAAGAAAGTACAAACAGACCTCAATACATTAGCTACACAACAACATGAAACTTGTACAGAAGTAGTAAGGCAAAAAACAGCCACCACCTGCTTAGTCCAAAACTTTGATACACTAGGAGATAAACTAAAAGATATGGAAACTGAAGTTAATACCAGGCAACAGACATTACAATTACATGACTTGCAATTAGCAGAGGTACATGAAAAATGTAAAGAGGACAGCCAAGCACTATTTTCTAGTGTTATTACACCAGATATGAAACATGGAAAAAATAAGTATATTCTTGAATCAAGTTACGTCCCATGTGACGACCTTACTGATGGACGATTGTCGTTTCATTGCATGAATCCTGAAATAGAAGAAATAATGCGAGAAGAGGCTGTGGAAGCAGACAAAACAGCAGAATCGAAGAAGGAAGTAGATGTATCTGATCAAGACATAGCTAGGCATTTTGGCAGTCTCGGTAACTGAATGCAGCAGAAGTTTATGACAAAAAAGGAGATAAGAAATATTTGCAGAAAGGAGGTAAGACGAAACAGGAAGAAGTTGCATCTCCTTGAAGAAGCAAAGAATGTGATTAGGAAGAAAGAACAAAGGAAGTTGGAAAAATCGAAAGAGGAAGAAGTTGCATCTGCATGAAGAAGCAAAGAATGTGATTAGGAAGAGAGGAAGAGGAAAGTTGTAAATCCTCAGCAGTAAACAATGAGATAAAGAAGTTTAAATTTTAAGGATCATATAAAATAATTAGTAGGGCCAATGAGAACTAGTAGACAGTAGCCTACACAAATGAGTAAAAAATTAGAAAAAGATATATCATTGCCCTCAAACCTTTTAAGCATATAAAACACAGTTAAGTTGATAGATATAGTTTATTGTTAATAAAGTAGAGACATTAAAAGGCATGTTTTAGGTTGACTCTTATTATGAGGATATGCTATGGAAGTATTTTGGAGCAGAGATCACAGAAGTGGTGTAAATAAGTCACTTGTTTTGTGAAACATTGCTGTATATTGCCTCAAGCTTATGATGTTATTATACAGGGTCCGGCAAAAAAACCTCCCTCATTTTAATAGGTTGTCACAGAAAAACTAAATATCATAGAGAATTATTACTTTTATTTATGAAAAATACATACTTTGCCATTTTTAATTATTTGGTTTTAAAAATTATATCTGCTAAATGACGTCCTCCATTGTTGATACATTGACGAAGTCTATCCCGAAAGTTCTCCATACATCTTCGCGTCATTTCTCTTGGAATGGCTGCCACTTCTTGGGAAATGGCCTCTTTTAGTGCTTGCAGTGTTGTGGGACGATGTTTGTACACTAGAGCCTTCAAATGTCCCCAAAGAAAAAAATCACAAGGCGATAAATCAGGCGACCTTGAGGGCCACGTGATGTCTCCTCCCATAGAGACAAGATGCCCAGGAACCAACTCACGCAACATTTCCATAGAACGCCGAGAGGTGTGGGATGTTGCTCCGTCTTGCTGGAACTACACTTCTTGATCTTCATGGTCTGCAATAAACTGGTTTAGCCTAGGTTGTAGGAAGGTCTCTAGCATATGACAATAACGGTTGGAATTAACCATTACCGTGTGGCCACCTTCTTCGAAAAAATACAGTCCCCACACAAAACATTCAGCAACGGCGCACCAAACTGTCACATGAGGGCTGTGTAGTGGTCGCTGATGAATTTCACGGGGGTTTTCTGCAGCCCAGTAGTGGAAATTTTGTTTATTTACAGTTCCTGATAATTGGAAATGGGCCTCATCCGAATGTTTTGAAGAATTTCTTCACATGCAGCTCTACGAGTTTTAAAATCTCTTTCACTTAATTCCTGGGTAACCACCATTTTGAAGGGGTGCATATGAAGTTCTCTATGAAGAATTCTTCTTACACTCCTATCAGATAATCCTAGGGCAGCTGCATGTTTAAGTGCCGAACGGATTGGTGATTGTTGCACAGACACTCTCACACGCGCCACGTTTTCCGGCGTTGTTGCAGTCCGAGTACGGCCTGTAGGTTTTCTTTTCAGAGCTGAACCTGTCTTTCTGAAGTTTGATACCCACAGTTGAATAGTTTTTCTATCCGGGACACGATCATGTCGACCAAGTTCGAATCGTCTCCGAAACGCTCGCTGAGTTCTGATCACAGAATCACCGTTGCGAATAAATTCCTCCACAACAAATGCATGATGCTCACCAAGCCACGCCATGGCGCACACTGAAAATGGCACGTACACCGCTTTCAAACAAAACACTCTCCACACTAGTATCTTTACTACAACCCGCACGCCGGCTTTGTCAAATGCGGGAGGTTTTTCTGCCGGACCCTGTATATTTTTAAGGACCAAGGGCCTTTTTTCCTGTAAATGAATAATTCATTCAGGAAATCACGTTTAGCTGGTTACAGGGGTTTTGCATATGAAGAAACAGGATTGTCATGAAATATGAGATAGAGTGCTGAATAACAGCGAAAGAAACATTAAAACTGAAAGATAGTGCAATTAAGTGTTAGGAAGGCGTCGTATGGGCACAACTTTACGGCAGGTTGCATCATTGATGCGCAGTGTGGATCATTGATGCGCAGTGGAGCCTTCGGGAACGGAGAAACTTCCCGAGGTGCGTGACTCACCGCCTGCGACGTCAGGGGAGACTATAAAAACAGCGCAAGGGGGCCGGTCGGTGAGATAATCGCCACCCAGGGTTACACTGTCAGCGCAGTGAGGGCACGAAGAGATCGGCGAGCTTGACCGTCGTTGCATTCATGACTACATTTCTATATAGGCCTCTCTGGTTGAGGAATCCTGAGGGAAGGAGGTTCGGTTACAGAGCCTACCTTATTATTCAGCGTTGGAGACGCTACGTCCAACGAGTGTTTTTAGAAGCAGGGCTACATCCCGTCCTTGCTTTAGTAGGGGTCCGTTGCCAGACGAACCTTATGTGCCTTCCTTAGTCGTTGTTTAGAGCATTGCGTCGGCCTCTGTGAGTTGAGTTATATTCCTATAATCCTAGTGTTCTTAATTTATTTCTCCAGAACCTACTCCACTCCGAGTTCCCTGATCTGAAAATTCGAACTCCACAAAATTTTTAGATTTCTTTCAGCAAGAAGAAGTCTAGCTCCCAGCTCCTGATCCGCTCGCAGGAGAAGACAAACTATAGGACACAACAGGATTTTATTTATTATTAATGTATATATCTTGAAAGAAAAATATGTAAAGGTCAAGAAAGTAGTTACAATGACAATAAAGTTAACATTTGTAAATACCTTTTAGCTATGTACTACTATGAGTCTGGAGGTTAAAAATTTAACAATTTTTAAACACTGATGAATGGTTATGTTAATACAAATATTTGTTACACCATATTTTGTTTTCATGTTTTGTTTTGATATAGCTGATAAGAGATACCCAAAATGTTATTGTTACAGACGTTTCGTTGGCATACAGTGGTGTCAGTGAAACAAGAATGGATTGATAATGGTGCTGCACTCCTGTGACAGGACAGAAAAATGGTGTTATAATTGTGAAAAAAAAAAATTATTGTAAAAGTTTACCATAATATTTGTTACTACAAATATATATGGCAAACTTGAGGGGGGCTGTGGTATAACAGGCTACTATAATAATTACTCTGTGAAATTGGTAGTGAGGGTAACTTTTATATAAATAGGAGGATAGATCAAGACTAGACAAGCTTGGTGAAGACCGTGTCGTGTTTGCTTTGAATTTTAAGTTGCTGTGGAAAAGAACCTGCACATGTTTAGATGATTACAGATGTTGTAACATTATAATAAAAAAGGGAATTAAATCATATAAGTTCATTGTTTTATTTTTTGGCGAAGCTGGATGATGTGGAACAGAAATTGTGTTTCTTATTTTCTCATAGCAAAGGAAATAAAACTTTAGAAGAAACTACAATAAATAACTAAGCAGATATTTTAATTACGGCGACAAGGTAAATAAATAAAAATACGAGACGTTCTGAGATGATGTCCATAGAAATACCAGAGGTTGTCTTCATCAGGTCTATTACTTCAGATATTATTACCTGCAATCACAAACTAGACTGGCTTAGCAGCCGGCGAAAATCTGACTCCATTCAATATCAATATGCAAATGAGTGTTTTGCCATTTTATTGTTATTATACCATTTTCATGATTTTCAATCTTTCCATGACCTTTAATTCCAAGCCTTCAATTTGTTGTCTCTCTTTCTTATTGAGTTGGCATGATTCTTTTGCACTTTTCAAATTCATTGGAGACTCCTTGAGTTCCTTCGTTGATCCCTTTAGTTCTCCCCATACCATGCTCTCTGACAGTAAGTTTAGACCTTCTATGCCACTACGGAACCTTTTATTTATATCTTCCTTAATCCTTTCACAATTTTCCTTATAACCCTCCATTTTGTATCCAAGTTGATTGTTTTATTCCCTAGTTTAGGCTTAACGCCATTTGTCAAGTTTAGTAATTTAGTTCTATATGCATCCTCCGAATGACTTCTAAAACTGTCCTTAATATCGACTGATAGTGATGAAAGTACCTGATTAGTTTCATTGAAGTTGCTTTCGAGATTTGATAACATCATGAACATCTTCATCATCAGGCAGGGATTATACATATTGGGATGTGTTGGTACTTCAGAGGCTTCAAACATGACAAGAATTCGTGGCTTGTAGTCGTTTCTGTACGAACTTCCCCCCCCCAGCTTCAGAACTACTTTCCTTTCTCATTGTGAGAGTCCTTATCTAAATATTTACTCTTAAAATGTTGCAAAGTGTCACGATCCTATAGGCACCAGATTCATAAACCCAGTAAATTCCCAAATCATACAATAAAATATAATTTGAATAATTTTATTATTGTCCAGTTATATGCTTGATTGGTAAAAGTTATAGTTGGTAGGGCAGAGAAAAAAAGGTAAAACATTAATTTAAAATTTTTCAAAATTATAGAAACTTTAATGGAGATTAAAGTTTTAAATCAAAAAGTTTCCAGGAGTATACTTTTGAGTGACAAATTGTGTCTTTCAAATTTAAAATCAATACAAAAATTTTGAAAATGTTACCTAGGTTTATTTAGATCATCTTTTAATACTGTAGTCACTGTTCTCCAAATTTCTTACTCTTTCTGTTTCACCTAAGATACTGTAAACTGTGAAAAGTTTTACTTAAATTCGTAATTTCAAATAAAATGTCCTAAAATGAGTCTCTCTGTCAGTTTTCAAATTGATTTTCTTTTATCTTTTGGCGTTCTGCACCACCGGTGAATCCTCCATTTTTCTTCCAATCGGCTGTTGTGGCTGGCTGAATTCTGCTGCCGTCACTTCTGCATTTGCCTTGGCGGCCACATCCGTTTAGACAATTCTAATTCAACTCCTTATCTTCTTTGGTTCTGGATCTTTTGTCATGCTGTTTCCACTTCACAAATATGATATGTTGTTCTAACTTTTTCCTCATCTGTGTATGTAATAAATTTCTTTATTCATAGGTCACAAGAGTCCTGTCAACAGGTTCCCATATTGCATAATTTTCTCAATTACGTAAATAAATGAGTGGGTTGTGTTGAGAACATGCTGTTCTGACTTTTAACGTGTCATCTTCTTCCTGTGTTAACCATGGATGCTGGGGTTTTACATAAATCACTTGAAATGTTTGAAGAAACTAATTCTTCTGACATGGTCCCCAGCAATGCTACCTATTAATACACTTTATAGTTCAGAATGTGAAAAGGAGTACCAAAAAAAAAAAAAAAACTTAAATTCGAATTTATCAACTAATACTTCGATGAAATGTTTCAAACATCCTACCCACACAGGTACTTCAATTATATATCCAATGTGGCAAGATTCTGAATTAGAACAGTTCCCATCAACAATCTTTATCACTGACACCTACCCAACAGGTGTACAAACACTAAGTACGAAAACATTTATAAATCCAGATGTCCAAATTTTTGCTTAGACATGTTGTTTGCTTCAAAAAAGTATGCACAGGTGAAAAGAAAAAACTAAAAGCATTTTAAAATAATTTTCCACATATTTTGTAATATTGAAAGATGATCTTGCACCACCGTAGGACATCTGCTCAACACAGTAACTCCAGGAACACTGCCAGTAACTGGGGTCCTCCCATGACACATGTTCTGGTTTCCTGGGCAATTCTAACAAACTTCGAGAAAACGGCCAGTATCCCTGATAACTCGCCCAGACTATGAAAACCTGCATGAAGATACTTCAAATGGAATAGCCAATGCTAAACATCTGGGTTTAATGGCAGCCTGTAATATACTGTTATGTTATAATTTATTTGAAAATTAATCTGACTATCCCACACTGAAATGTTTAATATTCCCTGTTTTCTTCACATCACATCACATGTCCTTGAATTAGAAAATTTATTAGTAGATCCTCAGAGTCAACAACACTCTGTAAGTTGGTTTCATGCATACAGAAACTGTATCAAATGATGTGTCTTTCCGTCGACCCTTTTTCATCATCACTCAATATGAATTATGGAGACTGCCAGCATTCGTGCTATTGTTTGAGCTGTTTACCTCTTCTTAAGTGGTCCTTTGCATCGACATTCTGGCTGACTGTCTATTGTTCCTACAAGTTCTCACAAATTGTCCTGTCACAGTAATTCACAACCAGTAATAATCATGTATATTACTTCTATAAGGTTTTTTTTTGGTCACATGCCATTATCTCCCTTCATACGCAACTGAAATTGATAAATGAGGTATCATTATAAAGATTAAGGTATTTGCTTTGATTATATTATATCATATTTTAAGAAATTAATTTTTTAAAATTCGACCCTTAAAAGGTAAAAATGTCAATATTTCTAAAATGATGTTTTTTGTGTCATGAGCCATTTATTTCCCTGGATACCAAACTGAAATCATTAAATGAAGTATCATTTTAAAGATTAAGATCTCCGCTTTGGTGGCATCATATATTAAGAAAGGACTTTTGCAGAATTCGACCCCTAAAGAGCAAAATTATTATTATTTCCATTATGTATTTTTTCCTTGATAACTAAATCGACATCGAGAAATGAGGTGTTATTTTAGAGCAGTAATGTCTCCGCTTTGATCAAATCATATTTAAGAAAGGATTTTTTTTTTAAATTCAGCCCATTAAGGGCAAAACCATCATTATTTCCATTACATATTTATATATTGCGAGTCATTTATCTCCCTTGATATCAAACCGAAATAGATAATTGAACTATCATATTAAAAATTAAGGTGTCTGCTTTGATCACATCACATCTAAAGAAAGGATTTTTTTTCCCCTTCCGAATTCAACCCTTCAAGGGTAAAAGTATCATTATTCCTATAACATGTTTTTTGTTACGAGCCATTTATCTCCATCAACACTTAACACAAATTGATAAATGAGGTATCGTTTAAAAGATTAAGGTGTCCACTCAGACAAATTTATAAATTAAGAACAAAATTTGAAACTTAAAGGGCAAAATTAATAACTGTGAATGTCATGCACATGAGATAGTTTGGAGCCAAGCTGCCAGATAGCAGTAGCACATGTTACAGCTGTACAGGGGTGGTCCTAAAATATATGTCAAAAATGTACAGGTAGGTAGAGGGGACCTAAATAAGCATATTTTGGATAGGAATGCCTGTGCGGTAATGACACATTAAAGCACTAGCTTGTAAAGCAGTATGCATCAAAGGAAACTGAAAAGACTAGTACAGACAAAAGAAAACAAAAATTTATTAACAGTTTACAAGAGGTGCTCGAAAGAGCAGCCACCTACAGTGATACAAGATTCACAGCAATAGCGCATAGATCGGCATACATTAGAGAAGATGTCAGGCATGTCGAGCACATGTAAAGCAGCAACAGACAAGCGGGCAACAAGATCTTCTTCAGATGTGACGGGACTCTCGTACACCAGGCTTTTAATATGACCCCAAAAGAAAAAATCCAAGCAGCTTAAATCAGGAGAACGTGGTGGCCAGGGAACTGAACCGTCCCATCCTATCCAATGCTGGCCATAAACAGTGTCCAGGTGATTCCTGATGTCTTGACTGAAGTGAGCTGGGGCTCCATCGTGTTGGAACCATATTCGTCTGCGAACAGCTGGAGAAATATCTACCAGAAGTTCAGGTAAAACCTCCTGTAGGAAGATGTTGTATGTATGGCCAGTTAAACAAGTAGGTAGAATGTACGGTCTTACTAAGTTATTATGTACAATGCCTGCCCAAACATTATTGGAAAAGCTTTCTTGGTACACGTGTGCTATTGTGCCATGCGGGTTGCCATGAGCCCACAGGTGAGAATTATGGATGTTAAACATACCCGACCGTGTAAAGGTAGCCTCATCAGTATACAAAACATCTGCTGGGAAGGTTGGATTGGCTGCCATCTGCTGCTGAGACAGAGAAGATAATCGTGAGGGGTCATTGCATGCACTCTCTGTAAATGATACAGATTCATTCCGCCTTCATGTAAAGTCCTCAAAACACTTTGACGGCTCACACCCAATGCACGTCCTACAGCTCTCGAGCTTGTCGAAGGATTATCCTCTACTGTGTTTAATATTCTGATTTCCACTGCACGAGTTCTGTGATATCTTCCAATGCCAGCTCCATGCCTGGAAACATAAAACGATCCACTTGTGCGTAACTCCTGATGAAGGCAGCATGTTCTACGATCCGGCTGATTCCTATCCAGGAATCGCTCCCTTTACATCCTCTAAGCAGCTAATCCCTTTCCTTGTGCAGCCCCTTACATGAAATGCATGTTGGCAAGCTCCACATTGGTGAAACGATGCATGCTGTTTGAGATCCGTGCGGGAAATGATGAATCCAGCTAGCGAAGCGCTTTTATACGCTGCAGTCATCAGCGCTCCCTATCGGCTCAAGGCGGTATTACCGCTGCTCACACAATCCTATACGAAATATGCTTATTTAGGTCCCCTCTACCTACCTTTACATTTTTGACATTTATTTTAGGACCACCCTGTATTTATAAACTGCTTCACAGGTGCCAACTTTTGTTACGTACTTATTACACTAAATAAATAAACAATTAAACAAATGAGGCGGTTCTTCTTTCTAGAGTCCGACCAAATGTTTGGCTTCGGCTACGGCCACCTTCGGCCAAAAAAAAGCACCTTCGACCGCACATTCGGCTTCGACCAAAATCAGCCGAATGTTTGGCCGAAGCCAAAGTTTTACATCCAGCCGTCGAAAATTAACCAACATTTACGAATACCGTCAGCATATCGCACCAACAGACGATAGCAAATATAAAGAAAAATTTGGAAAAAATCATAAAAATGAGTGGGAAATTTATTGTGAAGCCAGTGTTAAATACCAAAGCTACATTAAATTTAAAAAATAATTGGAGATCATGTATGCACCCCAAGATTTTAAAAAGGAAGTTTAACAATCTACTTTATGCGATATCGTAGGAAAAAAAAAAGACTAACTCCACTCTGGCACAATAATCATCCGATTTCTTTGTGGTTTAATGTATTACGTAATCATAAACATGCTTCCGTACACCATCGTTGAAGTAGAAGCACTTCCCAGACTTAATTTTACTGATCCTCAAACTCCACCAAGGTACAGACAAAAGCGAGAGAAATATTTTAGAAAGTCAGCACGTACGAAAAAGTAAACAATAAAGTTATGTTGCTATTAGAAAAAGTCTGAATGGATCAGTATTACCACGAACATATAAGTAATCAAGCAAACATGTTCAGAGTGTCACGGCACATGGCATTTCCACAGGTTTCAAAATGAAAAAATTTGAACTGGCAATCAGTGTGTTGCAAGAAGATCATACATTGCACAAAAAATCACTGTAACTGTTATCAAATACTATACAAAAGAAAAGATCCACAGGGTTATACGTAATAACGTTTCAAATATGAATGCTACCATGCGTTGTGGAAACTTCGTTTTTATTGGTTGTGTTGCGAACACTCTACAGCTCATGATTCACAATGTAATTTTTGTATTGCTATAATGGCAATAGTGAAAAAGTGCCATAAAATGAAAGAAGAGTGAATGAGCCACCCGATTTCTTAATAAACAGAACAGAAAAATGCAGTAAATCTGTATGTTAGAATGCGGTGTAATAGAAATTCCAGCTGCAGAAGAATGGATACAAAATATAAACAACCATATAACTGTGCTGAAGTGTTGTTATCAAACAACAACATATTTCTAGCAATTCATTGTCAATATCTTTAATTATATAATTGATTACCATTTTAAATTCAAAACTTGTTCAGCAGGATGGAGACCGATCATATAATACTGCTCAAAAGCCACTTGTGTGAGTCTGTTAACAGGAGATTTGCTTTTGCAGGAAAAACCTTACAGTTATCGATTGCAGCTCTAATTGATCCACGGTTTAAAACTAAGAATTTGGTTAGCGACGAAATTGTAAATACAAAGACTGAAATTTTGGCTTTTCTACATCAAAATTGTGCACTGACAATAACAAATAGAACACATCATTTGGATGTGGATGTTGGTGAAACTGGACCCTCCTGTTCAACACCAAATTCCACTCCTGAAAATAAATTCCCAGTGGCCGATTTAAGGGATACACTTGTCAAGATGAATTTGACTGAGACTGAATTGGAATATTTGGACAGCTGTCACCTGCTGCTTGAAGAACAAGACTTGTTATGTAAAAGAACCTATGCTTTTGAGGACCGTTAATATTTTTCAATATTTTGCCTTCAGTCCGTATATTTATTTACGAGCGATAGCAGCAAAATATTTATCAGCTCCTCCAACAATTGTTCAGTGCTGCTGGTCAAATCTATGTTGACAGAAGAGCTAATTAAAGTGGTGAAAATGTTGAAAAACTATTAGTTTTAGCTTATAACATCAGGCTGTTTGGCTTTGATTATTAAATCTTATTTTGTTAGTGCTGATCTACTTTTTGTTTTTATCATATTTAATTAATCTGTATACATGAAACCACTTTAAAACTATTGGCATTGATTCGGTTATAACTGAAAATTTAATATGTGATACTGATTTAGACAGCAGGATATCGTATTTTAGAAAGTAGAATAATTTTTATCAGGTAAGAAGATTGAATTTTTTTTATATTGTTGTTAAAAAACGACAGTATTACTGCATTTAAGCTAACGTGTATTTGATTTACCAAAGCTAAAACTCCAAATAATTAATTATTAATTTAATCCTCGAGACAAATTATTCTAATTTAATTCGGGCTGTAACTATTAAGATTTATAGTTTCTTTTTATTATTGCTAAATAAAAATAACTACATTTAATTTTGCTAAATTGTGTTGCTGAAAACCTGGTTTGGTACTATTTCACTGTTTTATTTTATTTTAATAAACAAATATTAAAACTTATAATATTATAGTGGTGCAATGTATATCAGCATATAAAACAAAATAACAGTTTAGAATTTGCATGTCATATATACTTTGCGTCAGTGATCCATGATACATAATTCTTTCTGAACCTTCAGCTTCAGCTACGGCTGAAGGTTATCCCAAGAGCTGAACATTTGTCTTCTACCAAAAAAGACCTTCAGTTGGACACTACTTCTCTCTTCCCATTACAAACCCCCAATCTTACTTTTTATTGTATTAACAAAATTTTAGCATGGATTTTCTAGTAATGTATTTGTTATGAAATGTACTAGTGGTCACCTGGAACAGCATAGTTTATGATTATTTTACTTCATTGTTGGATTTTATGCTTGTGCTTTTCTATTTATTTCTTCATTCTGATCTTTTCTATTCATTTTAGAATTCTAGACCTCGATATGGTTGTCCGCGACAAGCAGGGTAATATCTTGAATCCAGATGTGACCTCTACTATTCAGCTGTATAAACAACATGAGATGGCCACAGATCGCATCAAGAAGGCAGTAAGTTTTCTAGAAAATATATGCTTTCAATAATGGTTTGCATTAGCTCCTTAATGTTAGCAATCCTTCATGTTAGCTGATTATTAGTTTATTGGAAATATTGTTTGTTTTTGTTTTTGTTATGAATACTGTATTGAAGAATTGATATGAAGTTTGATGAAGAATAAATTTATTTTCAGTCAATGGATCATGAAAAACCACACAAAACTGTTACGCATTATTCACATATTGTATTTGTATCCGTCCGAAATTTTGTGTGTAAAATGACGGAAGATGCTGAACTTCTAATGAACTTGTATGATGCAACAACAAACAAAGCAATCACTGAGAACTATGTTGTAAGATGGAGCAAAGAAGGTCTTGCCAAAGATATTGACCAACTGTACAATCTTCGGGTGCTGTTTACGGTAGGTTTACTAATTTTAAGTGATGCTTTCTTTCGTGATGCATGGATAAGATATGAAGTGTGGTTAGAAAATAAGTGGACTTTTTATTTTTTAATTTTAACATTTAAACTCTAATCCCCTTCAATATACACTCCTCCTCAAACACTGCACTACTTCATGTGAATTTTGCATTTTTGAAACATTGCTGCATGTTGCCTTCTCACAGATACATCATGATTTCTGACTTTTCTTCGCTGCATCAAAGTCGAAACTTGTTCCTTTCAACACACTCTTCACTTTATGAAATATAACAATAATTATAATAATTTGGAGCAAGGGGAGATGAGTAAGATAAACACCGAGAAGTCCTTGATCGAATGAGCATTGTACACACTTTGACAATAAATTTGGCTGCCGCTGAAAAATTCTATCACTCTTACTTTGCACAATTTGACAGCAATGTCATCCTAAGAAACAGTAACGCAATACTGGCTTGGCAGTATTGCACTATTGTTTCCTCTGATGACATATCTGTAAGATTGTGCAAAATAAGAGTGTTAGAATTTTTCAGCAGCGGCCAAATTTATTGCCAAAGTGTGTACACTGGCCCACTGTCTCGGTTGAGAATCCTAGACTGATTCTTCCACATTTCAGGTCTTTTCCTTCCCACATGTATACAATGGGTAATCAAAATTTTTGTAAACTTGATTTACAGTTTGACCTTCAGGCACCCAACAATGTGAACAATCCCATGGTTGCCAAAAAAACATGATAATTCCTGTGAATTTGGACTTACTCATACACACTTCCTTTTGCGAATCGAAATTTTCCAGTGCACAGGTAGGTACTTGGTTTCAGTGCCACTCTCCACATTTTATTGTGCTGTCTAAACAGATACAGTTAGATTCAGTGTTGATTGTGTGTCGGAGCAAATCATGTTTCAAACTTCGTTTGGATTGGCAGAAATAATTTTTAGTACCAACTTGCAACACAGTTTACCGGTACATGTATCAAAACTGTCATTTAAAATTTGCTAAACACTATGTTTGTCAATATTTGTTAACTCACTGACAATTCTAATACTCGGATGTCAGTATTTTCTAATGATGTTGCTGACTTATTCATTGCTGTTGTCTGCTTTTTCAGTTCATGGACACCTAATGTGGGGATCCTTTGTGACAAATTCTCTGCCATCATTGAATTGTTTTACACAATTGGATGCTTGAGTTTGTGATAAACAACCATCACCGTACATTTCATGCAACGAACTTAATATTTCCGTCACAGATTTTTCAAATTTAATGAGAGAGTTTAAAGAGGAAGTTATGTATGGAAATTAAGCCTTTTTCTTATTTTATTTATTTATTTGTCGTATGGCTAAGCAACTAATATAATACATATAAATATATGCAATGACAAGAACGTTGGCAGCATTCACAAATTGATGTCCAGTTCTTCCAGTCATTCTATGAAGGAAGTAGTAGCTCCGAAAACATCTTCCAATGGTCCATCACACTTTCTTAGAGGGCATTCTTTGAAAATATGCTCCACACTCTGGGAAGGAGCACCGCAGTCACATGCAGGAGAGTCCTGAAGACCCCACTTATACAGCATGGCATTGCATTTTGCATGGCCTGTTCGTAGGCGATTTAGTTTTGCCCACTGGTATCTATTTAGGTGGTATCCTGGAAGTCCAGTTGTGGGATCTTTAATATCTGGATGTTTCACAGATGAGGAGTTCCAGTTTCGTCGCCACTTTTCCTTGACTTTAAAGTCAAATACAACTTACCATACCGGATTTCTGAATTTAAGACAAGTGGGGGGTATGTCATTTAGGACCTCGTGGATTGGGAGATCCTGTGGATGGTCAGGATGGTGTAGTTTTATCCACTCACGTGCCGTTGCTTCTTGGTGTCTTATCTTTGGAGGTGGTATTTTGCTGATTAGGTGTAACCAGGGGACTGGGGTGGATTTTATGGTGCCAGTTATTATTCTCATACACTAATTCAGATGGATGTTGATTTTTCTAGTGTGAGCACTACGTTGTCACACTGGAGCACAGTACTCAGTGACAGGGTGAACCGTGGTGAGAGCGGTTTTTCGAAGTGTGTCCGCATCAGCTCCCCATGAAGTATCAGCTAGCTTCTTCATGGTGTTGTTTCATGTTTTAAGTTTCTGACTTGTGTATTCCAGGTGTTTTTTGAATTTTGAAGAACGGTCTAAGGTGATGCCAAGATGTTTAGGATGGAAATTATGTTTCACTCTTTGATGGAAGAAGTTCACTTTTCTGATGAGTAAATAAAAATATCAAAATAAATAAGTTATGAGCTATCAGCAATAGGATGTTAATGGAGGTTGAGGCTGGGTAGTTGTCTTGTATCAAACCTTATGGTCTACGTTATTGGTATAAACAGTTTACTTATGGGAATTCATCTTGATCATCGTATGGTTGTCTATGACATGAGTAAGGATTCTGAGCTGATATACAAGATTTTTTTCATTGCTTGTTATTAATGGCATGGTCTTAAAAGGTAAGGTATCTCCAATTATAATATTTAATTAGTAGATGGTACATAATGGGTGAATGCCATAGGGTTCGTAGTGTGGTCTGTTTGAAAGGAATGTTCCTTGTGGTCATTTGGCAGAACAAAGAGAGAATTTTATGTGAGTGAAGATGTCTTTAAGACATGCAAGAAGTATTGTGAAGAATGGTTGAAGGACCAAGTGTGGCGAGTGAGTGGTAATGCTCTGGATTTGCATTTTGGAGGCCACAGCTTCCGATTCCCATCTGGTTATCCAAATTTCAGTTTTCAATGTTTACTCAAAATCACTACATGCAAATTCTGGGATGGTTTCTTTAAAAGACCATGGTTGAATTCCTTCCTGTACCTTGCTTCCAGTCCTTTCCTGCCTGCAATGAAAAAAAATCCATAGTTGGATGGAATAAGTCATACCCTTGACAAAGCATTTGCTTGATCGATTTGAGACTAGGAGAGAACTGGGTGACAAATGCTGCACTTCTGTTAGTTTTTGGTGGTGCAAGGCAGGAGTTTGAGAATGTGTGGTGGGTTGTAGCAGTAGTTGTTTATTTTTGTACAAATCTGGTGCTACCTATGCAAAATAAGGGCTTGTGATAATTTGTAGCAGTACTTGGAGTGAGGGGGGAATCGGAATAGATGAATCTGCCCTGTCTAGGACTAGAAAGACTAAAAGGAAGGAAGTGATTGGTGAAGAAATGGTGGCAACTGTCAAATGAAGGGAACAACTGTAAATTTGTGGGTTGGATATTGGCATATTGGCAGTAATGCATAAGCAACCTTTGCTTAAGGATCTGTTCACATCGAGGTAGGAGATAAAATGTTTAGGAGTAGGTCCATGTAAAGATGAAGAATTGGTTATCATTAAAAGATTTTGACTGAGCGTGGTGGGTGAACGGTTAACGTTCTGGCCTCGCATTCAGGAGGACGCCGGTTCGAATCCCTGTCCGGGCATCCAGATTAGCGTTTTCCATGGTTTCCCCAAATCACTCCAGGCAAATGCCGGGATACCTCCTTCATAAAAAAGGCCATGGCTAAATTCCTTCCCATTCCTTGTCCCCAGTCCCATCCCACCTCTAATGACATTAGCCGTCGACGAAGCGTAAAGCCGTAAAAAAAGAAGAAGATTTTAGTAACACAGGAAGTTTTATATATATGGGTAAATATCATAAATTTACCGTCTATTTTAGCAATAAAAGGAGTTTGGAGGTGAGTTGGGTTCAGTGATTTTGGGAGTTTCAGAAATACGTTTCAAGTAAATGTTCCAGAACACTGGGTACCTCACAGTGGGACATGTATGTATAAAGGTTAATTACATCGATTGTAACCAAGAGGGCGCTGGACATACATTTTGGAAATGTGGGGTGTTTTTGTTGTATGTTCTCCCAAATGATGCAATTGAGAGGCAACACTCAAGCCTACCATTCGTTAGGACATAGATTCAAGTCCCCTCCAGCCATCCAGCTAATATTGACATGCCAATATGTTTCCTTTGCAAGGTCATGTCGAAACTCCTTCCTGTTCCTTGTCCTAGTCCTCTCCAGGCTCGAATGACCTCAGTATCGACAAGGCATAAGGCCTGAAGCAAAAGAAAAAGCAACTGACTTTTGTCTGCCTCCTAGATCCTTCCTGATCATATCAACAGCCCCTACTGTCAGTGACCTTGAAAGTTACTTCTCACTCAGCATTTCTAGCAAATCCTAACCAAACAGAGAACCAAATTCTCTCCTGGTCTTTAATCTATCAATAAAATACTTTTTTTTTGTGTGTATAGATTCCTCAATTCTCCCTGCATCATTCTCTCTAAAACCCTTCCCACTGACCTCTGCATGTGTTTAAACAGACTTCCCAGACTTTAAAACATCTTGTTCCACAAAACTTACCTCTTGAGTCTGCCAAACTACTGCATTTATTTCATTCAGCATAATATTTTTTTTCTTAGGCAACAAATATACCACTTCCAAGGAACTGCAATCCATCTTATTGGAAAATTTAAATGGTTATTATTAAAAATTTATGCAGACTTTATATCTGATTTTAATTAGCTTTCTGTACTAATTATTATATTTACTTCTGTACTAACAATAATAGCCTACTTTCAACTATTGTCGAGAAGAAATTTTAACTTATTAGATTCCCTTGAATTATACTTGGTGTTTGGTTGCGACTACTCAGGCTGCTTGTGTCTATTTTTTTGTCTCAAATGTTCTCTGTAGTGACCCTGTCAGCTGATTGATTAGAGGGGACAGGGTAAGCTTCCACTGGAGCCGTGGATAAGGATCGAACATGGTTCTGATATGAATATTCGTTGTAGGTCCCTACTCCAAAACCTGACAGGTTATAGGGCTCAGCACATTCAGATATTAATATAGGAATGGAGGTTAAATTACTGTAAATGGCAGTTGCATATTTACACATTTATTTACATGAGCAATGACTAATGGCATATGTGAATATCTACAATGTGTAACTGGCTTTATAAAAAAATGGTTATGCATTCAGCAGATTATTCAACACAGGGCCAAGGACAAGGCCAGCTTGTAACTTCTGGCCGCCTCACAGCCCAAACTAACTGTAATATTGATAATATCTCTACAAGACTATGCCCACATGAATATGACCAAATGATTGACTCTCTAACTGTCCACACCAGCTATCACAGCAGTGCTCACCTTCATATGAGAAACCTGGCAGCATCTTCTTGTCTGTGATGGCTGCCTTGGCGACGCCAGTGTCGAGGCCCTCGGCGTCGATGTGGTACGTTGAAAGACTTTCGTCAAGAGAACGACAGACCATTGCTCCCAGCGTTTAAATTGATACTTTCCCTTCCTATCACCACTGTGGGGAGAGGGCAATACTCCTTACTAACCTGCTGTATCAAGTCACTTTACCAGCTTGCAATATTCATTATTGAATTTAAGTTTCTAAGTTGTCAGATTGCCCCAAAAGAATTGCACTCATTATGTCATATATGTTATGTTCTTAAGTTTTTAAATTACGAGGGTCAGTCAAAAAGTAATGCCTCCTATTTTTTTTCTACGTTTAATTGTCAGGAAATTTAAATGCAATTACATAGGTTGAAAACCACAACATTGAGGATCATTTTGTCATTTTTCAATGTAATCTCCGCCCATCTCTACAGTTTTGGTCCATCTTTGAACAAGGGCATGTATCCCAGCACGGTAAAAATCACAGCTCTGCTTCGTAAGCCATTGACGCACGGATGTTTTGACGGCCTCCTCATCTTCAAAATGAATCCCACGATGAGCTTCTTTTAGTGGCCCGAACAGATGGAAGTCTGATGGTGCCAGGTCAGGGCTGTATGGGGGATGAAGCAAAACTTCCCATCCAATTTTGACAATCTCGTCAGAGGTGTGACGACTGGTGTGTGGTCTTGCATTGTCATGCAAAAGAAGAACATCTGCCATTGATTTTGTTGGGCGAACTCGCTGAAGACGTGCTTTAAGTTTTTTGAGGGTTGTGACGTATTGAACAGAATTTATTGTGCATCCCTGCTCCAAAAAATCAACCAGAATCACACCCTCTGTATCCCAGAAAACTGTTGCCATAACTTTCCCTGCCGATCGCACAGTTTTGAATTTTTTCTTCCTCGGCGAGCTTGTGTGACGCCACTCCATTGACTGCCTCTTTGATTCGGGTTCAAAAAAATGCACCCATGTTTCGTCCCCGGTCACAATTTTTTTCAGAAACTCATCTCCCTCCAAACGGAAGCGCTGCAAGTGTTGGGAGGCTATTGTTTTCCTTGCCTCTTTATTCTGATCGGTTAACATTCTTGGAACCCACCGTGCACAAACTTTTGAGTACCCCAATTGTTTAATAATCGTGATCACACTGCCTTTACTAAGAGAAATAATGCGACACACTTCATCTGCAGTCACCCGACGGTCACCACGAATGATGTCATCAACTTGCTGAATGTTGTGTGGAGTCACTGCACTCACCGGCCTGCCGCTCCGCTTTTCGTCAGTCAACGGTGTTTGCCCTTCAGCTTCCTTACAACGACAAACCCATCGTCTAACAGTGCTGACATCCACTGTCACAACACCATACACCTTCTTCAGTCTTTCATGAATGCGTATGGGCGTTTCACCTTCTGCATTCAAGAATTCAATCACACAACGCTGTCTCAAACGAGCATCGATGTCGGCCATCTTACAAACTTCTGCTGTGCTGCCACCTGTTGACACAGAAAGTTACTACGGCAGTGGATTGCAGAAGAAGGTTTGAGGAATGGCGCCAAATTCAAATTTTTCACTTAACTTAATTTTTTTAAGTAGAAAAAAAATAGGAGGCATTACTTTTTGACTGACCCTCGTATCTTCACAATCTCATCAAAGCTTAAAATTTGTTTCTTATATAATACCTGTTCAGTTTTTTTTTTGCTATGCTCTTGTTAGTTAATTACAAGTTTTTTATTTCAGGATTTAGGGAGCAGAGATTTAACAAGATCAAAAGTATATCTAGTCTGCTACATCATTAGAGTGGGTGCTATGGAAGTAAGGGACATTGATCATCGAAGAAGTTCACAGATACCAAAGAAAACACATGCAGAGGGTATGCGAAGACCATGGGGAGTTGCTGCAATGGATATCACATTGTTTTTATGTGGAAAGATGGAAAGTGATGAAGAGAAGCATCATTTTATACCTTTTCTACAGTAAGTGATATATTGATATACATTGTTTTAAAATAAAGTACTAAATGGGACAGCTGATTTTGGATTAGTACTAAAACGAGGTGTTCAATTTTAATTTTGAGTTGCTATATACTGACTGCAGCTATTTGTTGTATGTACTCAAATATCTTTTGAGAAAGCAGTAAGTCGTAAGCTACATTACTGCAGTATTAATGAAATTAAAAATGAAAAGACCGAGTGTTGTAGGTGAGCGGTAACGCTCTGGCCTCACATTCAGGAGAACACTGGTTCAAATCCTCATCTGGGCTTCCAGATTTGGGTAGTCCATGGTTTCCCCAAATCACTCCAGGCAAATGCTGTAATGCTTCCTACAAAAGACCATAGTCGAATTCCTTCCCATTCCTTGTCCCACCTCTAATGGTCTCGGCATTGACAAAGCTTAAATACATATGGAAAAAAAAAACATAGGAAAATTACTTTTGTTCTTATAGTTTATTTTTTAAAGTCCAGTTTCTAATGGGATTAGCTTTCCATAATTATTCTTTTCCACCTTCCACTGTTACACACATTTACTTTATCTGCAATGGTAACTTTTTATCTTTCACATGACCAGACTGTTGAGCACATGCTCCAGTTTCGACTGTGTTCAACATCCTGCTTGGAATCTGATGTGTATGAGGCCTCAGAAAAGGCGCTGGAAGTGGACAAGTTTCGGTCCAGTACAATTTGATGTTTGTGATTGTGTGACTGAATTTTTTGTCTCAAAATAAATAAAATCTCTCACATGGTAATAATGGAGCTGGAAGATTTTCTCCGAGGCATTACTAGTTTGGAAATGAAATATAAAAAAAACCCAATACTCACCAAAGTTAAAGGGAGGAGGATTACAGCTTTTTTTATTCCTCATATTTTTTTAAAGACTGTTTTAGTCAGTGTCCTTGATTATGAAAATAGCTTGCATGTGTGCCTGTGATAAACACAATCACAAAAATTGTGGTATTTAATCATTTTAATCAGAGTGGATGTGTAATGGAGACAGAAACATTATCAGTGGAACTGATAGGTGCGGGACAGAGAAATAATGAGAAAATGAAAAGAATAGGGAATTTGAGTTTGTGTAATGTTTTGGTTGCTGCAGCCCTCCTTTCTATAGCTGGACTTTCGGGAGTGGTGTTTTTATTCTTTTATTTCTCCATTCTATATTGGTATCACCTCACACAGTAATAATTTACGTGAACAATGATTCAACCTGTTTTGTGTTGCAGCACCCTCATACATGATTAAGAAGCCACCAAAAATATTATTAATTGTATTCTTCATGTTTTTTTCACCTTTTTATTTTTGCCATGGTAGCTCTCCTGGCTTCAGTTTCAGTAGTAGATTTACTTTCCATATCCAATTTATTTTCTAGATGTAATATTATTATTATTAATAAAAAATCGATCATGGATGAGTGGTTAACGTTCTGGCCTCACATTCGGTAGGATGTCGGTTCGAGTCCCCGTTTGGACATCCAGATTTGTGTTTTCCATGGTTTCCGGAAATCTCCCAAGAGGTATATCGGGATGCTTCCTTTAAAATGCCATGAGTGAATTTCTTTCTGTTATTTATCCCCACTCCAATTCTGACCTAGATATAGAATTTCAAGTAACTACATATTCTGCCTTATCACAACACATATTTTGTCACTGAAATAACTGTTTGGCTTTACATGGAATCTGAATGTTGTAACGATTTAGTTAGCTATGTGGCGGTTCTATATGATTTAAGATGTGCTTGATTGTTTAGGTTTGCAGGTACGATTTTTCTACTAAGTCAATTCACCGGTCACTATTAAGTTCACATCTGATTTATTTACCAAGCACATACATCTATCCCATTCACCACCACTAATTATACTTGTTCATCCTGACCGTGGATAAGGCTATACAGTATTTCATCTCCTCTGATTGCAAGTTTTGACCACGCTTTTGACTATCGAGTCTACACACTGTGTTACCACTTCTCACTACTGCTAGCTTGTCATTCGTCATGAAGCACTTCCCTGACGTGATTAGTGTATGATATTTTATTACTGTTAGGTCCACGATACAATTACACAAGGCAGCGTGTAACCTTAACACTACTCTTGCGGTGGCCAGCTACCGACGCCTGCGGCGGTCTGCTACAGACTGACTCAACAATTACAATTTTACACCATGTGCCTCTGCGCTTAACAATGCTTCGTGGCGACTTTAAGCTTTACAAATAATATACATGGCTTAATACTGTCTCGTCACAATGTAGAGTAGTTTAGTGAGACAAAGAATTCAAGAGAGATAACAATTACAGACAATTCTAAACATTAATGGTTGTGATAATGATAAACAGATTGTTTTGTTTGGCATAATAATCCTGAGATTTCCATGAAATTACTTATTTAATAATTGGTGAATATGTTGCCAACAGCAGTTAAGGCCAAAAACTTTCCAGGCAAAAATTAAAAGTAAATATCATGATTTTTTAAAATTTATTCTGTCAGTTCTGAAGTTTAAACAATGTGCTTTTCATTCTCAGTTTTCCATTTGTGCTAGGTCTCTTCAATAATCCATTCAGCAACAGAGCTAATCCCATATAACTTACACCAGCCACCAACACAATTCTTTCAATGACCAAATGTTAGCATAGGAAAACCCTGAAATAACTTATTATAACCCAGACTTAATCTATTGTCTGATCAATAATTTTCTCATGCCACCTTGTCTATCTGCCATCCAGCACTAATCATATATTACAGGTGACATGTCATAGCCTGCTTCTTCTCTCCCAGTCCACACTATTATTTAACTTTCAGCTTCATCTTTTCTTGAAATTTAGCCCTTCTTATCCACAGTCTTCTGCACCAACCTCACATCATCCACCCCATCACAAATGCTGAGAAGGATAAATTGTTTCTTTGGATTTTGTATTTCCACTATATCACACCTAATGTAATAAATCATGTAATAAACCCAGACCAGCCAACGCATTTCAATTTGACCGCCAACGGCAGCAGTGATAGCTTGAAAGCCACTGCAAAGGTGTGATTGAAGCTTTTACACTTTTTGATTGTAATTAAAAAAACCTGTGCAGTGGTCTCATTAATGATTTTTACTTTATTATTGCAATTGAAGTATTACCAATACCTTTATTATATTTAAATATCTATTGTAACTATGGGCAAGTATTATGTGGCCCCCAGGCTGACTTAGAATCGAAATTGTGCCCCATCTCCAAAATTGGTTGGGTAGCCTTGTACCAAATCATCCGCATTCATTTTCTCTCTTCTTATATAGAACTTTTGTGTATTAATAATCTAACACAGGCTCACAGCTTGTTAATTGAACCCTTTTTATCATCACCACCATTTGGCACCATCTTCAGTTTCTCCTGCGGTTTACGAACCTTCCAGAATTTTGTTTTGGTGGTTATAGATGATCATCTCCCACTGTCCCTTTCTAAGAACGTTTTCTTGTTCATAACAGATTCTCAATTCCATTCTCTTTATATCTTCCTTCAGATTGTCTATCCATTTTCTTCTAGGTATTTTAACCAGTCTTTTGCTTGTTATCCTTCTTTCTAAATAATCCTTTTGTAACCTTGTGCTGTACATTCTTTTAACATGCCCAAATCATATAAGTTGAGATGACCTAAGTCTTTCTTCAGTTGATTCTTTTAACTCCAGGTCTGATCTAATCTCCTTTATATGACCAAGTCTACTGGAGGGCACTTGTAAGAAATTCCATTTCACAGGCTAAGGTTCTTCAATGTTGGTGTATGTATTTTCAGAGAGTATGCGAGACATGATTTGTACAAAGTGATTTTTGTTCTTTGGGGAACCTTCATGTCCCATAGTAAACTCTGCTGTAAAATTTGGACACTTTGGTTACTCAAGTTGTTAGTTCTAAACTAATCCTTATAATTACTAGCCATTGTGGTCCACACATATTTGAATTGGTCAACAACTTCAACCTGATGGTCTTGTAATTTTAAGTGACAGCCTGGATTATTTCAGCTAATTTTCAATGCTACAGTTTTTGTTGGGTTCACTTTCATTCCACATTCTTCAAACCCATTATTCCACCTGTACGGTTTGTTTTGTCCTCCTTCTTCATTTTAATCACATATTGACACACAGTAGCATCTGTAGATCTCTATTGCTTGCTTCCTTCAGTTCACTTAAGCTGTTTTTTCTATACTGCTATGAACAGAAGAGATGATATGACATTTCCTTGTTGTAGGTAATGTAGATGTTGCATGTAGAAAGATCAAACAGAATTTTAGAGAAATGAAGAAAAGAGGTATGAACATTAAAGCTGCTGATGGGAAACCTCTTTTAAGCTCAGAAGATAGAGCTAACCGATGGAAGGAATACATTGAGAAACTATATGTTGGGGACGACTAGAACAATAGTGTAATGGAAAAGGAAGGCGATGTCGACATTGATGACATAGGAGATCCTGTTTTGAGGACAGAATTTAATAAAGCTCTGTATGACTTGAAAACAAATAAGGCAGTTGGAGTTGATGAGATCCCTGCAGAACTTCTTAAATCCCTAGGAGAGGAAGGAATTGAAAGATTATCCAAGCTGATATCAAAAAGTTATGAAACAAGATTTTAATAAAAATATCATATTCATACTTCCAAAGAAAACACAAGCTGACAAATGTGAGAATTTTCGCACCATTAGTCTAACATCACATGCTTCAAAATTACGGACCAGAATAATATACAGAAGGATGGAAAGAGTAGTAGAAGAGATAGTAGGATAAGATCAGTTTGGGTTTAGGAAAAATCGTGGTACAAGGGAAGCAATACTGTCTTTAAGATTAATACTTGAAGGTTGTATCAAGAAAAACAAAGATACTTTTATGGCATTTGTTGATTTAGAAAAAGCTTTTGATAATGTTAGGTGGGACAAGATGTTCGAAATCTTAAAGAAGTCAGGTCTAAAGTATCGAGATAGAAGAATAGTCTATATAAGAATCAAGTGGCTATAATAAAAGTACAGAATCACGAGAGACATGCATCAGTTAGAAAGGGTGTGAGACAAGGTTGTAGTCTATCCCTGTTAATATTTAACTTGTATGTAGAAGAAGCCATGAAGAAAGTCAAAGAAAAATTTCCATGTGGCTTAAGTTTTCAGGGAGAAAAAATCTGTATGCTATAATTTGCTGATGACATTGTCTTGTTAGCAGAGAGGGTTGAGGATATTGAGAAGTTACTGAACGGCATGAACAAAATACTGAAGGAAGATTTTGGACTGAATAAAAATCAAAGCAAAACAAAAGTGAAGAAATGTTGCAGAAATGATACCAATACTAGTAGATTAAATATAAAAATAGGATCAGATGCAATAGGAGAAGTAAGTGAGATCTGTTACTTGGGAAGCAAAATTACAACCGATGGCCGAAGCAAAAACGATGTTAAAAGCAGAATAGCACTAGCAAAAAGAGCCTTCATGAAGAGAAACCTTTTAGTTTCAAATATTGATCTAGGAATTAGAAAGAACTTTTTAAAAAACTCTTTGGAATACCGGAAATAAAGAAAATTGAAGCATTTGAAATGTGGTGCTACAGAAGAATGCTAAAAATTAAGTGGACTGACAAAGTAAGAAATGAACGAATTTTGGAAATGATGGGAAAGAAAAGAATTTTGTGGAAGAAGCTTACAGAAAGAAGAGACAGGCTGGTAGGTCATATTTTTAGTCATGCAGGATTGGTTAATTTGTTAGTGGAGGGAGCAGTTGAAGGTAAGAACTATAGAGGCAGATAGAGATTAGAATATATGAAGCAGATAATTGAAGACGTGGGTTGTAAGGGGTATGTAGAAATGAAGAGGTTAGCACTGGATAGGAAGGGATGGAGGATTCCATCAAATTAGTCGAAAGACTGATGACAGGAGAAAAAAAAAAAAAAGAAGAAGAAAACTCCTTTTATTGTACTTAACCAGTGTTCAGAAACATTTTGGCAGGAAAGGGCCACAAGGTGATAAAAAAAATAAATAAAAAAATAAAAATAAAGGTTGGGCTGCACATACACAGTAAAAATGCGAATACTCAGTTTTCAATTTTTATTAATACAAATGAGAATAAAAATGAAGAAATGTTACAAAATTATTCTTACATACCTAATTCAGTGTGATGTTTGGGGTTGCATTTGACTGCTATTTTTTGTATGTCAGCTTTCATGTTAGAAGTTGAAATACATAATATATCTCTCAACTGTTCATCTGAGAGATGAGAAGCGTATTTATTTTTTCCGATAATTGATGATTTAAAAAGTTTGTTCGCATAACTAAGTGCTTTCAGAAATTGAAATAAACTGCTGAGCATATTGTTTCAATTCGACAAAATCGGACCGCAAGCTACCATAAAATTTGACCAAGTGATTAATCTCGTAAAAGGTGTTTTTCAGATTCTCGTTGTATTGAAGTTCAATCACATTCATTTTGTAAGTTACTGGGTACATCCTAAATATCACATGAAAAAAGGGTTAGCAAAAATCTTCAGTTTGTTCCAAACATTCTTGAAATCACCAAATCTGTCACTGAATTGACCTTGTAACTCCATTAAAATCTCATTCATTTTCTCACTATCCCAATTAAAATCAATGCCAACTTGCTCGACAGCCTTTTGACAATTCGGGAAGTGATCTACTTTTATTTCATCAATATGTTTTATGAAGAGCCGGTTTTTAGTTTGGCCGTCTGTATGCCTATCAGATTTTAGTTTGTTTTTCCCTTGAAAATTATCATTCAGCGTATTTAATTCATTAGTTAAATCTGTCAAAAATCCAAGACCTATTAACATTGAGGGTCTGTTAGCTCTGGAACAGATTTATCTTTCTGATTCATAAAAGTGTTGATTTCTTTTCTGAGATCGAAAAATCTTTTCACTACTGCACCTCTACTTAACCATCTCACTTCTGAATAACAAAGGACATCTTGATGATCTGCTTCCATTTTGGATAGAAGTTCTCAGGATAGTTTACAGTGGATATCACGATGTCCATTACTTTTCTCCATGAAATGACTTTGGTACATAACGCTTCTTGCTGGATAATGCAATGAAAAAAAAAAATAAGATTTCACATCCTATCTTTGCCAATTTTGTTTTAATTCTACCCACTAGGCCCTTGTTTTGTCCACTCATTTTCCTATCTACGTCAGTTGTTAGACTTACCAGTTTTTCCCACGCTCATTGCATTGACGTCATTGCCTGTTCTAAGTGACAAAACAAATCTTCCCCCGTAGTCGTTCCCTTCAAACTACATAACAGTAAAGTTTCTCACACACGTTGAAGTACACGAACAAATATTTGAATCTAGGCAGTATCTGACACATCATTACTATCACCGGTAGCTAAGGAGAACCATTCAAATTGTTGTGCTTTTTCCCGAAGTTTTTCACATAATTTAGCACCCAAATCGTCAATGCGCCTGGTACGAGTTCTGGCAGATAAGCTTATATTTTCATATTTCTTTTTTTGATCTGGGCGTACGTCTTCAGCCATAGCCAAGGCACATTGTTTTATTAATTCGCTGTTGTTAAACAGTGCCCAGACTTGGAAAGTATTTCTACCACCCTTAAACTTACACGTATATTTGACTCGTTACTTTGAATTTGTTCCTTAAAATCACTTTGTTGGTTCTTGAATGAATATTTGAGTGAGTTGATTTTGTTTTTCTGGGAATCACCAACTAGGCACGCAAATTTTGCTTTATGCTTGGTATCATAGTGACGTTTGACGTTATATTCTTTTTGTTTATCAAGGGTTTTTTGGAGTATTAAGCTTAGCGGCTTTCCATTGCAATTAATACAAAAGCATAAATCTGTCCATGCATCATTAAACACTCTATTTTCTTCAAATAACTTCTTCTTTTTTTGTAGCCATCAGTAAAACTTATAATCAACAATGCCAAATACACACTGTAAGAATAAAAGCCATGTTGTAAACATGTCACTTAATTTTGCTATGTAATTGTATCAACTATCAATATCTCAACTTACCGAACTGTAAACAAAATAGTAGGTACTCGTAGGTCACAGAACAATAACTAAATCATAGGTACAGGGCCGCAGTTGCGGCGTGCACACATGAAATTATTTGTTTCACTCAATGACACAGCCAGCGAGGACGGACGGCGGGCGAGCGAGAGAAGATTATTGTCAACGCTGACCTATTGTTTCAATCATAGAGTGTGGGGGAATCGTTCCCGCTCGCACTTGTCCTGTGCTGTTCGCGCAGTTCATTCGCTGCATTGTTAGATCACGTTAACTCTTTTATCCATTTATATTTTATTATTTTATAATATGGGCTTTCGATATGATTTTTATAAGACAGACATGGGCCAGAAACAGAGAGGTCACGGGCCGCATGCGGCCCGTGTGCCGCACGTTGCCGACCACTGTACTAAACCATTCAGAGTGACCATCTCTAATGCTAACACAGATTTTACAGTTAGAGCATCTGGATCTTTGTAATAAAATATTCTGGGTTTTTAAATTTTTGTAGACTTTACCAGATTGGTGATCTAGGAACATTATTGTATGCCTTTTCAAGTCCATAAACACAACATTAGAGTTTTTCGTCTTTCCCAATGTACCAACATCCTCAAGATAATATTAGATCTGTCATGCTTTTTCCAGCCGTAAACCCATGTTGTTCCCATTAGTGGTAGGTGCTGTAGGTACTGATTTGTCCTTCACAGAACTGGCAGTAAACAAGCTACAGTTTTTTTTGGGTGTTTCACCACCAATAATCAAGCCTTTATTTGCTTATTTGATTCACCATTAATTTTTATGTATATTGGTTTCATCATTGGAATTTTTAATATACAGGGTGTTACAAAAAGGCACGGCCAAACTTTCAGGAAACATTCCTCACACACAAACAAAGAAAATATGCTATGTGGACATGTGTCCGGAAACACTTACTTTCCATGTTAGAGCTCATTTTAGTTTCGTTAGTATTTACTGTACTTCCTTGATTCACCGCTCGTATTGTGGACGGCTGTGATACAATACGCCATTCTCCAGGGCTGCATCAGCGCATCAGGGATTCCATGCGACGGATGGTGGATGCATGTATCCTCGCTAACGGAGGACATTTTGAACATTTCCTGTAACAAAGTGTTTGAAGTCACGCTGGTACGTTCTGTTGCTGTGTGTTTCCATTCAATGTTTAATGTGATTTGAAGAGAAGTAATAAAATGAGCTCTAACATGGAAAGTAAGCGTTTCCGGACACATGTCCACATAACATATTTTCTTTGTTTGTGTGTGACGAATGTTTCCTGAAAGTTTGGCCGTACCTTTTTGTAACACCCTGTATAAGGTATATAATTTTAAATTCATCTATAAATGTCTGGCATGTAGATATATACATACAATTTAGTACAATTAATCTATAACTACTAGTTTATTAAACATAGGTGTTTTATATAGTTTGACTTACTGTAAATAATCTTCTATGGAATAATAAACAATTTTGCACTAGATACATCTTTAGCCTTTCGTCAAAAATTTCTTTGTTTTTTTCTCCTTTCATTTCCACTGTCAATTTGTTATACAATTTCACTCCCTTGTCGAAAAAAACTATTTAGACTTTTACTTTTTAATTTCATTTCTATGTGGAGATCATTTTTTTGATCTTGTGAAATATGTATGGATGGAACTGTTTGTGGTAAAGTCTTGTAAGTTATTTTTATATGCCTGATAGAATTGAAGATATAACAGGATGGAACTGTTAGGATGCCTAATTTTCTGAATATTTCCTTACAGTGTGTTCTCCTTGAAGTTTTTACAGTTATCCGTACTGACCATTTTTGTAATTTGAAAATAGTTTTTACATTTTTGTTTTGTTTTGTTTGAAGCAAAAAAGATGATTCCATAGGATATTATTGAATGAAAGTATATTATTTTGAGGCAATCATCATTACATACAGGAGCTAAAATTCTAAGTGCAATACATGCAATGGATATTTTTTTCCCCAATAATTGTACCATGTTCATTACACTTTAACTCGTGATCAACGGTCATTCCTAGAAACTTTGTACGGTGTTTTCATTATTCAGTGTTTGTTTTATTTATATTGAGGGTCAATTTATTTTTTGGGACCTGCGTTTCCTATAGCCTGGAGTTCATTGATCGGGTATCACTGATGATGATGTTACTGTCATCTGCAAATAAAATTTTATCCCCAAGACTGACGCTATATATAAAATCATTTATTATTATTATTAATAATTATTGCCCTTGAGTACAGTGTTTAAACTCAAATTAGTCATCATTACATATATTAGAAATGATAAGGAAATAAGAATGCTTCATTGTGGGACACCTATACTTATGTCTTGGTTCTGATAGGAACTTACATAAAATAATTTAGTTTTCTGGGATTGTGCAGAGATTTTAACTTTTTGTATTGTGTTTGTTAGATATGACTGGAACCAGGATTTTACACTACTCCTTATTCTCATTGCTTCTGGTTTTTGCAGAAGGATGTTGTGGTCCACAATATTAAAAGCTTTTGAAAAGACTAGGAATAGTCCTGTTTCATGATCACCTCTGTCAAGAGCTACAAGTACATTTTTAGGAAACTGTGTTATTGCTGATGTTGTTCCTTTTCCTGCCTGGAAACCAGTCTGTGATTTGCTAAGGCTAATATATTTGATCAGAAAGCTACTTAACCTGTCTTTCATAAGGGAGTGTCTATAAATCACGTAGCTACGTTTTGTCCTCCTGTGAAACCCCTACTATCCCCCCCCCCCCCCCACATAGCCCAGCGAGGCTTTTGCTTATAAACAGCCCCCTCCCCAAACATAGCACATAACTTGAAACCCCTACTGATTCCAGAAACATTTTGTACTGTTTTCTATTGTCAGACTATCGTAAATTACATGCAGAGATAAATAACGGAAATAAATATTTACCTCATTTTAACTGTGACAAATAATGTGAATGAAAAGCTATGTGGCCTGGCTCTGAACCCCCTCCCCTTTTTCCACATAGCCCAGCATAGTTTTTGAGTCAACCCCACCTCTCACCCCCCCCCCCCCCCCAAATCCCCCGATCCCCTAGACCGAGGACACTCCCTGATTCAAAAAGTTTGGAGAAAGATGACTTATAGAAATTGGGTGGTAATGTTCTACATCTTCATTACTCCCATTTTTTAAAAACAGGTAGGACCTTTACAAATTTTAGGTAATCAAGAAATATACCAGTTGTGAAGGACTCATTTATTATATGTGCTAATGGGGCTTGGAGGATATGTATACATTGCTTTATTAAAAACACGGGCACCTCATCCATGCTGGTTGATTTTTTATTTCTTTGTCTGAATACTGTTCTTTCCACCTCTTTCTCTATTAATGGGTTTAGGACCATATAATTTACTGTGATATGACAATTTTGATTTTTTTTTTTTTTTTTTTTTTTTTGAAATTTCGTCTGAATTTTTTCAGCTATGCTAGAGAAGTAATTGGTTACATAATTTACTTCTTCTGTTGGGTCACTAATTGGCGTAGTGTCACAAATTTTTACTGTCCAGGAATTTAGTTTTTGCTTGAGTTTACAATTTCCAGTTAGTGCAGTTTTACTTGGCCTCTGCGAGGACTTTTCAATACGCTTTTTTGTAATTTCTACGATTAGCTAGTAAAGATTAGCTGACATCTTCATCATTTTTTGTATAAATTTTTCTGAGATTTTGGGATGAAATTTTTTATCCCCTTTGTAATCCACTTGTTTTTACTTTGATCAGAAGTGGAGAATATTTTGGGGAACTTTTCTTCAAGTTTTAATTTTAAAAAGTATCAGATTTTTTGAATTTTTCATTTACATTTGGTACAGAGTAAATCTCATCCCATGGCTGGCCTAATTAATAGGTCATCTAAATATTCATATACCTTGGGTTTTGGAAATCTACGTATGTACATTTTTGGCTTGTTATTTCATTAACTGCCAGATTTAAATTTATAATTTGTCACTGGTGGTCAGATAGACCTAAATTTTCTACAGTTACATCACAGTGGTTCACATCCAGGTATGTTAGGACACGATCAATAGTAGATTCAGGTGTAATTCTTGTTGCATCTTCCACCAGGGAGGAGATATCATATGAATACAAAATATTGAACAAATCTATTGTACTCTTATCTTTGATTTTAATATTTATATCGCCACATATTAAGATTTTAGTTTTCCCAGTATACGAGGTTTGTTCAAAAAGTAAGGTGAATTTTTATTTTTATAGAAAAATATTTATTTAATTATCAATATTTATGTTGTCCCCTTCAAAGTAATCCCCCTCAGATATAAAACATTTGTGCCAACGTTTTTTCCAATCCTTGAAGCAGTTCTGATAAGCACTTTTTGGTATACCCTTGAGCTCTTTCAGCTATGTAGTCTTTTCCTCCTCAATCTTTGCAAATCTTCGTCCTTTCATTGGTCTCTTCAGTTTTGGGAACAGGAAAAAGTCGCAGGGGGCCAAATCCAGTGAATATGGTTGCTGAGGCATGATTGTGGTGTTGTTTCTGGCCAAAAAATCACTAGCAATGATGGGTGAGTAGGTGCATTGTCGTTGTTAAAAAGCCATGAATTCTTTTCCCACAAATCCGGATGTTTTTTTCGTATTGCTTCTCGCAAATGGCACATAACTTCAAGATAATACTCCTTATTGACCGTGATGGTGATTCGACAATTCTCCAACACTATTTTCTTCACTTCTTCAACATTTTCATCAGTTGTTGATGTGCTGGGGCGTCCAGAACGCAGTTCGTCATTGACATCTTCTCGGCCATCTTGGATGAGCTTGTACCTCTTATAAACATTTTTTTTATTCAAAGTAGATTCACCGTATGCCACTGTAAACATCTCAAGTGTTTTGGAGCACTTAATTCCATTTTTTTACACTAAATTTGATGCAAAATCTTTGATCCATTTTTTTTTTGACAGCAGAAAATCGCCGAACACACAAAACACTTCTAAACAAATGCCTCTCACAAACAATGCAAAGAGTGCTATATAGTTGAAACTGTGGATATATGTGTGGGAAGAGTGTACCAAAATACGAAAAACAAAAAAATGAAAATCGAGTATGAATCCGGTGAAATTCAAAAATTCACCTTACTTTTTGAACAACCCTCGTACACCTTATCCAAGATCAACCTTAATTTTGAGAAGAAGATGGTAATATCTGAGTTTGGTGACTTATATATACATATGATAATAGCTTTGTAGCTGTGTCTTCTACAGTAATCTATATTGCACAAGCTTCAAAATTTTTACCCTCATTTAGTGACATAAGGTCTGTTATATTACCATAATTCACATCAGATTTCATAAATATACAAGAACCACCACTTTTTTTACATTTGTTTGGCAGTAATAACTTGCCATTTCATAACCACCTAAATCAACATAATAAATTTCATTTGGTTTACACCAGTGTTCTGTTAGACACAATAGCATTTTTTTTTTAGTTCACTGATACATTTAGCTCATTTATTTTGTTTCGAACACATTAAACATTTTGGTGAAGAAGAGATATTTGAGTAGAAAGCCATCTAGTTTTTTTTCCACTTTTCCTTTGAGGCTAACTGATGAGATTTGTTTTGGTGTTGCAGATCACAGGTGCTTACCTCTGAACTTGAAGCGAGGTGGACATCTTTGTTCAGATCAGTTGAGTTTACATCTTCTTTGGGTAGGTTGTGAGAATATCTCACTAAGAGCATTTGTGCTTCCCCAGGTTGAACCATAAAAAACTATCATCTTTTGGTGTTGAAATTTTCTGTCTGGTCTGCATCTTCTAGTGCAGCGGTTCCCAACCTTTATTGGTACACGACCCACTTTTAAGTAAAAAAAAATTTTCGTGACCCACTTAATATGAGAGTCTATCTAATATCAGAATGGGAACTGTTCTATGACCTCGATACGCTATCTACTATCCTATCCTACGAAAAGGAAAATTTTCGTACAAAGGATGTACTATCAACAAAAATAAGAACTGCTAATACATAAAACAACAAACATATTATAGACCGGGAGGCGACTGCACAGACCATCACCTCATCAAGTTGACTGCTGAAATTCCACGATTAGAAGTAACTCGAGCAGCATACTAAAATGCAACTGATCTGCCAAGTCGCTTTCTAGTGGAAACCACCTCCAGACCCGATTTTAGTGGTTAATTGGCAGGTTTATCATTGTGTTTCACTTCATCCAAATGTATGAAAATATGCAAGACTGGGAGCCGTAAAACACAATGGTAAACTTACCAGTCAACCACTAAAATGGGATTTGTAGGTGTGATTTGTTGGCAAATCAGTCGCATTTTCCTGCTTTGCTATTAACAAGGATAATTGGTAAGAGGCTATGGTAGACTGTTTGTTGGCCTGACACTGACTTTTCCATTGCAGATTTGGTCGAAAGATAATGTCTTTTTTTTTATTTTGAAAGAGTTCAAGAGGCTTATCTGTGTACTCAGGATGCTTGGTTGACAAATGCCTTGCAAGTTTTGATGGCTTCATGTTTCCTCTTCAGTACCCGAAAACACAAATCTGTATTTCAAATAATCCGGATTATACTTTCGCATATACGTCTTTACCTTTTTCTTGCTGCCTGCATTGTAATTACAAATACTTGGTTGGATACTCTCTTTTACGGCACGATCCAGTCCTCTACAAACTTTCCATAATCACATTAAATTTGTTCTCAATCAAAACAAAACGCAAACAACTCACTCTCACAAGCAGAGAAAGACTGTTTGTATCAAAGACTTTGGTTTAGATTCAAGCATAAACAAGAAAATGACAATCAGAGAAGTAAAACTGCCGGTGGTATGCGCGCACATCTCCACCTTAGAGCGGGGCGGGGGAGGAGGTGTTCAGGGGTTGCCATAAGGATTGCGCGGTTTTGCCGCTGCTATATCTCACAACTTGATTATTGCATAATACCCGCTGACTGTTTAAGAAAACTTTTTTTTCTCATAAAGTTTTAATTTAAACTAATAGCTTTCATGATTACTGCACTTGTGAAATATCGTGTTATATTTTTTATATAGATGAAATAAAAGATATATTTTTGGGGCAAAAACGTCGATTATTCCGTGCCCCACCAAAGCACCCGCCGCGACCCACCAGTGGGTCGCGACCCATAGGTTGGGAACCGCTGTTCTAGTGGATGAATGGCTTGCCACTTTAAATGTTGAATCCTATTGGGTCAATACCGTGTGCCCATTAAGTTCAGGAACTTCCTAGATGTTGCAGTTGTTGCCGGGATGCCTTAGTTCATGTATAGCGTCTGTTTGTTTAAGTGTTTTGTATGTTCATCGCCTTTTTCTATCATAAAAAATGATGGAAAAATCGTAGCAACAAATTTCCATTAAATTTTGATTTAAACTTGAAAAGTGCAGAGACCATTGAAGTGATGAAGACAATATTTGGGGACAAGTGTATGAGCAAAACACAAATAAAAGGGTGGTACAGTGGTTCGAAGATGGCTGGACATCTGTTGATACTAACCCGCACTCTGGGCAGCCTTCGACTACAAATACACTGGATAATATTAAACGTGTGCAACTTGCAATCAGTGAAGATAATTGATTGACTATGCAAGAACTAGTGTTTATAAGATTTTAACTGAAAATTTGCAAATGGTTCGTGAAATTCATTCTGAAATTGCTAACGGTGGAGCAGAAAAATGTTCACCTTGAAATCACTGAGGACAGTTTGGAAATGGCCAATAATGATGTAAAATCTGCTTAAAAAGAAACAAAATTGCAGTCTTCGCAGTGGATACTGTTGTCAGTGCCACGACCTAATAAGGGGTGCCAAAGTTGGAGCAATGTCAAGTCACTGATGATTGTTTTTTATTATTATTATGAGGGTGTTGTGCACCACGAATATGTTCCTAAAGGTCAGATGATCAACGAAGTATATTATCTTGAAGTTATGTAAATAGTGCATGAAACAATTAGAAGAAAATGGCATCAGCTTTTGTCAAGTGGTGACTGGCTTCTTCATCACGATAAAGCACCAGCATTTGCATTGAACCTTGTGCAGCGATATTTGATGAAGCACAAACTCATACAGCTCCGTCAGCCTCCATACATTCCTGACATTGCTCCCTATGACTTTTGGTTGTTTCCAAGATTAAAAATGCCGATCAAAGGACACTGATTCAACAACAAAGAAACACTCAAAAGTAAAATGATGAACGCTCGTAAAGGCGATATCAAAAAACTAGTTCCAGGACTGCTCCCAAAAGTGTAAAGGCCATTGGAAGCATATTCTTCAATCAAATATGGACTATTTCTAAAGATGCCACCAGCTTGATGATGCAGAATAACGCCAAGGGGAAATATGAAAGAAGGTTGGATACTTCTGGGACAGACCTCATATGACTAGCTATTCATAAACGATGCCAAACGAACCTAAAGTTGTAGGAGTTAATTTAATTAACAATTGTTTTAAAGTTTGGATTTTTTTCTGGAAGTTGTGTGCGTATAACTATGGCAGCCATCCTTAAACCTTTTTTGTATAGATATAAGCTCAAAAACTTGTTACACTTTGATATCTTGTGAGAAAATTGAGCAATGTTAACTTCAGAGTATTTACCAACCCAAATCTCGTTCAGCGACACATACTCAAATGTGTGTTTTAATGTTGATCATCCCTGAATTCTAACCATGATTTGTATTCCAGGATGGTCAGCATTGCAGTTTGAATTCTAATGATAAATGGATTTTCTACATCTACATCCATACTCTGCAATTCACAAACATTGTGGGTGGCAGAGGGTGTTAAGCACAAATCTTAATTCTGTGCATTCCAATCCCGAATAGCACGAGGAAAGTAAGAATATATAAAAGTTTCAGTACAGCATCTTATTTCTCGAATCTTTTCCCTCTGGTCATTGCGACTTAAATAGGTTGGCAAAAGTAGTATTTCATGGAACTTGTAATTCAAATTTTTTTAATATTCTCCATTAAATTAAAACGCAAAGGACATCATCTGTCTTCTAAACAATCCCAGTCCAATCTATGTATCAGTTCTGTGATGCTTTCATAAGGTCTGTAGCAATCAGTCACAAATCGAACGGCTGTCCTCTGTATCCTCTCCACTGAGTCAATCAAGCCCTTGCAATATGGATCCCAAAATCCACAACAGTAATCCAGATGCGGATGCACTAGTGTTTTATATGATATTCCCTTTGTATGAGCATTACAATTCCTCAAATACGACCTATGAATTGTAATTTAGAATTAGCTTTGTCTACGACGGACGTTATGTGCAAGTCCCACTTCATGTTGCTTTTTACTATTACCCCTAGATACTTCTGAGAATCTACTGTGTCAACAACTGTATTATTTACTTTGTACTCGTGAACAAACTGATTCTTTTTGTTACTTGACTCGAAGTTCGTGTAACCTTGCTAATGCTTTGCCTCTGGAAACCCATCAGATTTCAGTGTGAAGGAGTAGTGGCTCATACTGACTATCCACTTCTTCGCACACTTGTTTGAACAATCTTGGCTGCAGTGGACAACTTTTCACGCAATGAACTATCTTCACAGCTTCATCAAGAGCTTTCCATAAATCAGATGGTATTTTATTTGATACAATGGTATATCAGTGTAAAATGCAAAAACTGCTGTTACATCCAGGCTCAATATTTTTAATTTTTGATATGGTGTCCTTTATTTTTCCTATCATTGCTGTAACCCCATAGTGACATATGTCAATGCATTTTTTCCAATTGATGTTATGTTTGTTCTTGTTACTTTAAATATTTCCTCCCCGGTTGTTTTGGTTTCCAAAGATCTGCAGAGCAGCAATTCTTCTTCAACAGATGTACCAAAGGTATACCTGACAATACCAGTAAAATTGATGCAACAGCAACATCTGTACTTTCATTAAGTTCCCTTGCAAATACATCAGAAGCATTCAATCTGTCTATGAGTGCATATTCAATCATCATCATCATCATCATCGTCGTCGTTAGTGTTCTGCCATAAGACAGGTCTTTGCACATCTGCTCTCCATGCTCTCCTGCCTTCAGCAAACCTCTTAAAGTCCTTGTAGTTTCTGCCTCATTTGATGTTATCTGTTATCTTAACCCCTTAATCTACAATGACGGGCATAGCCCGCGTACGATGGTTGGGCCAAACGTAAATATTACGGGCATAACCCGCGTACGGTGATCGGGCCAGAAGTAAATATTATGGGCATAGCCCGCGTACGGTGATCGGGCCAGATGTGAATATTACATGGAATATTTGATACGTAATTACAGTCTGATGCAATAATTGTGGTAGACGCAAGTATTACAAAATGTTTATTTATACAAAACTCCAAAATATAAAATTAGTAATCTGTAACGGTATGATATATTTCAAAGCATTCTGGTACATGTAACGGAACGTTACACTTTTTACACTCCCACGTTGTTTCTTTACGTTTCTTATATTTGTGACAAACTGTACAACGTTTTGATGGTCTTAATTTAGAGGGTGTTGGATCAATGTGCTTTGGAAAATGAGCCCATTCCTTCGCGTAAAGTCTGTCTGGCGCATCCCGGAAGATAATACGCCTCGTTATCTATAAATCGGTTTTGGCTTTTTCTTCAGTAGAGATTCGGCTATGTTGATCTTATAGTCAACATAACATTGTTTCTTTCCATCATTCAGTTTTTCCATTAGATGTAAGAGTTAAAAAGACCAATATCAAACAGATTTTTTTTTTTTTATATCCTTTCATGAATTTTCTCATCACTGGAAAACATGCTAATATTTGATCTTGGAGATCAATTCCATTCATTCTCTTGCTATACTCTGCAATACAATTTGGTTTAGACTGCCCTTGGATCCTTGTGAAGTCATTTCGACTGCTTCATGTTTTGTCGACAGCATATAAACATCTCGCTTGTCTTTCCATTTTATAGCGAGTATTCGGTTGCAGCTTCTTATTGCGTATTCGCCCCTTGTTTACGATTGCCCGAATTAGTGTGTTACACAAGTCACGTGAACGTCCCGAACGCTGCGCGAGCTTGTATACAATTTCGGCCCAACATCTTCGAATCTAAATCGTAGGTTAAGGGGTTAAATTTCCTTCTTCCTCTCACTCTCGTCCCACAAATTAATCCTTCCAAGGCATCTCTTAACTAGCACTCCCCTCTCAGTGAGTGTCCCATCCATTTTGTCTTTCTTTCTTCTATGATTAGTATTAGTTTCATTCTCTCATCTACTCTGTCCAGCACTTCAACATTACTAATTTTTTCCATCCAACTTATCTTCTCCATTCTCTTCCACATCCACATCTTAAATGCTTATGTCCAGTTTTCATCCTGTCGTCTCAGTGTCCACGTTCCTGCCCCATAAAGTGGCACATTCCATACTAAACATTTCCCAAGTTTATTCCTCAGCACTTTATCAACTGTCCAAGTTAATAATTGCCTTTTCCGGTAAAATGATTCCTTCGCTACACCAATATGAGTCATCACCCCTTGATGTCCTTACTTGGCTGATATTTGCTTGTCCTAACTTAATATTTATTAGTTTCATTCCTTAGGAGAAATGATACTTTAGTAGCATTTTTACCGTCAGTCTTTGCAGATTTCTTCATATTTTACACCATGGCTTCATACGACTCTATGTGTTTTTGAAACAAACTGATGTAATTTTCCTTTAGATTTTCATGATTGGTATCAAAGGGTTGTTTTAGCTTTGCTGGTGCCAGAGAACTATTTACTAAATTTATTAATAAGAAGACATAATCTATATGATTTCTTGGCACTACCAGAAGGTATAAATCCAAAGGACGAATAAAAGCCCTTGTATCTCTCTCTCTTTTTTTAAAAAAGTTTGGGATCTTCAATTTCTCATATGTCTCTTGTTGATTTTGATACTGTGTTTTCCACAACCTAAAATTGATTAAGTTGCTGGTAAATATTTTTTAAAAGTCACTTTTTCATTATTAATATTATACTTTTTTTAAAACAATGTTGCAGGTTAGCAGAAATGGATAATTTTTAATCGCTATTACAAAAATATGCACAAACGTTTTATGAATGTAAAAAATTATACCGAACAACCAGTGACAACTTTCTCAGGAATACTTTCTTGGAAAACTGGTCCATGTTTGATCTTGAAATAATACATGATAGTCGTCCATTCCTTAGTGAATTATCCAATACAAACAAAAATATAATACAATATTAAATACTGACTAACACAAAAACTATTTTATAACATGTAAAATAAGTATTTGTAGCTATATGTTAACAACCATTATGAAATTTCAATAATATTAGTGGTATACTCACGTATTCTCGTTAAAACATGTTTAGATTTGTTAATAAATATTTCACAGTTTAATTACACTCACTTTCATGCAACAAATCTTTTGTGTCACAGTCAGCCTTTTGTTGTTGAACAAAAGTGAACAAATAAATTTAAACTATCGAATCTCAAGCACAGCATAGGTGTGCGGCTGTTCCTCACACCCTGCTGCCACACCCACACCATATTGTAGGGCCTGAATTTGTTCTAACTTCAGGAATGAGTTATTTTCATTACTTTTTTGCACTATTCTGAAATAATAACTGAAATTGTGGAATTATTTTGCAGAGAATATAATTCAACAATTATATGAAAAATATAAGTGATTGTGGAACCCTGGCCACTTTTTTCATGGAACCATTAGGTTTTGCGGAACCCACTTTAGGAATCACTGCAACAGTAATTACTATTAGTACTTATCTGTTAAGTGTTATTTACTTTAGCCACCAAGTGGAGTGGGTGAGTGGTAATGCATTTGCGTCGCGTTCAAGAGGACACAGTTTAATCTCCATCTGACCATCCAGATTTTATTTTTTAATGGTTTTCTCAAATCACTCCAGGCAGATGTGGGATGGTTCTTTAAAAAGGCCATGATCGAATTTCTTATAGTTCTTGTCCCCAGTCCTTTCCTGCCTCTTATAACCTTAACATAATGTAGCGCCATAAAAAGACTTTAGCCCGACATAGAATCAAATTGTTTAAATCCACTATAGATTTTGTTTTGAAATTCAAAAGTTTGACTTATATTTATTTGTCATTTTTGTGTACTTTTGTCTGGTTGCTATTTACAGTAAGACAATTGAGGAATAAAACTTCAATCTAACATTAAATTGGGGGGGGGGGGGAGGAAGAAAATTCACTGTATAATATTTATTAAAATAGTTTTTCAGTTAAGTTTATAATATATATCCGTATTTTATCTTCAAGGATAGGTGATAATAGAAGCTTTTTTTTTAATCTTATTATTTCATGTCAATTTCTTTTGAATTGTATTAATTTTTAAAAAATCACAAATCGAAAATGTGGCACCTGTTTCAGGGTTGTGGGGAAGAGTTTGAAATACAATGAGGGTAAGAAGTGGTTTAACTGATGAAATATGGAAGAGAGGGGAAAAAGGGGAAATTAGAGAAGCTTTTCTGTTGTATTTTCACTTTGATTTTGAAAAGGAAAAAAATAATAATCAGAGAGTTGGGTAAAAATGATTAAGGCCCTTCTGACTCAGTCTATAAAAGCAGAAGGGAAACATGATATGTTCAGAGGAGAGGATGAGAAGGGTTGTTGAGAGCTGGAAACAGGTTGTAGGGGAGATAGGATAAATAGGTTGAAGAAGCTAGAAACTTCAGAAATTGTATGGGAACTAGATTTGATCTGTTACCAGAGGGAAGTAAGAGCCTTGTGTTCATATGACAGTAGGTATGATGCAGCAGGCCTTTAGGAATAAACCCATGGAGATAAAAAATACAAAGAAAAAAGTGTTGCTGTTAGGTAGTAGTTGCGAGTGAGGTGTAGGCCCACTTCTGCAGATAAGTCAGACACAGATTACCAGGTCACAAGTTTTTTCCAAATCTAGAACAACAACATGGCAGGTAATATAGGATATAGTGATAGGTATTTAGTTGTATGAAATAATTAGCATGAAGAATCATTTTCCACTTTGTTTATTCTCCCGTGTGCACTATAATAACATTGTATAACAGGTGTAGTTTCGATCCAAAGAGACTTAGTACAAGCACACACAAATATTCCAGTGATTAAACTCCCACACTTCAGAAAACTACTGACTGAAAACAACTTTCAACTTAAACTCATCTCTGCTGTTCACTTTATACAGGCGCTACAGAAATTTCCAGAATAACAGAAAGAAATCTGACTGATGTCTCTCGAATTCTAACACTACTTAAAAAATTAAAATCACATGAAATAACCAGAATTAATACAAAATCATTCACAATCATCATGGAACACACAGAAATGAAAATTAAAGATATTTACAGGTATTTAAAATAAAATGATCAACATAAATCGGTCCAAATCAGTGCAAATTGTACTGCAAACATTGTACCTCACATTGATACTTGCAATTACAAACTTTTAATTAATATTTCATGCATAATACTGTCCTTGAACATATTACATACTATTTTACATAGTTTCTTTCCATAAAATTACACAAATTTACAGTCAATTACATGAAAAATATACAAAACCATATTTAATCAACTCCCAACTTGCTAAACACAATTCTTAAAATACAATTTCATAAAAGTCGGGGTCTGGCCTTCCCAGGATTCATTTGATTTAAAATCCACTCCTTAATGAAGCTAGACAGGTTGTATAAACACAGTAGATCAACATACACAAATCACGACTAACCAATTATAATACTCATAACAATTATATAGTCCAGATACACAATCCTTCATTCCATACAACATCTGTGGGCCGCTTACAACTCTTAGCCCAGTCAAAAATAAAATTATCTATTTACAAACCAAATTGTTTCCTTACAAGTTCATTTTCTTAGTTCCTGTTCTAATAAACAAACATTTAGTTATATCATCTTAAGCCTAAGGTACAAAGTAATTTATTTACTATAAGCTAAACACATGCTGTCAGCTTGTTTTTGACTGCAGCCTGTTTACATTTGACAGCTGATCAGTGGTCACTGCAGTGTAGCCAAACCACAACATCATGAAAACCCCGAAAGTTACTAAAAAAAACAGTTTCATTTGTTTAGACACTGTCATTTACTTAAAACATTTTTCATCATTAATCTTAATCTCTTATCTGGAGTATACAAACTAGTCATCTAGGTACATTTTTATAGTCATAATCTTGTTTACATCATTTGATTCTCTTTTAACTTATCTCTCTCTCTTAATGTGGTTTGAGGGCTTCAACATTATATACACATTATATTATATTATACATTTTATTATACATTATATTTATTACTCTCTGGCTCTACAAGCTCACAAGAGTTTCTTCATGGTATGGACAATATCTGGAAAGGACCTTCAAACAAACAATTAAACTTATGAATCTCTTGGCTCAAAGATGATTATTTACTATGGACTTCAACTAACACTAAATCACCAGCTTTATACTCTATATACCTTTGACTCTCACATGTCTCATTTTTTTCCCCTTATTGCCTTTTCCTTTAAATTTTTAACAGCTAAAGCTAATTTTTCTTCATGACTGAAGCTCTTTCTATTTGGAAAACTAACATATTCTTGTATCAAACTTTCAGCTGGTTTCTTAAACATCAGTTCAGTGGGTTGTATCTCAACATTTTCTATTTCATAACCCCACTTACTATGCTGGTCTGCACAATATGTCCCAAACCATCATCCTATTTCTCTCATCAGGTGCTCTATGGCAGGGGTGGCCAACCAGTCGATCACAAGGCAGTGGTATCTGACTTCGAAATTTGCTTTAATGATTTCAAAAATATTGAGAAGTTGGTGGAATTAATCAGTTATCTGTATTCCATTAATCATAGTGATATCTATGGAATGGCTAAAACAATTTGCAGATACATTTGAAATGGACTACATAATATTTGAAAATGAAATTATTACTCTGCGCTGCGACATATTTCTAAAAGCAAGGTCATCCTCAGGTTTAGATTTCTGGACATTGGTTTCCAACGAGAAATATCCAAATTTGAAGAAATGTGTTGAACAACTGCACTCATATTTTGGTTCAACATATTTATGTGAATCAGCATTTTCCTACTTAAAACAAATACAAAATAAACACCGTTCTTGCTTGACAGACGCTCATACATTAGACTCTTTAATGTTGGCAATTTCCAACTACAAATCTGATTTTGATAATCTAGAGGAAGATGCTCAGGTGCAATACTCACACTAATATAAGAAAGTAGTGAGGCTACTAAGAATAATTTTCAGTTTTATGTCTTCCTTTGTAATAAAATAAAAATACTATATAATTGTGTACTGAACTATACTGTTTTATTTAAAATAGCTGGAACCCACGACTTCGTTCGTGATTGTAAAGAATTCATATTGACAGCTATAGACATCTAACCACCATAGTGCACGATGGGAGACTCGATACTATTACCACACACAAATACCAGTCTTATGCGCTATGTAGTTCCGGCATCAAAGTAAAATTTACGGATACACACAAGTCTTTGGATGAAATACGAAAATATTCATGATCGACCAATTTCAAACACCATATCTCACACACTCCCACAATTACCGAATTTCGGCCAACGGTGTGATCGATGGGAGACTCTGTGTTACTACCACAAACAAACGCCAGTGATCTGCGATTGATAGTTTTCACTTAAAAGTGATACACCGTGACACATGCGTCTTTGGCAGAAATATGAAATTGCCGCAGGTCGACCATTTTCATCCCCCATATCTACCACACCCCCATAGCTACAGACATCTAACAACCCTAGTGCACGACAACAGACACGATTCTACTACCACACATAAACACCAATGCTCTATGCTATGTAGTCGTGGCAGAAAAGTGAAATCTGCGGAGACACATGCCTTTCGTCAAAATACGGAAATATCCTTGGTCGGCCACTTACAACCACCATATCTACCATAGTACCACAGTTTCTGAAATTCGGCTGCTGTTGTGATCGAAAGGTGACTCTGTGCTACTACTACACACAAACGCCTGTTATCTGTGATCTATAGTTTTCGCTGAAAAGTGATACACCATGACACTTTTGTCTTTGGCAGAAGTATGAAATTGCTACAGGTCGACCACTTTCAACCCCCATTTCTCCCACACCCCCATAGCTACCGACATCTAACAACCATAGTGCACTACATGAGATACGATTCTACTACCAAACACAAACACCAATGCTCTATGCTATGTAGTTGTGGCAGAAAAGTGACATATGCGGAGACAGTCGAAATACGAAAATATCCTTGGTCGGCCACTTACAACCACCATATCTACCACAGTACCACAGTTTCTGAAATTCGGCCGCTGTTGTGATCGAAAGATGACTCTGTGCTACTACTACACAGAAACGCCAGTTATCTGTGATCTATAGTTTTCGCTGAAAAGTGATACACTATGACACTTTTGTCTGTGGCAGAAGTATGAAATTGCCACAGGTCGACCACTTTCAACCCCAATTTCTCCCACACCCCCACTAGCTACCGACATCTAACAACCATAGTGCACTACATGAGATGCGATTCTACTACCATAACACAAACACCAATGCTCTATGCTATGTAGTTGTGGCAGAAAAGTGACATATGCGGAGACAGTCGAAATACGAAAATATCCTTGGTCGGCCACTTACAACCACCATATCTACCACAGTACCACAGTTTCTGAAATTCGGCCGCTGTTGTGATCGAAAGATGACTCTGTGCTACTACTACACAGAAACGCCAGTTATCTGTGATCTATAGTTTTCGCTGAAAAGTGATACACCATGACACTTTTGTCTTTGGCAGAAGTATGAAATTGCTACAGGTCGACCACTTTCAACCCCCATTTCTCCCACACCCCCATAGCTACCGACATCTAACAACCATAGTGCACTACATGAGATACGATTCTACTACCAATACACAAACACCAATGCTCTATGCTATGTAGTTGTGGCAGAAAAGTGACATATGCGGAGACAGTCGAAATACGAAAATATCCTTGGTCGGCCACTTACAACCACCATATCTACCACAGTACCACAGTTTCTGAAATTCGGCCGCTGTTGTGATCGAAAGATGACTCTGTGCTACTACTACACAGAAACGCCAGTTATCTGTGATCTATAGTTTTCGCTGAAAAGTGATACACCATGACACTTTTGTCTGTGGCAGAAGTATGAAATTGCCACAGGTCGACCACTTTCAACCCCAATTTCTCCCACACCCCCACAGCTACCGACATCTAACAACCATAGTGCACTACATGAGATACGATTCTACTACCAAACACAAACACCAATGCTCTATGCTATGTAGTTGTGGCAGAAAAGTGACATATGCGGAGACAGTCGAAATACGAAAATATCCTTGGTCGGCCACTTACAACCACCATATCTACCACAGTACCACAGTTTCTGAAATTCGGCCGCTGTTGTGATCGAAAGATGACTCTGTGCTACTACTACACACAAACTCCACTTATCTGTGATCTATAGATTTCGCTGAAAAGTGATACACCATGACACTTTTGTCTTTGGCAGAAGTATGAAATTGCCACAGGTCGACCACTTTCAACCCCTACTTCTCCCACACCCCCATAGCTACCGACATCTAACAACCATAGTGCACTACATGAGATACGATTCTACTGCTAAACACAAACACCAATGCTCTATGCTATGTAGTTGTGGCAGAAAAGTGACATATGCGGAGATAGTCGAAATACGAAAATATCCTTGGTCGGCCACTTACAACCACCATATCTACCACAGTACCACAGTTTCTGAAATTCGGCCGCTGTTGTGATCGAAAGATGACTCTGTGCTACTACTACACACAAACTCCAGTTATCTGTGATCTATAGTTTTCGCTGAAAAGTGATACACCATGACACTTTTGTCTTTGGCAGAAGTATGAAATTGCCACAGGTCGACCACTTTCAACCCCCATTTCTCCCACACCCCCATAGCTACCGACATCTAACAACCATAGTGCACTACATGAGATACGATTCTACTGCTAAACACAAACACCAATGCTCTATGCTATGTAGTTGTGGCAGAAAAGTGACATATGCGGAGACAGTCGAAATACGAAAATATCCTTGGTCGGCCACTTACAACCACCTTATCTACCACAGTACCACAGTTTCTGAAATTCGGCCGCTGTTGTGATCGAAAGATGACTCTGTGCTACTACTACACACAAACGCCAGTTATCTGTGATCTATAGTTTTCGCTGAAAAGTGATACACCATGACACTTTTGTCTTTGGCAGAAGTATGAAATAGCCACAGGTCGACCACTTTCAACCCCCATTTCTGCCACACCCCCATAGCTACCGACATCTAACAACCATAGTGCACGACAGGAAAGACGATTCTACTACCACACACAAACACCAAAGGTCTATGTTATGTAGTTGTGGCAGGAAAGAGAAGTATACGGAGAGACGAATTTTTGGTCGAAATATGAAAACGCCCTGCACTGAACAACTTTAATCATTGTATCTCCCACATTCCCACAGCTATCGGCATTCGGCCAACGTTGTGCACGACAGGAAACTCCATGCCACTTCCACCCACAAACATCAGTGATCTGTGCTAGGTAGTGGTGGCTGAAAAGTGAAATATAGGAAAAAACACGTCTATTTTTATATATATATATAAGATTTCAAGAAGTATGTATCTGGTAGATCGCACAGAGTTTCGCCAGTAAACAGTAGATCTTTGGTCTAATCAAGTTGGCTACCCCTGCTCTATGGGATTTCCTACCGGATGATAAGCAGAGGTATGTACAACTTCTATCCCTTACTGTTTGATTTTTCATATCCAAGCTTTACTAGTAAACTGTGGGACATTATTGGGCAGGATCTTCTTTGGTTTACCTACTTTCTGACAGTGTTAATCTATTACTTTCCTAACCAAAATTTTTCCAGTGGATTTCTTTAATTGGCAAAGTTTAATATATTTAGAGAAAACATCAAACAGCACTAAAATCGTGGCCATCCCTCCCCAAGACAAGGATAGCAGGCCAAACACATCAATAGAAACCAAGTCTAATACTCCAATGGGAATAATATTCTGCATTTTTCCTGCTTATATTTGGAGATATTAATTTTCGAAAGATTTTGCTGACTTCATAGAAATTGAAAAGTTGATAAAAGTACCTGTAGCCATCTTGAAAATCACGAGTCTTCCACTAGATTTTAAACTTTTAACTTTGCGTCAGTTTGTGGAGCCAACTGCTCCACGTGGGTTGTTGTTGGGGCACATCTTGACATGCCGTAATCGTTCTCACTAAAGTTAGGGGACTTGGTGAGTGTTTGTCTTCTCGAGTGAATGTGCTGAATCTGACAGTCTTCAGTGGAACTGTTACCCGATGCTTTATTCGCAATTCTGGTACCGACAATGTAAGAGAGAACTTTTTTAAGAATATAAGTACTTTGTGATTCTAAAAGCGTCAAGGGAACTTATTTATTGCACCCTTCACATTTGGGGTTTATAATACGAACGCGTGGTGACCGCTATATTAAATATTAAGGAACCAGAAGGCTACACATCTCATTAACTTAATTGTTCACAGTTTACGCAAAGTGTTGCTTGCCCCTAGTATTTACTTTCCGCCTAACAGTTTAAAGGGAGGAAAACGGAATTTCAGTGTTTTATCTCCTTGACATATCGAAAAGCAGAAAGTAATAACTCCTAAACAAGGGAAGTTGCCATAACTTAAAATTCTTGCAGTAAATCATACAGTAATAAACAAAGTTTCAGTGAAATCTGAATAAAATAGAACACTGTCAGAATCGGGGAAATTTTCCAATTAGCAGGATGGTAGTTTGCTATGGCAAAACACCAATGTTCCAAAAGTTTTCAGCCAGAGAATAAACAAAGCCACCATTTTCTTGGCTCTTGGTCAGTCGTGGATCAACATTCAAAGATTTAGGTCAAACCTGTGTCTTGTAACATAACGCGGTGTTGTTCTTAGGATAATTTTCAGAATAATTATGATGTTCGGTGATAGAAATGTTTGTTAACATTGTGTGGCCTAGAAAATATTCGAAATGTAGAACATTTCTTATAAGTTTGCTCTAAATGGAATTACAATTTCAGTTGCAAGAGTGAATGCTTTATATCAGTGTATATTTAACTTGAAGAATAACCTGCAGTCTTCTATTGTGATTCAAAGTCCGATTTAATGTTCTAATATTGCTCCAAAAATGTGTGACTTCAAAACACGAAAAGAATATACACAGACGGAAAAAAAAATCCCAACACCAAGAAAAAATTATTGTAGAGTAATGAAATTTGGACAATGCATTTGTCAAGTTAACATGTTTAATTGATTAAATTTTCAAGATCACAGGTTAATTTAAGCTCAAGAAAATGCATTTCAAATGTGAAATACTGTTAAATTAATAGCCGGTGTAACCTCCAGAATTTTGAATGCAAGCCTGCAAACGTGAATGCATTGTGTCATACAGGTTTCGAATGTCACTTTGTGGTATGGAGTTCCATGCTTGTTGTACTTGTGCTGTCAATACTGGGACGGTCAGTGCTGGCTGTGGATGATGCTGGAGTTGTCGTCCAATGATATCCCATACGTGTTCAATTGGAGACAGATCTGGTGATCTCGCAGGCCAAGGTAACATGTCGACACTCTGTAGAGCACGTTGCGAGACAACAGCGGTATGAGGGCGAGCGTTATCCTGTTGAAAAACTCCCCCTTGAATGCTGTTCATGAATGGCAGCACTACAGGTTGAATTACCAGACTGACGTACAAATTTGCAGTCAGTGTGTTTGGTATAACCACAAGAGTGCTCCTGCTGTCATAGGAAATTGCTCCCCAGACCATGACTCCAGGTGTAGGTCCAGTGTGTCTAGGCCGCAGACAGTTTGGTTGCAGGCGTTCCCCTGGCCTCCTTCTGACCAACACTCGGCCATCACTGGCACCAAGGCAGAACCTGCTTTCATCAGAAAACACAACAGATCTCCACTCCGTCCTCCAATGAGCTCTGGCTTGACACCACTGGAGTCGCAAACGGCGATGGCTTGTAGTCAGTGGAATGCACGCTACAGGGCTGGAGTCATGGTCTGGGGAGCAATTTCCTATGACAGCAGGAGCACTCTTGTGGTTATACCAAACACACTGACTGCAAATTTGTACGTCAGTCTGGTAATTCAACCTGTAGTGCTGCCATTCATGAACAGCATTCAAGGGGGAGTTTTTCAACAGGATAACGCTCGCCCTCATACCGCTGTTGTCTCGCAACGTGCTCTACAGAGTGTCGACATGTTACCTTGGCCTGCGAGATCACCAGATCTGTCTCCAATTGAACACGTATGGGATATCATTGGACGACAACTCCAGCATCATCCACAGCCAGCACTGACCGTCCCAGTATTGACAGCACAAGTACAACAAGCATGGAACTCCATACCACAAAGTGACATTCGAAACCTGTATGACACAATGCATTCACGTTTGCAGGCTTGCATTCAAAATTCTGGAGGTTACACCGGCTATTAATTTAACAGTATTTCACATTTGAAATGCATTTTCTTGAGCTTAAATTAACCTGTGATCTTGAAAATTTAATCAATTAAACATGTTAACTTGACAAATGCATTGTCCAAATTTCATTACTCTACAATAATTTTTTCTTGGTGTTGGGATTTTTTTTTCCGTCTGTGTATTATTTGGTTTTCATTTTTATTTTTATGATCTACCTGACCATTATCTGTTTTGGTGATAAGAGTAAAACAGATTGGCAACTACAAAGGGTTTTGCCAGTTTTGCAGAAGTCATATTGGTATAAATATCAGACTATATTGGTATAAATAGCAGACTCAGAAGGTGGCTAAGTCCCCTGAGGAAGATCTAAGTCCTGGTAAAAATGTTAGGAAGAAGGAGGAGGAGCATTTTGATGCAGTGTGATACTCGTGAAGCTATTTATACCAGATTGGCAACTAAATTACAGTTTGTGAACCATTGCAAACTTGAATAGGTATGAGATTAATGAACATTTTCATCCACTGTTAGAGCTAATGATGGTAACTGTGCATGAACCCCAGTGTAAATTTCATCATTACAGTCTTATCATAAAATGTAATAGCAAACTCAGTCGAGCAGTACACACAATATGCATTCAGTAAGAGTTTGAGCTTGGTCGAGTTGTTTGGTTGTTTATAATTTTTCTTGTGAATCCACTTTTCTTATATAGTTCTAAAAATGAGTGACATGAATTTTGAGCAATGATGTGCTATCACATTTTGCTTCAGTCTTGGGCATACTGCAATGGAAACTTTTGCAAAACTTAAGCAGACCTGTTATGTTTTGTCAAGAGCCTAGGTTTTTTTCTGTGGTTTAAGACATTTTCAGAGAAAAAGTGTTGATGGAAAATGAACCTCACAGTGGAAGACCTCCAATTACAAGAACTGATGAAAGTGTTGTGAGAATCTGAGATCTTGTGCATTCTGATCATTGGTTGATTGGTCAGAATTATTGGGGAATAATTGAATTTGAATTACACCACTGATTATCAGGTTTTGACCAATGAATTGTGAAAGAAAACAGTGCTCGAAAGTGCTTAAAAAAAAAAAAAAAACCTTTCACAAGAACAATATGTCATCAGGAAGAAAGGTGGTTTGAATTTTTGTAATCAACTGAAGTTGGTAAAATGTTTTTGGAGCTTATCATTACAGCAATGGAAGGGTTTTGAAACTGCCAATTGTGGTAAACGGAGAGGTAGTAGATATCATCCAAGCGTATGGTCCCCAAGTTGGGTGCACAAAAGAAGAGAAAGAAGAATTTATATAAGTCCTGGGAGGGGAAATCAAGACAGGACAGGTTATCATAATATCAAACTTAAATGCCAGAGTAGGTAAAGACAGCACAGGGTATAAAGATATCATTGGAAGCCATGGCGTAGAACCAAGGAATAAAGAGGGAGAAAATCTTCTAGATTTTTGCCTGCGGAACTCATTAGTTGTTGGCAACAGCTGGCATGAGAAAAGAGATAGTCACAAGTTTACCCGATATAGCTGGGATGGTCAGAATAGAAGCTTAATAGACTACATATTTTTCAGCAAATGTCTTCACCAAAAATTTAAGGATGTAAAAGTCATACCAAGTGTGAACCTAGAAGGAGATCACTGGTTGATTGTAGCAGTCTTTAAGAAACTCAGTCTGGACAAAGCTGTAAGCAAAAGATCAAAAGGATCAGGTGTTGGAAGTTGGCAGATAGTGGCACTAAGGAAACATTTCAGGAAGAAATGTAGGCCAACTTACCCAAGGATGGAGAAGATTTAGAGCAACATTTGTAAATGCAGCAGAAAGGACGTGTGGAAGAACGTCAAATAAGAGGAATGAGAAGGAAACACCATGGTGGAATGACTGTATTGCAGAAGCTGTTAAAAGAAAGAATAAGGCATGGCGGGAGTGGTTTAAACACATAACTGAAGAGAAAGGAGCAAGATGGAAAAGGTTAACAAAAGCAAAATGATAAAAATAGCAAAGGTAAAATCTTGGGAGGAATTCACAGATAAATTGAAGAGAAGCTACAAATGAAGTAAGAAAAGACTGTATGGGTTAGCAAGAAACAAAACAAAACCTAGAGATATGCTGACCAAAGTTCTGGACAATTCAGGTGAAGTGCAATGGAAAGAGGAAGAGGTACTGAGTAGATGGAAGGAGTAGGCAAAAATCTTTAAAAGGAACAGAGGGAAACCGGGAAGCAACAAATGAAAAGGATGGTGGAATAACCAATTTAAAAAGGGAAACAGAAGAATTTAGCATGCTGGAATTAGAATTGGCAGTGAAAGAAATGCCAAATGGGAAATCACCAGGATTAGATGAACTAACAGCAGAAATGGTAAAAGCAGCAGCAGCAATGGAATGCAATGGTTGTATAGAGTCATACATAGAGTATGGAATGAAAGGAAAATACCAGAGGATTGGAGGAAGGTAGTCATTGTTCCTATGCAAACTACAGGGTTATTACATTGCTAAGCCATGGCCTGAAAATATATGAAAAAATTATTCTAAATAAAATCAAGCATAGAGAATATAGCTAGAGAGGAGCAGTTTGGTTTCAGGCAAGGAAAATCTACAGTAGATGCAATTTTTATACTCGGGCAAATCATAGAGAAAAGGTGGGAGTATGGTAAAGACACAGTAATAGTTTTCATCAACATAAGAAAGGCCCATGACAAAGTACTGAGGGAAAGTATGTGGCTGAGTTTAAAAAAGAGAGGAATTAATGAGGAACATCTGTGAGATATGTGAGAATTATGTGCGCATAGACAGTAAACATTAAGAATGGTTTCACATGGAAAGAGGAGTAAGACAAGGAAGTGTATTGTCACCTGTCCTGTTTAATGTAGTATTAGATGTAATAATAGCTGAAGTGCAAGGACACAGAGATCCAACAGAGCTGAAGGTGATAGCATATGCTGATGACATCATAATATGGGAGGAGATAGAGCAGGATCTGGAAAGAGAATTACAGAAATGGTGGACTGGAATGGGTAAACATGGCCTGGAGATTAGTGTGGAAAAGACTAAAATAATGAAGATAACGAGAAACACTGGCCCTTTGAAGGATGTGTAACTGGATGGCAAGAAATTGGAATGTGTAGAATCGCTTGAGTGTCTGGAAAGCAAGGTAACTATCAACAGAAAGATGGATGAAGAAATAAGTCGGAGAGTAAGGAAGAGTGGACAATTGTATCATCAGATAAAGGATGTAATCTGGAGGTGGAACATAGAAAAGGGTGCCAAAATTCTGCTCTATAAAGTATATTACCAGTCCATACTGACTTATGGTTTTGAAACCTGGACAAAGAGAGACATTAGCAGATTGTAGGTGGCAGAGATGAGATTTCTGAGAGGGATAGAGAATGTCATGAGGAAAGTCAAAATTAGAAATGAAAACATCTGGCAGAGACTAAAAGTTGAAGCATTAGAAGAGATGTTAACAAGGAATAGACTACAGTGGTTGGGACATGTTGTGAGGATGGAGGAGGGGAGTATGCCAAAAGTAGCACTGATGAATAGTGGGAATGAGAGGAGGCAAGTTGGAAGACCTCGGGCAAGATGGATGGACCAAGTGAAGAAAGATGCAGAGGCCAAGTGAGCTGTGTGGAGAAAAGTGATGGAGAAAAAGTCTTGGAATGACCGCCAGGCTTGGAAGAGGATGTGCAGGATGACCCATAAAAGTTGAAACGTCTGATGGTGATGAGAGTCCACACCTCAGCCTCTTCATATCCCAAAAAGCAAGAATGAGGAAGTCAAAGATCAAAATCATGCTGATTGCTTCTTTGATAGCCAGGGAATTGTCCATGGAGAGTTTATGCCTCAATACCAGACAGTAAATCAACAATTTTATCTAGAGATTAGTCGTGATAAAAAGTGGTTGCATGAGCTTGCGATAAACTTAGCTGAAACGGTCTCGGTGATGCTGTCTATCTCACTGATTGTTAGGCTTGCAGATTCATTTAAGTTCAGAAATCATAACATGGTTTACTTTGCAGATCACTAAAGATTTATTCACATCCTCTTACAAGTTTCTCCATCACCACCAACAGTTATTTTTGTTACTTGACTTTGGATAAGGCATATACTACTTCTCCTCTTACAATTTCTGGTTCTCATCATGTGTAAGTTGGACAACACAGCACAAATTTCCAGTAGCACTCAGTTCTTGAGCATTTGTCTAAAAGTCTAACCAAACTGTACCCTACTGCTTTCTTCCTAACCACTTCATACTCAAACATAGGAAACCAAGTGGTACGAACCTCGTACAATCCACATACATAGGCTCCAATTCCCGCGACTGCCAGCTTCGGACTACTTATAACAATTACTCAACTAAATAAATAATTCACGGGTTTTCTGCCAGTAAATTGATTTATTTAATTTTTTTTTTAACAATGTTTCAGCAACTGCCATTGTTGCCTTCATCAGGTTAACTCTTAAGTACAAAGACAAGACCATGACTGACTCGCAAGCCAATTCTGGCTCCTATAAATAGCCTATTGCCAAGGGTAGCTTTCCGCTGCTCTTTGGTTGGTTGGCGATGCAAACGGCCTCAGACGGGGTGATGCAGCCAAACCAGTTTCACCCCGTCTGAGGCCGTGCAGACAAACCATTAAACTTACATAAATTATTACTTTGGCTCTTTTATAATTCAAAATGTTTTTTAAATCTAAATATTACCATAAAAACATTAAATTTATGATTGCCTCTCCATTCCTTCTGCCTATTGAATGATCTAATACTGTTTTGTCACTGGTTCTTGAAAGACGCTGAAAAAGGGTCATGCGCGTGAGACCAAACACAAAAATGATTGTATTCTGCTTCACGACATCGCGCCTTTTCACATGGCAAGTTCAGTAAACAGGTTTTTGGCCAGTAAAAAATTCTTGTGGCTCCTCAGCCTTCTTATTCACCTTACTTGGGTGCTTGTGACTTTTCCTCTACCCGAGATTGAAAATTCATGTCAAGGGAAATCGTTTTGGGACACTTGAAAACATTCATATGGCTATAACCAACCAGCTGAAGTTTATTTCCGTATCGTAGTTCTAGCACTGCTGTCTGCAGTGGAAGAAACATCTCCAACATTATATGCGTTCCCAAGGAAATTATTTTGAAGGATATAATATTCAATTATAATTTTATTCAAATAAATATATTTTAAAATGGAATTTTCATTACTTAATTTCATACCTTGTACTTAGGGATCTATAATTTGAGTGTCAAATACAGAAGTTTAAATAAGAAAAGAAAGGGAAATTAACCCACCACATACCAAAGTGAACGGATGCGATGAGAGAACACTAATGCTGACAAACAACTACACAATATTTCGGCATCTGCCTTGCTCACAAATAGAAAAACGGGCCATTAGGCTCGGAACGTGTGTGCACAACGAACATTGTGCACACACGTTCCGAGCCTAATGGCCCATTTTTTTATTTGTGAGCAAGGCAGATGCCGAAATATTGTGTAGTTGTTTGTCAGCATTAGTGTTCTCTCATCGCATCCGTCCACTTTGGTATGTGGTGGGTTAATTTCACTTTCTTTTCTTATTTATATCGCCTAGAAGCCGCTTCCATTTTCCTTAATTGCATCAAATACAGAAGTTTGACAGAGTTCAAACAGCTAAATTTATTTGTGGAAATTATCACAAAATGCATTCATTTTGTTGATAAGATAAAGGAGCAGGATTCTGAGTCATTGCAAGGATAGTTAAGAAAAACTTGGCAATGTAGAAGGCATATGCGAGGGGTGTCCAGAAACTATGGTTACAAAACCTGCAGTGATCACAAAAGTGGTTTTCCATTTGTGTTTACCTACAACTAGTGCTGTAGTTGGTGGTTGGTAGAAACTTTGCACACTTACCAAGTACATATCTTAGAATTACTGAACACCACTAATTTCTCTATATTACGGATGCCACTCCAGATATATTGGCCTTGTAATTTTAGTTTCTGATCACCCCTCATTTTGTGATGAGGCTAGGATGGATACTGGTAGTAGAATTAGTAGTAGTACATGACCATGACCACTCGCTGACATACTATATCAGGCATAAGGGAGACTCAATTTATTTTATTATTATTATTATTTAAAAAAAGGCTGTGGGAATTGGGGTTTGGAATAAATTACCAAGGGAGGTGTGAACAATGTACGAAGAAAATAATGAAATAATTTAAAAATTGTAAAAGACAAAAAAAAGTAAGTCGGTGGGTAAATTTTATCCTATGAAAAAAAAAGAGAGAGAAGTAATGGGAGTCAGTATAGGGAAACTGCCACTGGGTACATGTCCATCCCTCTTAAATTAAACTGAATAATTAATATTGTGTTTCATTGAACTGTTAATTTGATGTACAGATGTGCTGAGCGGGATAACTTGGATGGCACTCTTCGTCGCATACTGCTTTTAAAAGACATTCCTCAAAGAGATCACAAAGGGCATGGCCTCTGGATTAGTCTTAAACTGCTCCATGGCGACATCAAACAAGTGAGTTATGTTTTTATAACCTTGTTATTTCATGGTCCTGTTTGAAAATGGTCTTATTATTGTACACAGTGCTTTTATTTTCCTTCCTAAAAACATTTATTTTACAACATTGTGCTTACTAACTTATCTAGTCTTTCTATGTTCTACGTATATCTTTCTTATGCACTTTTTTTGTGAATTTATGAACATCATGCCATCTTTTAAAATTATTTTACCACTGCTGAAGCTGCTACATGAGTGGAGCAGAGATTTTAGTCTTCACTGCTTTTGCATCGTTATTTACTGTTGGCTTGAAACGACTTCATGTGGCTTAGTTGTTATGAACTTGTGGTGAACTCACAACATTGTAGTGGCAGTACATATTAGTTACTGCTAGGAAATTTTCTCTTCAAATACTTTGTGACATTATCTCTCAGAGTAATACAATCATCTGAAAATGTGATTTAATTGATGTGTTAAGCTGTCACACAAAGTATTTTGAATACTTGTTGGAACTGTTAAAATTTGGTTTGATTGCAATTGATCTGTAAGCAAATAATGTCACAAAATTGAACTGTTGCATATCACAAATGGAGACAGGATGCCACAGATGTGTGCATGGAGACTTTCCCGGTGTACTGATGCAATAAACTCCTCTCAGGTGTCCAGCCAGATGGTGTTGTTTAAAAACGACATTTCGACAGCTAGCCCCTTAGGAGGCTAAGCCAGTCTAGGCACTGACAGTCAGCTTGCTACAGCTAGAAGAGACCTAAAACCTGATGAAGACAGCAGAGCTAGGTGTCAAAACATGTTTATACAAGACTATCCGGCTGGACACCTGTGAGGATTTTATTGCAGAATGGCACAGGTTACAAACATGGAACTACTGAGAACAGTGAACTCTGAAGTTGTTTACCTTCTGTTAGCATAATAACACGATGCTTATTCTATCAGTGATATATCAAACTGATTGTGACAGAATTTTAAATAAATTTGGAGAGAATGGAAAGGAAAAAGTTTGAGGTATAGAAGTGTACTAGAATAAAATTAGAAAAGGAATATAAGTCACACACATTATAACAGAGAGAGGAAGAGCAACACTTTTCTCAGCAAAGGGCATGGCAGCATGGAAATAAATAAATATTCACACACGTAAAAAAAATCGAGCTTAGTCCCACTTCAGTAGGGAAGACAATCATGGGGCTACATCAGTAATTGTGGGCCTCTTGCCTTCTTTACTTTTCATTTCCTATCCTTCATTAGACACAAAAAAATGATCATCAACGAACTATAGCTGCGGTAATTCTATCAACTTCACCATGTCCTGTTCCCACATATCATATTCCTCGATGTGGACATTGTCTTTGGCATGGCACCCTTCATACCTTGGTTCATATTGAGCCCATTAACATACAATAAATATCTACTATTGAATAGCTCTCATCCTTTACATGCTAAACATTTTAATTTAATTTCTCCGATGGCAGTTTCCCTACACACCCATTTTTTCCCCTTTCTTTTTCCTACCTACTTTTACCCTCTACTAATTTCAACTTTAAATTCTTTATTGTTTTTAGTAAGTAATTCATCATTTCTATTGGTAATTTACTCCAATCCCTGATAACCTGCAAAAGAAAATCTACCCACGCCCTTAGTGTCGGTTTGTGGTCATGGCCATCTTTTCCCTTCCATGCATCTCTCCTAATTCTTCCACTGATATCTTTACACACCTCATTACCAATATACATTCTCCTCAAGCTCTCATTTTCTACAGCTACCCTGCAGATTTTGTACAAAAACAAATATCTTGTGACCCCACCCGCCCAAAATAAACCAACCACTCTCATCCTCTAAAAACCAAACATAGACTTGTCTTCATCAATCAGTTCACTACTGGCCTTGATTCCATTCACCAGATCTTTCAATGTGGGAATGATATCCTACATTCATTTCCTGAAATGTGCAACCTTCTCCCAACAATCCTTCCCACTGCCCCCTGTGTATGCTTCAGCAGGCCACCCAGTTGTAAGAATATCTTGGTCCATAATTACCCAATTTGGATACTCCAAACTACCACAAGGATCTTTTCCATGCAGCAGACCTTGCTACAAAATTTGCAGCATGCAACTGGTCACCATGATATATTCAAATCTTTCCCATCATTAGACATAGTACCTGAATGACTAAACGTCACAGATACCACCACTGCACTAGTTCTTACATAGGACTCATCACCAACCCACTTCCAGTCAGAGTAAATGTCCCAAACAAACGGTCTATACATCCAACCTAGACCATCGAGAGAAAAGAGTGTCATTTCCCACAACTCTCACAACCCCAACAAGTGTTTCACATTACAAGCTCTCATACTTTTCTCAGAAACTTCCACCACCTCTGAACTCCATAGATGGCAACTAGTGTACCAACATATCCTGGACACCAGTCAACCACATAGTCTCACTCACAGATAGGAACCTACCAGTAAAGCCTATATGCTTTCTTATTTATTATTTAATTATTTATTATTTCTCTGTAGCTAGCGATAGGTTACGTTGTATTATCAACCCTCCTCTTGCTCCCTGCCATGTGCATCATGGCCTGTTCAGTCATGTGATAGTTTGCAGTGTGTGCACATCTCTCTTGCCAAATGGCTTGTATCTCTGTGTGAATGATGTTTTGTTCCAGAACATTTTAAAATTGTGTTCTTATATCGTTTTGTGGTTTCGTGACTGTCCTCCTGCCTTCATCTTTGGTGAGTGATTGATTTAATTTTCCTAACCTTTGTTATTTTCACTGCTCAAAAGCTCTTTCTTTTTCATTATTATGACTATTTACATATTTCAGAATTGACCCATTACATCCTCCGTGTATCTGCCATGTTCTACTGCAGAAGAAGAGTTTTTTGCCTGATAGTCACAATATTTCTTTCGTGTTCATGTCCTTTTTGTATGTTGACACTGCTTTGCTGTTACCTGTGATAAGCAGTTCTACATTCCCCTTACTGAATTTTTAATTTTGTTCACTGTCTGTGTATTTTGTTCCTTTGTGAGTGCAAGTCGGTGGCTGGCAGCCAACAATTAGGAGCCAGCCAGCCAGCCACCATCATCTATCATGTGATAGTTTTTGGTGTGTACACACCTCCCTTTGCCAAGTGGCTCATATTTCAGGCTGGCTGGCAATTAACGGTTAACAGCTGCCATACTCTGTTGTTGTTGAAGGGATGTAAATGCACAACCGGCTACACATTGTCCGTTCAGTCGCATCCGGAATGGCCTGTTCCACATCTCGGATCAGCCCCCAGGAATACACAATGAATGGTAGTGGATTTTATCCCTGACCTATTTTCCATTTCCTTAAGGGGTTCGATAAACCGCCTAACGTTGGAGCTTCCGATCACTAGTATCCCCCAATGCAGTTGCCCAGACTTAGTGGACCGTTGGGCTGCCAACCCACAGGCTGATGATTGCAGGACTGGATCAGTTCCAGACAATTCGTCAAACCGGTTGGACATTGGTACAAGCTTGCTTTCCTGGTAATCAGGCTTGCACGACTGTCCCCGCATGCGGCGTTGATGCCCATAAACCACACTCCAGCCACCACCAGGCTACAGCCACACAGATTCCAACATCTCAGCCTGAACTGTACGATGACTGGTAGGGAAGAACCTGCGAGTTGCTTATCTTCTACAGGGTCATGAATACCACATCTACTGCACTCACTTGCGGCAGCTTCCAGCTGTGTAACTCTAGTTAACAAAGCTGCAAGCTGGGTGCACACATCAGCCTCCTCAGCCTGCGTCTGTACACAACAACCACAGTCCCTACACATACTATCTTTCGCTACAGAATAAGAAACTAAGGAGTAGACAATCAAATGGACTCAGAGACGAGAGACTGTTGCTGCTATTGATAAATATGCAAAGATAAAGCTAACTACACACTTTAAATTGAATTAACACTGAAGGTGGAACTTCATGTAACGGTTGCTGATGAACGACTACTGCTGCTACTGATAAACAAATTTGCAAAGGTAAAACTAAGCACATACTTTAAATTAAATTAACAGTGAAGGTAGTACTTCACGTAACGGTTGCCAATGAACGACTGTTCAATGAGGGCTAGTGATAACTTTTGACCATACCTGGAGAACTCTTCATCTGAACCGATGTGTCTTATGTGGGGGGCAAAGATGTATGTAAGGAATTGGTTGATGTCATAAGGATGACAACTTCTGAAGTGTAGATATTGCTGTAAGTTAGTGAGCTTGATGTGAACAGAGTTCCTTTCCTTGCTGCAAAACATGGAGCTTGGGCAACCTATTCCAACCCGATAACGGGGTAAATCCTTTCGACTATTGGACATGCTACATGCACAACTATGCATCTCAGATTTCAACTTACCTGCCCCCATTGTACTAGTTCTTACATAGGCCTCACAATCAACCAACTTTCATTCAGAAAAAATGGTCACTCACAGTAAGTCTATTTGTGTAACCAGGCCTATACATTGGCAGCCTATGGCAGTTCCCACAATTCTCACAACCGCACCAACCATTTTACAGTAAGAGCTGTCAAAAATTTTCCTGAAAATTACCACCGTTAAACTCCATAGACGGGAACTAGCTATCCAACATATCCTCGACACCAGACATCCACTTGCGCTCTTCCTCCAATATGTTTATAATAGTAAACCCATAATGGAGAATAACACTAAAATACTTAGCTGTTTCCATTGTATTCGGTATACTGTGGCCGATGCCTAGTTCAACCCTGTAAAGTGTGTTGTACAAGAAGTTGGCATAAATAAGAAAAAATCAAAGGACCCATTATAGTTCCTTTAGGAACTCTCTTCTTGTCTTGTGAAATTAATGTGCATTCAGCACCGAAGGCTGCTAAAATAAGTAATATAAGCCATTATTGTCAGTTTTTAAATCCAGTAACTGATAATTGTTAGATGAATGAATCAAAGCAGCTACAATGACTTTTTTCTTTATGAAAAGTCATTTTTTTTAACTGCTTAATCAAAGAAATATGGATAAGTAGTGTGTTTCATAATTTAATTATCTGATGTTAATAATAGAATACAAATTTCTGTTTTTTTTTTTTTTTTTTTTTTTTTTTTACTTTTTGTGTTCCCAAAAAAAGTAGACAAAGAGTGTCCATGAAGTAAATGGCTCCATATAGAGTGGGGGGGGGGGGGAGGACATGAGTAGAAAGCTATGCTGAACTACGTGGGGAAAATGGGGGGGGGGAAGTTCTGAGCCAAGTCACATAGCTTTTCACTCATATTATTTGTCACAGTGAGAAAAAGGTATGTAGCAACCTTCGGCCTGTGCACACCTCCCAGGCCTCATGACTCATTTTCTCTGTCATGAATAAGGTTTAATAACCGAAATATTTAGTTTATTTGTGTGTTCGTGATATATGTTCTTCTCTCGTCGATGCCTTTAACTTTGGTGAGTGACGAGTCATTTTCCCTTTCCTTGCAATTATATTGAAAAATAGGTACAGAACACATAACAGCATGTAGATTTTTATTTATATCTTTTCACTATCTCTGTATGTAATTAAATACCCGAGATACTGACAGTGCTGCAAATGCGTGTGACTTGAAGTCATATCATTGGATTTCATGCGGCCAGAGCATTTGCACTAACTGATAAGCGATGCTCATAATGATTCAAAAACCATTAGTTATACCGTACCTAGAATCAGCTTTACTTACAGATGTTGCCCAGGATTTTCCAAGGTAGTGATGGTTCATATTGTTTTGATGGTATGAAATAAATCTGTTTTAATTAGGATTGCCTGTGTGTGACTACATCACTTCATCAGTTCCCTTTTCCTTTTCATTCTTTCTACATTTTTCTGTGTCAGAATCATTGTTTACCTCCCTCTTTTTTTTTTTTTTTTTTTTTTTTGCTGTTGTCAGTCTTTAGCTAACCTCTTCATTTCTACATACCCCCTACAACCCACGTCCTCAATTACCTGCTTCATATATTCTAATCTCTGTCTTCCTCTACAGTTCTTACCTTCGACTGTTCCCTCCACTAACAAATTAACCAATCCTGCATGTCTCAAAATATGACCTACCAGCCTGTCTCTTCTTTCCGTAAGCTTCTTCCACAAACTTCTTTTCTCACCCACCATTTCCAAAACTCGTTCATTTCTTACTTTGTCTGTCCACTTAATTTTCAACATTCTTCTGTAGCACCACATTTCAAATGCTTCAAGTTTCTTTCTTTCCGGTATTCCTAAAGTCCATGTTTCGCTGCCGTAAAGTGCTGTGCTCCACACATAGAGTTTTAAGAAGTTCTTTCTGATTCCTAAATCAATATTTGAAACTAAAAGGTTTCTCTTTTTCATGAAGGCTCTTTTTGCTAGTGCTATTCTGCTTTTAACATCATTCCTGCTTCGGCCATCGGTTGTAATTTTGCTTCCCAAGTAACAGAACTCACTCACTTCTCCTATTGCATCCGATCCTATTTTTATATTTAATCTGCTAGTATTGGTATCATTTCTGCTACATTTAATCACTTTTGTCTTACTTTGATTTATATTCAGTCCAAAATCTTCCTTCAGTATTTTGTTCATGCCATTCAATAACTTCTCAATATCGTCAGCCCTCTCTGCTAACAAGACAATGTCATCAGCAAATCGTAGCATACTGATTTTTTCTCCCTGAAAACTTATGCCACATGGAAATTTTTCTTTGACTTTCTTCATTGCTTCTTCTACATACAAGTTGAATATTAACGGGGATAGACTACAACCTTGTCGCACACCCTTTTTAACTGATGCATGTCTTTCGTGATTCTCTACTTTTATTATAGCCACTTGATTCTTATATAGTTTATAGACTATTCTTCTATCTCGATACTTTAGACCTGACTTCTTTAAAATTTTGAACATCTTGTCCCACCTAACATTATCAAAAGCTTTTTCTAAATCAACAAATGCCATAAAAGTATCTTTGTTTTTCTTGATCCGCCCTTCAAGTATTAATCTTAAAGACAGAATTGCTTCCCTTGTACCGCGATTTTTCCTAAACCCAAACTGATCTTCACCTACTATCTCTTCTATTACCCTTTCCATCCTTCTGTATCCTTCAGTAATTTTGAAGCATGTGATGTTAGACTAATTGTGCGATAATTCTCACATTTGTCGGCTTGTGCTTTCTTTGGAAGTGTGAAGATGATATTTTTATTAAAATCAGTTGGAATTTCTCCTGTTTCATAACTTTTTCATATCAGCTTGAATAATCTTTCGATTCCTTCCTCTCCTAGAGATTTAAGAAGTTCTGCAGGGATCTCATCAATTCCAACTGCCTTATTTGCTTTCAAGTCATTCAGAGCTTTATTAAATTCTGTCCTCAAAACAGGATCTCCTAAGTCATCCATGTCGACATCGCCTTCCTTTTCCAATACACTATTGTTCAAGTCGTCCCCAACATACAGTTTCTTAATGTATTCCTGCTATCTGTTAGCTCTATCTTCTGACCTTAAAAAAGGTTTCCCATCGGCAGCTTTAATGTTCATACCACTTTTCTTCATTTCTCCAAAATTCTGTTTGATCTTTCTATATGCAACATCTACTTTTCCTGCAACCATTTCCTTTTCTACTTCTTCACACTTTTCTTGTAGCCATTTTTCTTTTGCTATTTTGCATTTCCTATTTATTTGATTTCTAAATTGCCTGTACTGCTCTTTTCCTGCTTCATCCTGAGCATTTTTGTACCTTCTCCTCTGATCGATCAGCTGCAAAATTTCTTCTGTGATCCAAGGTTTTCAGGCAGCTTGTTCCCTAAAGCCTAATGTTTCTTTGCCAGCTTTCATTATTTCGGTCTTCAATGCATTCCATTCGTCCTCGGTTGAGCTCCTTTCACAGTTACTTCTTAGACCTAAGTCTACCATTTCTGCAAATTTTTCTCTTGTGTTATATTGTTTCAGTTTATTCACTTCCAGTCTGTTCTGCTTATGCTGCTTCCTTATTCGCTTGAATTTCAGCCTGCACTTCATTACTATCAAATTATGGTCCGAGTCTATGTCTGCTCCTGGGTACGCTTTACAGTCCAGAACTTGATTCCTGAATCTCTTATTCCTGAATATTCCATTTTCAGCTTGGCTATTATTTTATCAATGACTTCTTCATCCTCATCTCGCCTGTTTTTTTCCCTACTTTTCTTGTCACTACTAACACTTTTTTCTTTTCTCCTTTAAATATCGTTTCCAAAACTGTAGGAACTCTCCACAGTCTGCTTTGCTGACATTCAACTTTTTCATTTAACTTTTTTCTTCATTAGATAGGGGTTTATTCCTAAATGCTTCACTTTTTTCTTCTTCATGTAGTGGTTTTGGGAAGAAATGATTCTTTTCCATTTTACTTTCTTCTTATGCAGGAAGTTAGTTCATGAAGAAATTGTTCTTTTCTGCTTCACATTTTTCTTCCGTAGGTATTAGGTTTGCTCACGATACCTACTGGTTATAATTCCCAAAGTATCCACTTGTTGTTGAAAATTAGTGATATCCTTTTGTACCTCCTGTATATCTACCTCCATGGTTAACTAATGGGAGACTTGAACGTTTTCAGAAGGTTAAGTTTGTATATTCTGTTCCAGTTCAGAATATTGTTGTTGTTGTCTTAAAAAAAATATATGTTATTGTTACATCCTTAGTAATGGTTTTAATTGTATGTGTCATTTGTTTTCCAGTATTATCCAAAGGATCTATTTCTGTGGTGGAAATAATTGTTTTTTCAGTTATTACATCAACATTACTACTGACTTGAATCAAATGACTTTGTATAGTTTGCTGTATTTTGTTGTAAAAGGTGCCTGTCTCCTCAGGATTTCCCCCCTATTTGTTTCTGAATCTCTGCAAAGTGAGTGTTAACCTTCTGACAGTCTGAGTCCACCTTTTGTGTTCCAGTTGCTTCGAAATGAGGCATTTTGTTTTTAATTTCTTGTATATTTTTCTTACATTCTGTCTCATATCCTTGAAATGTTTCAAAGAAAGTAGACATCTGTTGGTCCAGATGTGAAGTTAAACCCATGTAAGACTGCATTTGGAAAGTCTTGTAGGAAATTTTTGTGTCTTAAGTCTGTTTCAATGTCAGCCTTAATATCTTCTGAGAAAGTATCAAGTTTAATTTTTAACTTCAGATTGAGAATCAAATTTAACATTAATAGCTTCAAATTGTGAATCAAATTTACCTTTAATAGCTTCGAATTTGAAATTCATAGCTGTTGAATAAACATATTCCTCAGGAGGTGTATTGGATCCTCAGCCTTATCTATCTGGTTGGTTGACTGTTATTACCAAGTGCTTTAGTGGCTTGTGTGAGATGCTGTGTGTCTAACTGTATAGGGCTAAATACCATTATAAGATGATGATCCAGAATGCACACTGCTTTCTGGCAAAGTATTATTTAATACTGAATGTTCCACGTCATGTATGTGAAATGCCTCGGCCTGCATTGTTGTTTCATCATATCTTTGCTCTATTACTGTTAACTGTTTAGAGGTGCTGTCTCTGTATTTCTATTGCTCCTATAAATTGTGTTCCTATTGGTTGAATAGCAGCTACCACGCTGTGAGGCAGCAATGGTGATTGTGCCTCCACTGTGTTAGGCAATTGTGAAGCTTCAACAAGGACCAACGTATTATGTGTAATGTTTTCTGCAGCCATGGTTATTCAGGTTTAGTAACAATATGAACGATAAATTATCGAAACAGAATCAAAATCAAATTTGCTTGGAGAAAACACAAATGGTTGTTCTCAATACTGTAATCACATTGTTAAAAAAAAATTGATAGTCTCCATAGTAAAGTTATCACTTTAATGTGAAAACTTGCTGCACAGTATTAGTTTTTTCTTTAAATATATTATTGGTTTGAAGCAAACAATAACAACAACAGCACTTAGAGTAGAAAACGCATGTAAACAAATATGGAAATGTGAATGCTATTGCTTTAGAAGTTAGTTGTAAAGTTCACAGGAAAGATATTAGTTCAAAGAAGTAAGATTATGAAGCACGTATTTGTAAAAGACAATTTGTAAGCACAGATAATAGCCAAATTTATGTTTGCTAATATTGAGTGTACTCATATGATGATATCTATTGACTTGACAAAAAATTCAGAGACTCTCAAGTTAATTAATTAATGACTTTCATTGTGCGAAAATATAAAAAATATCTAAAGATCCAGCACTTTGTCTCAATTCTAATGTCATTCAATTTATAAAAAACATGCAAAACATTAAGGCACACTTAGCTGAATAGGTTCCTCCCCCCCCCCTTTTTTTTGGTTTCTGCATTACTTTCTGTCGTGGTGGCTTTATATGGCAGGCAATATGTGATGTAGTATGGAGTACTGATGGCTCAAACCATGATGACAATGTCATATTCAGCTAGATGTAGTTTCTGTAAGTAGCTACCTTCTTACACAATAGATGGCTCCATATGAAAATATGATGACTTCATGTTTTCAGGCTTACCAGCTTTATGCTAGCAGATCCTGACATAGAAAGTAATCATTGTGCTATTGCGGTCCTCATTTGATCAACATGTTACTTTGTTGCTTGTTGTAATGTACGAGGTGTGTACAAAAAGAAACCGAACTTCTGCTGTAATTGCTTTATTGCTCATCATACTAACTTTTACACACTGTCCCCTTCAAAGTACTGTCCTTCACTATCAATAAACCATTGCCATTGTTTTTTTTAAGTTTTGGAACGTCTCCTGGAATGCAATTTCTCCGATGGCACGCAGTTCTCTCGTCGCATTGTCTTGAATTTCTTCTATGGTCTGGAAACGATGTCCTTTCAAAGTGTTTTTCAGTTTCGGGAGGAGAAAAATGTCTGCCGGAGCCAAGTCTGGAGAATAGGGTGGCTGAAGCATAACGGGAGTGTGATGTTTTGCCAGATAATTCGTGACAAACAACGATGCATGAGCGGGTGCATTGTCATTGTGCAACATCCACGACTGATTCTTCCACAGTTCAGGCCTTTTCCTACGCACAGCATCTCTCAATCGTGTCAGAATTTTCTGATAGACTTCCTTGTTTACCGCTTGACCACGTGGTACAAATTCATGGTGCACTAACTCCTTTGCAATCAAAAAACACGACCATCATCACCTTGATGTTTGACCGACTTATCCGCACTTTCTTTGGTCAAGGAGATCCTTTCCCCACCCATTCTGAAGACATCCCCATATGCTTGTTTAAGCATTTGAAGTGTCTCGGTAAAAGTTTTCCCAAGTTTAACACAAAATTTCACAAAGACGCGTTGCTCCTCCAATTCCTTCATTCTCGCTTTCTCACAAATCCGACGAGCACTCTGCGCACGACCTCACTCAACCGGCTGTCACTCGTAAACTAATGCAGCAACCATAGTGTGACAAGAGGCAATCTCTTGCTGAGAGATGTCACTAGTGTGCACGGAAGTCAGAGAATTTTATCTGCAGCCGTTGGCGTGCTATTTAATTAGTTCAGTTTCTTTTTGTACACACCTCGTAAATAAAAGGTTTTATGTAAGAATAAACATTGTAAGTTTTGCTATTTATTATATTTTTGTTTGTTCTCCTCACAGTTCCTGTTATAGCAATAACAACTTTTGGCTGTGTGTAGAATGTATTTGAGCAAAGTTTGATCCAAAAGATTAATTTTCCTTTTTGCAGCTATTATTCAAAAACCTCTCAGTCCTCTGCTTGATTTTGTATTAAGTCTCACTCGCTCACCATCTCTACTAACAAGTACATCTTTTCCAGAGATACTATATTTTCCAATGTATTAATTAAAGCAAGTAATCTCTATTACACCTGCTATTATTTTTCTTTTTGTTAATTCCATGAACCTTTATTTTCCCAATATTACAGCCTTTATCTGCAATATTATATTTCTGTCTAGATGTGTAATTTTACTTGTTTTAAGGAGTTGCTATGTTACACACAGCCAGTGCTACAAGGGATATATCAGTAACTCACTTTTCAGCAGTTCATCTCCACCTCCACCTTGTTCCCCAAAACCTAACCAGTCATGAGGTAGACTTTGATGTGTGTATACCTCCCTTGCAATATGACTCAATTCTCCCTTCATGAATAAGGTTTTAAACTGAAATATTGTATGTTCATGTCATGTGTTGCACACTCATCACATCCTTTAACTTTGGTAAGTGATAGGTTTCCCCGATCCTTTATTATTAAAATTGTTATTAATGAAAAGTTTGTTCTTGCTTTTATTCATGTTTATTTTAGGTGAGAGAAGAAAATCCACATCTTGTCCTTGGCAATGTAGCAATTGCCAGAAAAATGGGCTTCCCAGAAGTAATTCTTCCAGGAGATGTGAGGAATGATCTGTACTTAATGCTTGTGAATGGTGAATTTTCTAAAGGCAGCAAATCAACAGATAAGAATGTAGAAGTTACTGTCAAAGTCTGTAATGAAAAGGGCATGGGTATTCCAGTAAGTTGATTGTCACTTGAATTTTAAGTTATTGTGATATTGTTCTTTTTGAATCTTCATGATTATTTTCCCCAATCATATAATGAATTTTGTATGTTACAATAGTAAAATTGTTATAGGGTGTCATTATGTTAGGGGGAGGAGTAGATCCTCTAAATGAATACCGTTCAGTTATTTACTACCATGAAGATAAACCAAGATGGTGTGAAATTTTTAAAGTTGCTATTCCAATTGAAGAATTCAAGGCAAGTCATTTGAAATTTACCTTCAAACATCGATCATCAACAGAAGCCAAGGACAAATCAGAAAAACCATTTGCACTGTCATATGTGAAGTTGATGCAGGAAAATGGTACTACATTGGAAGATTCTTTACATGATTTACTTGTATACAAGGTAATAGTAGTTTTACAGTTAACACAGTAAAAGATAGTATTGAAGTTATAAAATGTTATTCTGTAATATGATTATTATCATTTTGTTTGTAATAAATGGTGCATTTTTACTTCTTTCTGTAACTACACATTTAAATCTTTTTTTTACAACTGCATGTTGTTTCTATTTATCATTTTAGATTGATCATAAAAAATATGAAGAGACTGAGCTGACTCATCTAAATCTCCCTAGCAGAAGATCACAGCTAATGGAGGGTCAGAAACCTTCTGCCGGTGGTCTTTCACTTAGTTCTAAAGACAGTTTCACAATTGAAACAAATGTGTGTTCTACAAAGTTAACGCAGAATGGTGTGTAAATATTTCTTCACTTTTTATTACAGTTTTGTTTTCATTAAAATAATATCTTTTTTTTTTTAAAAAGAAAAGAAATAGATATGTCTTCAGATTTATTATGTTTTATGTCATTTTTCAATTTTGATCTGCAGTTGACTTACTTGGATTACTGAACTGGGTTAGTAATCCCATTGGCCTCAAAGACAGTCTAATAGCACTCATGAAAGTGGATGGAGAAGAGGTTGTAAAATTTCTGCAGGATGTGCTTGATGCACTTTTTAATATCTTAATGCAGAACTCTGATTCAGACCTCTATGATAATATGGTGTTTGAATGTCTGGTAAGTGATATTGAATTGTGACCTTTTTTCTGTTAAGTCTTTTTAACGTTTTAAATTATGGTATTTGTTTATGAATGTTAGTAATGTTATATACCGTAAGTTGAATTAACATTACATTATTGTCTCATTTGTAATATGTTGGTTGGTTTAAAGTATTTGCAAATAAGTGTTAACGGATTTGTTCTTTATTGAACTTAGTTTTTAAATCCATGGGCGTGTGATACTGGCAATAGTTGGTCATTAACTGGATATTACTGGACTCAGGCTATCCTTAATACTGCACACCTCACTGCTGTTTGACCTAGCGCTTTTAAGATATCTGATTGTATGAGATCTTTATTATTCACAAATGATGAAAAGAACTAATTGAAACAGTTGATGAAAGTGCTGAAGTTGCATCAATAATTTTAATTCATTGTTGAGGTGTTTGAATTATGATTGTCATGTAAAATACTACTTCTTCCAAGTATTTAAATCACCAGCACTTACAATCCTAAAGCAGGAGTGCAAGGAAGCAGATCAAATTTAGAGCCATGACGCAAATGGGCCGTCTTCTGGCAAGGGTCATTATTATAACTATCTTGGTGCATTACAATTCTATGCAGAGAGATAGTGCCTTTTTCGTTTTCTTCTTGATCTTTGCACTTACTTCCTTCCACCTGTTGCACCACAGTCGACTACCGCTCTGTTCTGATTTGGCAGCATTGCAATCACAGATGTTAAAGAAATAGATGAAGATGCTGAAACAATAACTGACTAGGGTAGAACTGGGAAGGGGGATGTAAATGCTGAAAATATAAAGCCAGTAAAAAAGGGTGTTTCTAGTATGATGAACAATGTAATCGAATTTGCAAACTTAATAGAGATACACAAACCACAAGTAATAATTGGGGTAGAGAGTTGATTAAAAGAAGAAGTACTAGACAACAAGGTTTTCCCCCATCGTTACAGAGTGTACCGCAGAGACAGAGGAGCAATCGGTAGAGGAGTTTTCATACTAGTTAAAAAATTACCACTGTTCATTGCTGTTCATAGATCATGATCATGAGTTACTTGGTGTAGATTTCTGGGATAATAAAAAAGAAAAAATCAGTGTGTTGGCTGCTTACCACAGTGGAAGAACAAGAGATGGAGATGAGGATCTTGGGGAAAAATTAAATTCTTATTCAGATTTCAGAAGTGAGGATAGAACGGTCATTATTGGTGGGGATTTAAATTTACCTGGTGTAAACTGGGTAGGAAATAATCTTAATAACACAAGGGAACAGAGATTTGCAAATACCTTAATAAGGGAATGAGGATTTACACAAGTTGTAGAGCAGATCACTAGGGGACAAAATACTTTGTACATATCTACTATATAATTTTGTTAGGTCATCCACTCACCTCGATAGCTATTGGCTGGAGAATGGTGTCACGTGTCAGCCTTCGCTCACAAAACAGCTAATAAACCAACTGCTACCAAATTAATTGGCATAATTCATTCATTAAGTTTGCTTTTCATAGTGTTTTATAGTTTTAAAAAATTTTAATAAATTTTTTGGCTGAAAAATGTGGATCTGCTTTTCAGTAACATGTTACTAATTAAAGCAACTTAAAAAAACTTTTAAAAAATTAAATTACTCATAGTCTCTACTGTAACCACGAATGCCAATTGTCATTTCGGCTTGGGATAAATTTCAGTTAAATTACAACTTTCACTAATGCTGTTGCTTGTCCAAAATTTATGCATTACGGTTTATTGGCTGTTTAGGCATTTTACTGACCACTTTCATTAATGGTCTTTATTTGTGTTTGCTGTATGTGAGTTATTAGGTTATTTTTAAGTGGACATCAGACCAAATGTGTTACTGAATCAACTATTCTGGCAACTTATTTCTGCGCAGTTGTTCAACTGATTCATAATATGGAATGTGTATCAAGTTCTCTGGCCGTCACAGATACAATGACCAATGTTTACATTATGAGTGTTTGCCCAGTCTCAATAGTAAACAATGTGATGTTTTTGAAGCAAACAGGATTTCTTTTTTTAATTTTGCAGAGTGAACTTTAAGGGTCAAATACAAGTCAAGTTCGTATTTAAGTAAGTTTGAGTGTATGACCTTTGAAACAGTAACACGATAGCGCGATCTTTCCTGTCCGTGTTTTATACCTACCTCTATTAATGCTTCTGAGTTCTTCGAGCTCAAGAGATTTTACTCATCCTAAGGGTGAAACACAGGTCAAACTTATATTTGGCCAGATCAGATCAACCTGTGATAATCTTTCATCATAAAAGCTGCAACTATCTCAAAAAAGGGCTGCTAGATTTGTTTCTGGAAATTATTACAGAATGCAATCAGTGACGGATATGATAAAGGAGCTGGAATGGGATTCATTGCAAGACAGGAGGGGGATGAGGGGGGGTCATGGGAGTGTACAGTGCATATACTGGTGATGAGGCATGGAAAGATATTGCAGTAGGTATGAAAAGTAGTGCATGGAAGGGAAAAGATGACCATGACCATAAGCTGGCACTCGATTTCAGGCACAAGGGTGTGGGAAGATTCTCTTTTTTAGGTAAGGGTGTCAGGGATTGGAATGAGTTACCAAGAGAAATGATGAATAATTTACCGAAAACTTTGAAAGAATTTAAAGATAAAATTTGTAGAGGGCAAATGTAGGTGGGTGCAGGATAGGGGGAAGATGGGTGTGTAGGGAAATTGCCACCGGAGCCTGTGCTCCATTGCAATTAAATTAAATTAAATTAAATTAACTATTCTAGATGCGTGATGATATGCAAAAAACAGTCATGGGCTTACACTAGTTACTAATAAAGCCAAATGATAACCTTGTGAGGTGTGAAGTAACTGAAGGAATAAGTGATCATGAAGCAATAGTGATGGATAATAGAGGATTCAGTGAACCAGGAGCCAAAATTGAAGGGGAAAATAGGTATAATTATAAAAAGGCACAGTTTTCGAATTTGAAGAGAGATTTCAGAGAACGTTACAGTAAATGGAAGGAAGACACAAGTACAGTAGACTCTAGCTGAGAAGAGTTCAAGGAGATAATAAGAAAGGGGGAAGAAAAAATTATTCCTGAACAGAAAATGAAGAGACGTAGAGAACCTGTGTACTATAATAGGGAGGTAAGAAGATTAAAGAGGTTGGTAAGAAGAGAACACAACAGTTAAGAGACAGCAGGGTACTTGGGAATATTTAAAACAACTGAACAAGGACTTAATAATTGTTAAGAAGGTGGCTAATGATTGGTTCATGAAGAGTATTGTCAGTGCAGGAGGACCATTGATGTATCTAGAAATTTCTATAGCTGTGTTAGAAAATAGAGGGGTAGGGATGGTGTTGAGACACTTATAGGTAATAGATAACGATGGAGAAGAAGATGTTGAGGTTTTGAAAAAGGCAAGATTTTAAGTTACTGGTTTAGTGAGAGCATTAGGGATAACAAATTAGAAATGGAATGGTCTAAATCGGAGAATGAACTTAACAACACATAAGAAATGAGCAGACCAAAAAATTTGAAATTCATCCTGGGGATATTATGAAGTAAATAAGAAAGCTGAAAAAACATAAGGTGGCTGGTATAGATAATATTACTACGGATATCTTAAAGATAGCCGGATGTGGCATTGTACTTTATCTTGAAATATTATTTAAATTGCGTCTGGATACTTGCTGCTTACGAGTGCCTCCTTCCAACTTCTTGATTGAAAATTGCAGATTTTAAAAATTTGCCTTTAAATTGGTCAACACCTGTACAGCTGGTACTAAGTGCAACACTTTCTTTGCATTTACTATAGCAATAGCTTCACTTTCATCTAGTGCATCAATGACCTCCATGTTGCTGCATAATATATTGTGGCTGAGAGCCAGGTCCCCTATTATGTCACTACTGGTTTGGGAGGGAGGGGTACTGATGGTAGATTTTTCCTGAAAGTAAGGATTCAACTTGGCACTTACAGGAATACTATTCACTGAAGAAATTATCTCGTGATGTTCCCAGTAGTTTCAGCTGCCTGGTGGAGCCCATGAGCTAGACAGGTGACATGGGCCATTCCAGGATGGAAAGCCTTCATACACTTCCCTGCTTCTATCATGTAAGCTGTACTGCACAACTGCGACTTATGCTCATGTTCTGGATCTTGCCACACCATCTTTAATGCAGCTGCACTTACAGCAACTGCCACAGGAGAGTGGTTTGTTGTTGGAAGTTCACTGCACGTAATGAGCTGGGGTATACTAGGTTTCTCACATGCAAGCTTGCCCACAACAATGCTGGCAATGTGCCTGCCATAGGCATCTGTCATCTCATCTACACTCAACCAAGTCAAGTGGTCAGCAATGTCCTCCCATATGGGTGTTTTTCACATACAGCTGAGGCAAATAATTCTTCTGGTATTTTTATGTTACAAAATTCTTCTGAAAAGGTTTTCAGGACTTAAGGACTGCATTCTGGAGGGTTAAAACTGGCATGTTAGCATCAGTGAGAGCTTCACATAGACGTGGGTTATCAAATCTTCTATACCCAGCTTTGAACTTATAATGAAACTCTGCTTCTGTTTAGAAGCATTTCTCCTGGTAACATTTGCCAAATGAGTTACCAAATTCTGATGGTGAGATACATGGAATCATTTTTTCTGCAAGCACCTATGTAGAAGGCAAAAATAAAAATAGTCCACATGAATATAACAGTTCTGATAAAATCTAGTTAATATTATGAAATTTCATCCAGCTCTACAGACACCACTTTAAAAATGAAAACAAATAAAATCTAATTTATCTTTTAAAATTATAAAAAAAATATCAATTTTACACCCATGGCATCTCCCGAGTCCACATTATTAGCACAAGGCCCATACCACGGAGCTAATCCGGTTGGTCATTTGTTTCATTTAAGTAATAAAGTTACAGTCAGTGCAATATAGTATTTTTTAGTGTATAGAACATTCTTCCAACCAATCATTTTCTTTGTGGTTTATTATATTAACTAAAATAATAATAATAAAAAGTAAAGTTAGTTCACACTTGAGAAATGTCTTTCACCGCTTAACAAAATAGAAATGCTTGGCTATTTACATCTTGGTGCATCATTTCTTTTGACGAATCTGTTGCTAAACAGTGTTAGCGGGTTCGAGTCCTAGTGGTGGAAGAAATTTTCATCTTTAGGCAAGGTAGGAAAGGTGGTGTCATGAAATTCTTAATCACCAGCTTGTGCATCAAAGTCCTGGATTAAAAACCAAACGTCTTCACAGGGCATATGGAGTGAGGGCATATGACATTGTAGATGGTGATTCATCCATTCGATGAGGAAGTCTATTTATCAACCCCTTTGGAGTCTTACACCATCAACCTTCTTTTGTCTCTCATCCACAGCACAGCACAGCTCTACATTGAGCAAGCACACTGTCACACCTATCCAACCTTATATAATAATACTTACGAACACTGGCGAAGGCATTGGGGATACTACCGCACTTCATCTTCCCAGTCGTTCCCATGGATGGGTAAACATCACCCATGATAATTACCTCCACCTTGACATGGGCAAGGCATTCACATAAGAAGTACCTTACTATCAGCAAAAATTGTTCTTGACCCAGAGATTGAAAACTAAAAACTACTTTAACCACATGGATCGAAGACAGCAAACACGAGAGGGCTCATAAGTGGTGGTGTAATTTGTGAGAAAGCCAAATATCTCAACACTTATTTTAAAGAACATTACAGTATATATTCAGATTGAGGATATAAAGAAATCAAAAACTGGTTTACAAAGTTAAAAGTACGGTGATAAGTTTGTAATATCAAGATATTCAATTATGTAGTGTCCCGCTCTGTATGTCTTGGGATTAACTACTATATAAACAGTTTTATTAACTAATACTTAGATAAATGATTGTGGGTGGGGTTCTCTTCCGAAGTGGTCCTTCACATTAATACAAGTGAAACATGAATTATTAATGAGAAACATACTGATTTTATTGATTTTATACATAGAAAGCAAAGTTATTTCGATGAAACAATTACTTGAATGGGTAAATGGTTGTTCCTTCTTTGGTACTGGAATTTACAGTTCTTTAATTTTGTTGGAGCTCGTTGTGGTCTCTGTAGACGATTGCGTTACCGTAATGTTGAGCAGCACAGGCCATGCGATGTGTCGTGTCGGTGACCCGCGAGGAGAGCTGTGTCGACGACCGCGGCGGCGGGCAGAGCTGCGTCGTGTTTCGGCAGGCCCCAGGTAATGCAGATCAGCTGAGCGAGGGTGGAGTGGCGTCTGGTGTCTCTCCTTCTCGACAGCCGGCAGCTCGTCCTCAACCCTCGGGACCTCAGCAATGTGGCCTCAGTAGCGCAGATCGCCCGCTGCTGTCTGGTCGCGCCGTACCAGAGTCCCCCTCGTCCAATCTCCGCCGGTCCGACATCAAGTGTCCATCCTCCGTCCATTCTGCCTTCCTCGTAGACTCGCCTTGGGTGGAGTTCGTTCCTCTTCTCTCTCCCGATTGTTTGAATATATAATAAAAAAAAACAAAAATATCAGTAACCAGCGAGAATGAATTCCATTGGCTGGGATAACCCCACCACCAGCGTCATTTGCTTGGTAGTTCATCCCCCTCCATATAACCATAGTCTCTGTGGGCTGCACTTCTTAAGAACAAACAGTTTATTGTTAATGAATGTTTCTTCGCCAGCGACGTCTGCGAAATGTCTGACAGCTCCGCTGGAACATTTTATGATTGGGGCTCTCAAAGAAACCTTTCATTCGTCGAACATCCACACAGGGGAGCTCACAATGTAACACTGTGTCCATTGTTTTAAACAAACCTCTACTATATCCGAGAAGCTCTCCATCACTTCAGTAAATTAATGCCCCAAAACACTCGGTAACACAAGGGAAGTCTGTTATTTTGAACGTCAACCAGACCTCAATAAAGTACATTCTTTATTACTCACTAGCCTGTCCACTAGGTTACAATCATTATCCTTTCTATGACAAGTAATAATATTAAACATTCCTCATGATAACCTTGTCGGTCGAGAACCGCACTCAAATCAAATGAAATGAACTTATGTAAATTAAATACATTATGGTAATAACACTACTGAATCTAACAACAACATTTCTTGTTACTGATAAATAATGAGATCTACAGAATGGGACATCTCAAATTCTAATACCAGTTCAACAGGATTCATTGAGGTAATGATAAGGAAAATTGGACATCTGGATTTGTCTAAGAAAATTAACATTAATGTACAACATACGTAAAAACAGAATTTTTCTTTGTGTTGAGAATTAAAATATGTTCTCAAGTGAACAAGGTGCTTACACATGATAGTTTGGTGATTGAATTTTCTCTCGCCATCTTCTGTTGACGGAGACAGAAAATTCGATTGTCATATAGTGAGTGTAAATACCTTTTCACTTGTCTAGTCTTCCGAGAACAATGTATTAATTAATGTCAAAGTTGACCTGACTGATATAATTAATGAATTGGCTTAGTAGGTATTGGGAATTGGGTAAAGAGATTTGCCTTTATGTGAGGCATACTTTGTGGATGAGGGATGGGAATGAGTGTTTGATGAAGAATTATGAATAGTGTGTGGTAGGGGAGCAAGGACTATATTTTCACTCAGAACTTGGAAACTTATTGAGGAAAATTATTGAAAGTATTCCTAAAATGGTAAAAGAACTTGAAGTAAAAATGCACATTAGTAGATGGACAAAGAAGTTGCCGCTGGGTCAAAAGCGCAAAATTGACCTCTCTGTATGAATAATGCTATAATAATAATATTCAGTTAATGATATATTCACATTTTTTCCAGCTCTTTATCATTGGATTGGTATCAGATAGAAAATACCAGCACTTCCAGCCAGTTCTTGATCTTTATATCCAGGAAAGTTTTAGTGCGACTCTTGCTTACAAGTAAGTTAACATAGTCATATATTCTAATGATTAAATACCAAGGGAGCAAGGAAGGATTATGGTTGCTGTTAATAAACTAACAGTTCTTCACATCTTTCATTGTTAAATTTTTTTTCATGAAGGATACTATGCTTTTATTTAAAATAGTATTCCCAATTGTTTTCATTTTAGGTAATACTTTGGTCTGGCCATTTGTGATGAAATACAGTATTAAGTTGTAATTACTTCATCTTTCATGAAATTGAGAATCTCACTGTAATTATTACTAGTTTTGACAAATATTCTTGAACATAAAAGATAATTTTTACTTGTGTGTCATGATTTTACTTATTCTCTCTATTGACAGTAATTATACTTATTTTACTCGTCAGTGAATTCAGTTGTTCAATTCTAACTCCTAATAATTTTTGGTGAAATTATTTTGTTTATCAATGTTTTTTTTTTAGATTTTACTGCACTCATCATTTTTTAAATAAAGCAATTATTGAGTAGTTTAGTCTGACATATCATTTTCCAAATTTCTTGTGTTCTTACTAAATTTATTTTCTTCTACTTTTATGTTATCTGATAGCAGTGCTAGTGTTTTCTGTTTCCTAATGCAATATTTACAATTTAATGAACTATATAAAATAATCAGTTTCATAAGACAGGTCATTTGAATTAAAAAAAAAAAACTTTCCCTTGTAGATAAATGCAGGTATCTTTATTAAGTTTATTACAAAATGTATCAGTGTTTCTGTTATGAACTCTGTAACCTGTTAATTTTACGGTTATGTAGCTAGTTAAATCTACTAGTGTGCTTAACAGTTCATAGTTTAATTGCTTTACTTGAAAAGTAAGAGCTCTTGGTTTAATTCCCATTACAACAAGGAATTTTTACGGGAAACCAACTTTCAACATTGACAAAGTTTGATTTCTGTTCATTAGACACACAATGAACATTCCACATTATGAATTCCATGTAGATTGAATGACTGAGGCAGTATGCTCAGCAATTTAGAACCTGGTCAAAATATCACACATGTTTATATTACTTGCCCAGCACACATTTTGAATTACTTTCCCTTATATTGCTTGTTTAAAGATTGTTTCCCTAGTGTTGTCATGTTTACCACATGTATGTTTAATTACATAAGTGATTCCTTTATGATCTGCATAAACAAGGAAAACACCTACTTGACTTCCTCAATTTCCCATTATCAGACCCTCTTAATTTCACTGGAACTTAATTCTTAGGTGTTAAAATTTCACTTCTAAAACACTTATCACATACTTAGCCCCAATGGAACAGGCATAAGGTGATATCAGAGTAAATGAAGAGAGAAAATAAACTTGTCGCTCACCAGAGTGAGGAGGACAGCAGTTAAAAAACTCTATACAAACACTAATATTTTGGTATGTGTCCTCTCTCATGAAAGTAAACAAACATGGTGTAGTGTGCACAGGATCTGCAGGCAACAAACCTCAACCTTCCCCTTTGAAACCCACAACTCACTCTCTGCATCTAGCCCTACTTCTAAGCCTAAACTGTCAGTTGTGAACCTTTTCTCCTCACCACTTTCTGAACCCCAACTCTCTGTGCTTTCTAAAGACCTCACATTTTCACCTATGCCTAAATTTGACCATGCCAACCTAGTTGGTGACTCTATTTCATTCTGCCGAATAATCCGTTGGCAGTACCACTTTGCCACTCATGTCAGAACTATATGGAACTCAGCTTCCAGACATTAAAACCATTATCAACTCTTGAATATCAACTCTTCCCCAGAATCATCTCATCAAAATTTTTGAGGAATTCTTATCCACCAGTTTGGCTTCTCCTAGTTTCCTGAAATCCTTGATGAATAACAACAATCTCAGCCTAGCTGAAACCCGTGTCAGAAACAAATTTCAACTAACCAAGACCTTATCAACCTCCCCACAGACTAGGGCTCAACCACAGTAGTTATGAGTCGCAGTGACTATGTGGCTGAAGCCCTTCATCAGTTATCAGATGCCAACACTTACTGCTGCATCACCGAAGATCCCACACCTTCTATCAACAAAAAGAAAATAAAGGAATGTGTACAGTTAAATGGGCCCCTCCAAGCTCTCGTTCCACAGACCGTTTCTCTTCTTACTCCTCAAAATCCAAATATGCCTACCCTTTACCTCCTTCCCGAAATCCATAAGCCTGGCAATCTGGTATGCTACATTGTTGTGGCTTATGGACCTCCGATGGAACAAATCTCCGCCTTGATGCATCAGTACCTAGAACCTATAGTCTGTCAGCTCCCCTCCTGTGTTAAGGACATACAACACTTCATTTTCTGTCTTTCAACTATGTCCACACTACTTCCTCCCAACAATTGATGTCACATCCCTATACACCTATATTTCCATGGATTCGGTTCCACAGACCATTTTCAGGGCCAGTGCCCTCTGAACAGCCGCCCCAGCACATCTTTGCTCACCACTCTGGCTGAATTGATACTTAATATCAACTACTTCTACTTTGAAGGCATTATCTACCACCAAACCCCCATGGCACTGCCATGGGAAATTGCATGGCCTTCTCTAATTCTAACTCTTCATGGCCCACCTGGAACAGATATTTTTGGAGAAAGTCCGTCTCAAACCCCCTCGTGTGACTTAAGTTCATAGATAATATTTTTATGATCTTGACATGTGGAGAAAACAACATAAATTTTCTGAACCAACTTAATACATTTAACACACTGAATTTCACATGGACCTACTCCCACACCTAGGCCACATTCTTGGATGTGGATCTGTCCCTTTCCAGTGGTCATCTCAGTTCCTTGGTCCACACCAAACCCACCTACTTACACCAGTACCTGCATTTTGACATTTGCCATCCACATCATACCAAACATGCCCTCCTCCACAGTCTTGGCATTCAGAGCCTTCGTATATGCTCCAACCAGCAATCCTTATTGGAGTATTCAAACATCTCACAAGTATTGATATCATGCAACTACCCCAGCCTTGGTTCACAAGCAACTTTAACGGGCTGCATTACAATGTGCTCAGCCTATTTACCACTCCAAACCCCCAAAAACCAACCATAGTGTTCTGTCACACAATACATCCCTGGCCTTGAATTGATTAATAGAATCCTTCAGCAGGGTTATGGTTTCCTGTTAACCTGCTCAGAAATGAGATATATTCCTCCAAAAATCCTCCTTGGCCCTCCCAGAACTTGTTTCAGCAGGCCCTCCAACATCATCAGCAGGCCCTCCAACCTCATCCAACTTGAAGTCTGCAATCACAGTCTTCCTTATTCCGTTAGTCCTAGGGCTCTTTCCCATGCAATAGAAAAGATGAGGGACATACACCATGCCTCCTCCAGTTTTACCAATCCTGTCACTGGGAAGAGCCTTCCATCGTAGGAAGTGCCACCTTTGAAAACTCCCATGTTCTATACCAGCTAACCTACAAACACTGCCTGGCTTCCTGTATAGGTTTGACCACCAATCCACAAGCCGTAAGAAAGGCCACTGGCAGACAGTATTCACCCTCAATCTAAAACATCCAGCAGTTGTCCATGCCATCCCTCTTGACAGCAATAACTTTAATTCTTGTTTCACAGTCCAGAGTCCACCCAAACGGCAGTAGCTACTCTGAACTCAGAAGGTGGGAGCTTACCTGCCAATACAAACTGGACACAACCTCCTGGTCTCAATTTAAGATAATACCTATGTCGCGCTCCTGCGTTATAATCATAAATAACTCAGTTCTACGCTTTTAACAGATTAACATTTATTGTTCCCAATTCTTATTCTTCTAGGAACTACATTGGTCTTAAAATATCCGAAGAATGCAAGGTTCTTAAGCAGTGAACTGGTAACAAAGCAACCGTTCGGTCTGTACGTCGCTAACCTCTCGCTATCTCTTGATTTCTTTTATTGCCATGGCAACTTACATTTCCTTGCTAAAGGAGTAAATATCTCATTTTTGTTTAATTTCATTTCACAAAAATATGATTTTCTTATGAAATTATTCTGTTGTGTCACATGCCTCCTCAAGTTCACCATGTCTTTGCTTAAAAGACATTGGTAAACTTATAAGAATAACCTTGCATCCAGCGATACTCTTTCCTCTGTTCCTATTAGAATTTTTTACAAAACATTTTACAAAACTCTTCTTAATACTAACAACATACAGAAATGAACTAAAAAAACCATGTATTCTCTTAATGAAAACATATATACATACAGCATTCTAGCTTAACACCACACAAATGCAAGTCCTGTCGCGGTATTGTCTTGATATATCTATTAATGTAAATATACATACATACAGCATTCTAGCTTAACACCACACAAATGCAAGTCCTGTCGCGGTATTGTCTTGATATATCTATTAATGTAAATATACATACATACAGCATTCTAGCTTAACATCATATTACCATGACATCAAAATAAAATGTAACTGACTACATCTTTCCAAGTCAAAGCTACACTTTCTGATCTAAGTAGTTTCATTTATTTTAAACTATTGATCAGGCAATCTTTTGGGGCAAAAATAAAAATTATTAATCATTTTCCCATGAATATAACAATTTCTACTGTCTGTTTCAACCACATTTGTGTACGTTTGTGAAAACAGATTAACTATTTGGAAGTAGTTACTCCATAAGGAAAAAGGTACCTGGACCAAAAAAATATTTTTATAGCATTAAACTATTGGACATGCTTCATTTCCCTAAAAGGCTTAAGTGCAGTAACATGATAGTTGCCTTTCAATGTCTTACTACCTGGGACAACTAAGGTATACGAATTAAAATTGGTTCTATTAAAAATCTCATATGGGCCTTCATACAAAAAATGAAATTTTTTTATTTCCTTGTCAACAGCAGAGGATTTAAATGTGTTTGTACTAAAACTAACTGACCAACATCATACACCATAGGTTTAAGATTACTTTGTCTTTCTCTTCTCCTTTTTGCATGTTTATGGAGTTCATCTAGTGCGATTTTGAGTTTATCTACATAATTAGATTGGTTCGGTGGAAACCTAATGTATTCATCCACCATTCGAGGTGGTTTCTTAAGGAACATCAACTCATACGGACAAAATGAAGTGGATTCATGCGGGATACTATTTAATACATCTTCAATATTGTTTATTTCCAACGCCCAGCTTTGGTGACTAGTGTTACAATAGGTTCGAAACCATCTGCCTAGTTCTTTCATGACACGTTCTACAACGTTCCCCTGGGGATGGTAAAAAGAGGTTTTTAACATTTCAATATTTAATTGCTTCATGCATTGTGTCCAAACCTTACCAGAAAATTGAGGTCCATTGTCTGTAAGCACTTTAAGCGGTTTACCAATTTTGGGAATGTAATCACTGATGATTTTTGTACAAATGGTTTTGGCTGTGGCTCGTTTAATGGGATAAAGTTTAACGTACTTAGTGAATACATCCAGCAGAACACAAATTTGAGTAACTCCACCCCTTGACATTGGTAAAGGTCCATAAATATCTATAGATATCATTTCATGTGGTTTATTAGGTATAATACTTTGCATTTCTCCTGCTCTTTTCTTATTGTCCGACTTCGTTCTTTGGCACAAAATGCAAGAAGCGATAATATCTCTTATTCTTCTATACATGTTGGGGAAATAGAAACTCTCACATATTATTTTGTAACATTTAGTTACTCCAAAGTGTCCATAACTTAAGTGATGATAAGTGACAGGCGAATCTTTCCCTATAATTGGACATGCCACATGTGCTACCACTCACCTTATTTACCAACTCACCTGCATCCACTGCACTGCCTCTTACATTGGTCTCACCACTCAACAACTTTCCTACAGAATGAATGGCCACAGGCAAACAGTTTATACTTCCAACCCAGACCATCCCGTGGCAATTCATGCGAACTTCCATAATTCAAACAACCTCAACACCTGTTTCACAGTCAGAGCTATTAGAGTTTTTCCAAATACCACCACCCCTTCAGAACTCCGCAGATGGGAACTAGCCTATCAACATATCCTTGACACCAGACACACCCCTGGCCTAAACCTACGTTAAACCTGTCACTTGCTATTTCTCATTTCATTTTACAGTTTTTTTTTTTTTTCAATATATATATATATATTTTCCTCTTTATTTATTTATTTTATTATTTTTTTGTATATATATATATATATATTTTTTAAAATTATTCTATCTCCCTTTATTTTCAATTATAACTTTTTGAACTAAGCTACACAGACATTATATTCATTTGTTTCACTTTTATCGCTGGTCAAGCCTATTCCCTCCCCCCCCCCCCCCTCCCGGCAATTCTTCCACTACCACGCGTTTTCCGCCTGTGCTTCATTCATGTGGCAGGCTCGGATGTGACCACATCTTTCCCCCTGCCATATGTCTCGCCTCCTACATGAGGAAGACTAAAAAGTCAAAATATTGTGTAATTCGTTTGTTTTTGTGTTTTTACGTGTCTCGCCCTCCTGCCTTCATCTGTGGTAAGTGACGGGTAACTGTTTATTTTCCCTATCCTATCTTATTTTCAGTGCCTCGCGGCAGTTTCTTTGTTTCCTTTATCCAGTAGTATAGGATGAGAAATTCATCGATTCATAAAGAAAAAAAACAATCACTGAGCGTGGTGGTGTAACGGCTAGCTTTCTGGCCTCGCATTCGGAGGGATGCCGGTTCGAATCCCCGTCCGGGAATCCAGATTTGGGTTTTCCATGGTTTCCCAAATCACTCCAGGTAAATGCCGGGATGTTTCCTTCAAAAGGCCATGGCCGAATTCCTTCCCATTACTTGCCCGCATCCTTCCCCGTCTCTAAAGACCTCGCTGTTGAGAGACGTTAAGCAGTTGGGAAAAAAAGCAATCAGTTTCAGTAAAATGAATAACAGAATGTTTCTCTTGAGGAAAGATAAAAACTAATCACTACTCGGTTAATCAATTTTAAGAGGATGAATCACACACTCTCCATATTAATTGTGACAATTATAAATACCAACTGAAAAAGCTGAAGAAAAATATCCCAATTAGAGTGCAATGGATTTTTCATTTCTTCCAAATGTATAAAATTGTTAACTGTTCCACGGATTGATTATTTTCAGTTGCATCATACGTAAGATTCTGCCCCCACCAATTACAGTGATTCTTTCATGTTTTATTGTAGGCCAGCCTCTAAGCTCTTCAAAAATAATGGGTAAAGGCATGTTCTGGCAATTCATTTCTTTGCGGTTGCTTAGATAATTGAATTGTTGCTATGTAATACTTAAAACCTAATTTTGTAATTTGTACATATTTTGGTTGTGGTTTACACAGTGATACAGTTGGAACTTCTACTGAATTAATGATGTCAGAATTAGGGAACCAAGGAAATTAAAAAATAAATTAGGAATCTCAGAACATTATGCTATGGCATGTGATATTTTTTTATTCCTGATCCAGATCTCATTCAGCACAATAATTACGGAACTACTTCCATCCGTATAATAATAACTTCAATAACTCAGAGTTTATAAAAATAAATTCATTTGAATTATTCTATAAAAAAATTGTGTCACTTGTCATTCTGGTCCTGTCTGCATTTCAACATAACCAATATTGCCATTCAGAATTCATAGATTCTACAGGGCGTTCGCCGGGAAACGCAACCCACTGTTAGCGCTACAAGGAAGAAACTGCTCGCGGCGAGTGAGCGGTCAGCTCCCGGCATTTTTCGACCGTCGGCCGCGGACTATTTCATAAACTTGTATGTGCTAAGCATCTAAATGTGACGTAATTCATTAGCTTACCTTATAAAAGATGCTGGAAGTGTTGACACTCTTGTGTAATGCACATTTCACATCTTCTGAACATATTTCGAGACACACGCTGCCCTAACTGACTTAATGATTTTTTGGGTGACTGTTCTAGTCGAAAAGCGATATCGTCAATTTTCTCCTCTGTGAGAATACGGTTGACCGACAGTCTCTTTTTGTTAAAAAATGAACCCGTTTCTCTTACTTTTTTAACCAGACGCAGAATTGTTGATTTAGCTGGCAGTAAAGCGCCAGGATATTCGCGACGAAATTTACTGCGACACTTTTTAAACGACTTCTTCTTCACATATGTATCGTAGAGAAATATTCTTTGTTGCAAACTGTAACGTACCATAATTTTACTCACACTCAAACACGGTACAGATTAGTAAGAGTATGAAGCCCCAAACCAGCCAAACCGCAAAGAAACGTTTATTCACAACACTGATTAATAAGAGACTGAAGTCACAAACTAGCTACAATGCAAAGAAACCGTTCTTAACAATGTAAGGGTCACTGCACTGCACTGTTGGGGCAGCGGAGGTGTTAAACAGTGCGGTGATTCACGGTGCCGCGTGGCGGAAACTGCTGGTCCCGCTGTCCGAGCAAGTTGCCGACGGCAACAGACTGGGAGGGTTGCGTTTTCCGGCGAACGCCCTGTATTACCCATGTAGGAATACTTTCACAATATTGCGATCTAAATTTGACCCACTGGAAATGTTTATATATGTCTGATGTAGTGACTTAAGAAATAAAGACAGCTAATAATTAATATATTAATTTAAATGCAGTACATACTTTTATTTCAGTGTTTCGGCAAATCATTTCTTTGAGTATATTATAACAGTGACTTAAAATATCTGCATCGAATATAAATATCTTGTAAGCCTGTAAAAAATGAAGTGTTCAGTACAGTATTTTAGCAATTCGTTTCTTCACTAATTGAGTGCAATTTTCATCAAACAACGCTCATGATCTTGAAAATGATGCAATGTAGATATTTCTTAGCTTACTGTAACAACGGTGTCGCTGTACAGAGTATAAGAAAAATCTAGATTGAACGAATTTTAATTAAGTAAAAGCAACTAATAATTAATATGTCGATTTTTATGAAATATTTGCTTTTCTTTTAGTATGCCTGGCAGCTCATTTACTCATGGATGCGTAGCTAAATCGAACTGTAGTTAATAACGAGCATAACCACGAACATCTCTGGTCGCTATTGGTTGGGCAGTGGAGGTGGGAACCATGACATCAGACTGTGACAGACATTGGTACATCATGACAAATAATAGCGTTTTATATAACTAGACTCTCAAGTCTAAAATAATTCTTTCAGTGAGGAGGAAATAGTACTTGATAATTATACTGTGAGAGAGAAATAACAAAAAAAGGGGTGTCAGTTTCATAAAACAAATTACACAATGTGTCTCATGAGAGAAGATGATTAAAATTCATATTTTTACAACCAAGTTACTGTTTTCTGGTTGTGAATCTCCTCCATCTATGCGTATCATGTCTGTCATGTATGACATTACCTGTCATGCCATGATGTCACTGTATGACGTCGTGCATTGACGTCACACTTTACTTCATTGTTCTTGGTTATGCATGTTACTTAATAACATTTCTAAGAATCTGCAAATAAATTAATTGACAGAACACTGAAAAAAGTATGTATTGCGTTTAAATCATCATCTCAATCAGATTCAGGCACCACTTTGAAATACAGAGAGCACCTACATCAGGTATTTCCAAAGGAATACTCCACTTGTGTAACACAACACTGGAAGAGTTTGATGACCATTATCCAGGATGCTTGTAAGGAAACTTTAGGATATAGGACCAAGAAACTTCAGGACTAGTTTGATGATAATGACAAAGAAATTGAAGCACTGATCTTGGAGAAGTGTAATGCCTTGCAAGCGTGATGAAAAGACACAAACTTTCATGCAAAAAATGAAAGATTTCGCCTGGCCAAAGTGGTGATCCAAAGAAGAATCTGTGAACTTAAGAATGCTTGGTGGATACCCAAAGTGAAAGTGCTGCAACATCTAGCAAATAAAGATTAACAATAATTTAACAAAGCCACAAAACCAATGTATGGCCTCACAACCTTTGGTAGAAATCCACTTTGGTTGTTTGATAAAAGCAATCTTTTAAAAGATCAACACTCCATCAAGAATAGATGAAAAGAGTATTTTGAAGACCTCCTGAATCAAGAATCAATTATTAATGAAAAAGTGTATAATAAAATATGGCAAGCACCTATCAAAGAACAACTAGGCTTCTTACCCACACTCAGAAAGCCTGTTAATCAAGCGAATCACCACAAGGCCACAGTCCTGGACAGCATAACAGCAGAGGCTCTCAAAGAAGGAGATGAAGTACTTATAAAACACCTGCATGATCTTATTGTCAAAATTTGGACCACTGAATAAATGGCTCCTGACTTTAGAGACAGTCTGGTAGCTCCTATATTTAAAAAAAGGGGACCAAGTGGATTATTGTAACTATCATGGCATTTAATTACTATCCTGTGTGGGAAAGCTTATTGCTAGACTCTTGGTGAATCATATTCGACCTCTGATGGAAGAAATACTTCCAGAGAGCCAGTGCTGCTTCAGACCATCTAGAGGCACCACTGATATAATATTTACTGCTTGCCAGCTTCAAGAGAAATGTGTAGAACAAAATGTACTGCTTTATAGTGCTTTCATTGATCTCACCAAGGACTTTGATTTAATGAATCATGAAGCACTGTGGAAAATTTTAGCTCTGTATGCTTTTCCATCAATACTCATTACCAACTGAAAACTGCTCTACACTAATATGACATCTGCAGTCACTAATAATGGTTCTGTTGGTGAGCCACTCCATATTAATACTGGTGTTAAGCAGTGCTGTGCGATATATTCCATGTTGTTCTTGCTTTACGTAGCTACTGTGGTGCAGCTCATCAAAGACGATTTTCTTCCTGGAATACAGATTAACTTTAGAATGAATGGGAAACTTTTTAATCTGAGTAGACTGAAAGCAAGGACTCTAATAACTTCTGCAGTGGTAATTGAGCTACATTATGCAGATGATAACACAGTTGTAGCACAAACAGTTGAAGAACTTGTAACTATTTTAAATGCTCTTGTTACTGCACACAAAAATATAGGTCCTAGACTGAATACAAATAAAACCAAGATTCTGCACCAACCAACTGCTGGGGAAGGACAAAGGAAGAGCAATATCAACATCAACAGGGGAAGCCTATAAGTTGTAAACGCCTTTCCCAATCTTGGCACCACCCTTTCATCCACTGCAAACATTCATACAGAAATTCAATACAGAATCAACTGTGCTAGAGCATCCTTTGCCAAGGCAAGATCAAGAGTTTTCAACAATCATGACATCAATACTCAAACTAGGATCCTTGTGTACAATTCTGTTATTATTCCCTCCTTACTTTACGGATCTGATTGCTGGAGTTCTTAAACATCTTAAGAGGCTAGAAAAGTACCATCAAAGATGCGTGAGAAGAATTCTTCAAATAATATGGCAGGATAGATGTTCCAATATCAGTGTCCTTGAAGAAGCACAATCTTCTAGCATAGGTTCCATGATTGTAAAATGACAACTGTGATGGGTCGGCCATATGGTCCGAATGCCTAATACTTGCTTTCCTTGACAAGTGTTCTACTCAGAGCTAACGGTAGGTAAGTGTTGGTGGTCGGAGGTAGTGGATTAAAGATGCTAGCATGAAGATGTGTCATTGATTATAACAACTGGGAAACTTCTGCCTTTGACCGCTCATCCTAGAGGTAACTTGTTCATCTTTTTTTTTGCTGTCGTCAGTCTTGCGACTGGTTTGATGCAATCCTCCATCCCTTCCTATCCTGTGCTAACCTCTTCACTTCATCATGGAATGATGTTATTGAAGATAGTTGCCGAAGATTAACAAATGATAAGAGGCAGCACAGGAAATAAAATGAACAGTTGGGGAAAAATGGCGGGATCTTGGCTGTCCTTTCTGGGAACGGCTGTCATTGCAGTAAAGTGTAAGCTTCTCGCATTGGACTTCACAGTCACCTTTGGATCCATAGATGAAGAGGTATTCCGCTGACCAACCTACTCGATCTCGAGTGTTTACTGTACATGTCTACCATCCAATGCACTTCTTGATTATGATGGACTAACAAACATCTTGTTACAACCTACTAATTGCTGATGAGGTCAGAGGATGCCAGGTGAGGGAAAGAGGTATTCCTGTGATAAATGGTGTTAAGTCGCGGCCTTTTTTAGGGTAAATAAAATAGATTTATTAAGATGTCTTAAGGAAATTAATGTCTCTGATGATCATAATTTGTTGAAATTAAAAATTCCAACTGATATACCAGTATGTAATAATAAAATAAACAATTCAAAGTCATTGCGTCAAAGTGTTCAGACCAGTATTTTTCACCAAAATATAAGAGGAATATTTAGTAAAACTGATGACATTACCTTAAGCCTAGAAGAGATTCAAAATTCCAGAAATTTTAATGTAGACGTTTTGTGTATATCTGAGCATCATTTGTCTGATACAGGAATATCTCAGCTGTCCATCCCAAATTATAAATTAAGCTCTCATTTCTGCAGATGTAAAATGGAGAAAGGGGGAGTTGCCATTTTTGTTAAAAATAATATTGAATGCAGTAGTGTAGTTGTAAGTAAGTATTGTATAGAACAACACTTTGAATGTTGTGTTACTAAACTAGAATATGATAAGGAAGAGCTGATAGTGATAGCAATTTACAGGGCCCCCTCAGGTAATTTCAGACTGTTTTTATCTCATTTAGAGTCTTTGCTACTAAGTTTTACAAATAGCAAACAAATAGTATTATGTGGAGATTTCAATGTTGACTTTCTAAATCACAGCAATGATAGATTAGATATGGAAGCCTTGATGTTGTCTTTTAACTTAACAGCACTTGTAAATTTTCCTACGAGAATACAAAATAATAGCAGGACTGCAATTGATAATTTTTTTATGGATATTTCTCAGTGCAGTAATTACAGCATACATCCAGTAATAAATGGTATCTCAGATCATGATGCCCAGCTATTATGTATCGAGTCCAGGAACACTGTTAAACAGATAAAGAAAAGCTGGGTTTATAGAAGAAATATTAGTGAAAATAATATAAAACACTTCATAGATACCTTAAACAATGAAAACTGGTTAGAAGTATATAATGCGCAGGGTGTTAATGCGAAATTTGATTCCTTTCTGAATATATTTCTAACACTTTTTGAAGGTAGTTTCAAAAAAAGGAAAATTCTCAACACTCCAAACAATGAACTGGGCATGGGATGGATAACAAAGGGTATTAGAATCTCTAGTAAAACAAAGAGGGACCTTTATTTAAAAATGAGAGAATCAGATAACTATGCGCTGAAAGTTCACTATAAACTTTATTCTAAAATACTAAGAAATGTAATAAGGAAGGCCAAGAACAAGTACATATCGGCGAAAATAGAAAATTCAGACAATAAAATGAGAACAATATGGAATATAATAAAGACTGAAACAGGAAAAACTGTAAATCACTCTAAAGACATAAAAATAGAACAAAATGGACATGTGTATAGCGAAGTAGGGGAGGTTTGTGAAATATTTAACAAACATTTTACGTCAGTAGTAGATAAATTAGGCATAGAAAAGCAATCCCCACATAGTGCTCTAAGGCTTCTTGAGACTGCTTTCCCAAATAGCTTTGTGGAGATGAAATTGCCACCAGTAACAGTCTCAGAAATAAATAAACTCATTAAACAATTAAAACCTAAAAATTCTTCCAGCTATGACAATATTTCAAGTAAATTACTGAAAAGATGTTCAGACTGTATCAGTCATGTACTTGCTCACATTTGTAATGAATCCTTAATACAAGGTGTTTTTCCCGATAGACTAAAATATGCTGTTGTAAAACCATTATTTAAAAAAGGAGACGTAACATGTGTAGACAACTATCGTCCCATTTCATTACTTTCAACATTCTCAAAGGTTTTTGAAAAAGTCATGTATAGTAGAGTAATAAAACATGTTACACACTATAATATCCTAACTAATTCACAATTTGGGTTCAAAAAAGGATCATCCATAGAAATGGCTATATATTCATTTTTAAATAACACATTTGAGGAACTGAATAATAAAATGAATCCTGTAGGAATATTTTGTGATCTTGCAAAAGCATTTGACTGTGTAAATCATGAATTACTTTTGAAAAAAATGGAATACTATGGTATTTTTGGGACCGCAGGTAAATGGTTTAAATCATACATTGAAAGCCGAATGCAAAAAGTTTCAATTTTTGATTCTAAAATAAGTAAAGATGCTTCATCAGACTGGGAGAAAATAAAACATGGAATTCCACAAGGCTCTGTCTTAGGTCCCCTCCTCTTTCTGTTATACATCAATGACCTTCCTGGAAATTTATCCGACAAAGTTAAGAGTGTTTTATTTGCAGATGACACTAACCTGACTGTGCGTAAAACACCAAACAGTACTATAGAATTTAATGTAAATGAAGTACTTAGAGTAGTAGCAAATTGGTTTAAGGCAAATTCATTAAAATTAAATTTTGAAAAAAACACATTATATTAGGTTTAAAACAAAAAACTATGCACAGCCAGATATATGTATAAACTATAAAAACAACAAAATCTTAGAAACAGAGAGTATAAAATTTCTTGGTATTAAAATAGATCAGAAACTCTGTTGGCATGATCATATCACTACACTACTGGCAAAGTTAAGTAGTGCCACCTTCGCAATACGAACACTTTCTCTAACAGCAGATCTAGAATTAATGAAACAGGTGTACTCCTCATATTTTCATTCAGTAATGTCATATGGCATAATTTTTTGGGGAAACTCTTCACAAAGTAAAAAAGTTTTCATAGCACAGAAAAGAGCTATTAGGTTTCTGTGTAGGGTAAAACCAAGAACTTCTTGCAGACAACTCTTTAAGAAACTCAATATTCTTACAATGTATTCTCAGTATATATATTCTCTCATGAGCTTTGTCATAGAAAATTTTAACCTGTTTACACCTAATTCACAGGTACACAGTTTCAATACAAGAAACAGAAATAACTTGCATAAAACACAAACATCTCTGTCATTAGTACAAAGAGGAGTTAATTATTCTGGGATACATCTGTTTAATAAACTACCTAATCGTATAAAACAGCTTTCAGATAATAAAGATGTATTCAAACAAAAACTTAGAGATTATCTTATTGGTAACTCCTTCTACTCCATTCAAGAATTTGAAGAAAATAATTAATTGTACTCATTATGACGTTAGCAAAACTCAGTTGCAAAAATGTATGTTTATTATTATTTCTTGTATTTGTAAAATATGTATATATATATATATATTTACTATGATATGACTCATATTATGTGTATATGTATCAACAATGACATGTTTCACATCCCAGAGGTACTTCCTCAGCAGGGATCCATGGAACAAGATTGATAAATAAATAAATAAATAAATAAATAAATAAACCATTTCTGCTATTGGAAGATTTAAATACTCACAATGTTGTGGGGTTCGGCATCCAATTGACCCAGAGTTAGAGTAACTTGTAGACTAATAGAGCTAGAGGAAATAGGCATCCTCAACACTGGACAGATGACACATTTCACTACTTCTACTGGTTCATCCTTGGCCATTGATCATTTGTTGTGTCCTTATTCCATTTCAGACACCATACACTGGAAAGTGGGGGTGATCACTTTCCCTTATGGGTACTCACTGAGTTTGTACTAGCAGCAAGAAATGCAGTGTGCGGTAAGGACACCAATAAAGTTGATTGGCAGTTCTTCCTCCATTCAGTTATACTTCAGCATTGGGCAACACTGAGAAGAAGTAATTCAGTGAATAAATTTCTCTACTCTATGAAGCACAGAACCTAGGGTTGAAATTGGGGGATGCGTCATTTTAGGTTGAAACCCAAAGATTTATACCCTAGCAATGTTCCGAATTACAAGAACAGAGATATACTCTGTCATTGAGGATATCACAATTAATTGTTCCGTAACATGATTCTAAGTATTAGTGTTTATCCACCACATATCTGGAAGGTACTCTCGGTCTTCAGTATCTGGATTATTGGATGATAGGTGCGTAGTTAGTGAACAAAGTATTGCTCAGAAGTTGGTGGCATCATTTGCCTGCCATCACTTTTACATCCCTAGCTTTGCCTGCCATTTTGTAACTTGAGGTGTGCCAACAGTGAACTGCTGTCCAGAATTAATTTGTTTGTAGTATGTTTGTATGTCCAATTGGAGCTGGAGTCAGCCATAGATGTGTGAAAGGAATGGCTCTAAGGCCAGACCTGATGTAGTACAAGATGTAGAAATGGAGGCATCTGTTTAATATTGTTAAATGGTACCTTCTAAATATTTTCCACTTTATCACTATTTGTGAAGAACAGTGCTTGCCCAACTTGTGAAAAGAAACAATGCTAATCCCCCTGTTGAAATCTGGTAAGGACAAAACGTTTGTAGGTATCTATCATAACACCTTTAGTGAGCTGCATTGAGAGCTACTGGTGAACTGCCATCTCGTCTGGTATATCAAATCCCAGAATCTACTGTGTTGCTTTCAGTGTGGATTCAGGAAATTATGTTTTATTGGATAATGAGATCCTGGAAGTAGTGAAGCAGTACACACTTTTGTCCACTGTCATCACCTTGTGTTTGGTTTTCTTATTTTCTTTAAATGAAGGTTAGTCCTAAGATACTTCACGGTACCATCATCTAGTCCACAAGCTGCTTAAAGGCAATTGTGAAACACTCTAAACAAGTTAGTTGAATGGTCAGTAAGCATTGATTTTCTTTAAAGAAAACCCGTGGTTTACTTTTATTTGTTGGTGTTGTATTTTTAGCAGAATCTTGATTAATATAAATAAACGCTTATATAAGTTTCAGTTGAATCTATTCGCTTTCTGGGCTTCATTTTTGATAGCAGATCTGATGACTGCTACATGTGAGACATTTGAAAGACAGGACTTTAAATGATCTCAGTGTATTAAAATGTCTGTGTGGTGTGTAATAGAGTCCTGAGCACTCCTGTCCTCGTCAGTTTTATAGAACCTTTATATTGATGCAGTTACAATATGGTTCTGTTGTATATACAGTAGTTCAGTACAGGACAGCTTGCTGTGGATGTCTGATAGTATCTAACATGTCATTATTTGGCGTGTGATAGAAACGTATGACGCCAATCCTTTTCCCAACCATTGTGCCAAGGCTGGTGGACTGTCGCTTGTTACCTGGTGGCGACACTTTATACACATAACCTCAACACTTGGCAGTCTCTTTTACAGTGCGCCCTAATGAAACCTTTCCCTCACCTCTACACTAACATTCGCATTACTGTCAGCCATGGTACAAAAGCAATTTTAAAATAATATGATGATGGGTTACTTTTTGTTTATAACTATGATTGGAGCCAATCTCCATCCTAACTTTCAAAGAGGCCCAGAATTGTTTTTGACCTATCATGGTACAACAAACCGTTTACAACTGACAACGTTTTTATTCTTAACAACATTTTAAACCAGAATTATGTTTAAACCACAGTATATACCTGTGTGTCTAAACAGGCTATCGGAGTAGGATGGTGTGTAGTGTTTTATCGAGTGACTTACAGATATAAGCTAGATAGTAGCCGCAGTGTATATACAACAGCATGATGCACTTTATTAGAGTCATTCTAGGATATGAAAGTAATTCGCAACATGAGGTACAATGGTATAATGTGATTCCCTAGGCTGTGTACCAGCATTGCAAAACATCTACCCAACAGACTGAGTAGTTGAGGATATACAGAACACCTCCTTTCTCCAGTATTCTCGTTTTATTCAGCTTCATTCTTGGCCACTTGCAAATCAGAGGGAATCAGGCAGCTGATGAAGCTGCCAAGTTTGCTTGTAATATGATCAGAATTGACTTTGTTCTGATTCCAAGGTCTGATAATATCTTGGCATTGAAAAGAAATATCTTTGATGTTGGATGGTTGGAAGTTGAGCATATCAAGCTCCAGCAAGTCAAATCGACCATGCTGCTGTGAAGCATCTCCTTCCAGTGGGCGAGATGGAATGAGGTTCTCGTTATGCACCTCCTTCTTTGCAAGGAAGTCCCACTGGAATATGATGCTTGTGGCATACCTTTGACAGTGTGCTACTTTTTAACAGACCGTGTTTTATTTTTCATTTTCAGGGTAGCGGTCAGCATAGCCAATGTGACCATCTGCTGTTTAATTTATGACAGTGCTAATGTTTCTTAGGTTTTACATTTCTATGTGTTGTCGAAAAACTCTTGGACTGATCAGCCTTGTTTTTAAGTTACTTCCAAATATTATGCTTCTACTGTTTTCATTTTAATCTTTTTTTTCCCTCAGTGCCATGTTAAATTTTGTTGTTTTTCTTATAACTTATGAAGCATTTTGTTATTTTAATGTTTTTTCAGTCTGGTTAGCCTCTTTATAGCCTACCAGACATTCAGTTGATTCTGTGGCTTTTATGTCGTGGTGGCCTCTTCACAGTCATATATTTTATTGACTTATCTTTTTTTGGCTTTCTATATGACTGACCTCTTTACAGTCAGGACTTCAACTGGCCACTTATTACCTTGATGTTGATGCACCCTATATCTGTAATGACAATAACAACAACCCCATCACTTTGAACATCATCATTTGGAATAGAAATGTCAATACAGCCTTAGTTCTTACTGATAATGATGATGAGTGACTTCCTCATTTTACTCATTTATATCTAGATTGCATGCAGTTGGTATTGCCACTTGTTACTGGAATGTATGTTTTGAAAATTGCAGTAGTAAAGTAATAACTGAAAGTTCTACTTGTATTAGATTTCCTGATTAAGATGGTTGATGATTTTTAGGACAATTCAGCATTCCTTTTTTAAAAAATAAAGGAGAAGACATATTATCCTTATTTATTTGTGCATCTAAAAACTGAAAATAGAGGAAATAATTTTGCTAGTACTTAAATCCAGACAAATTTAAATTTGAATTTCCTGCCATATATTAGTCCCTCTATCGGCCATTGCTGGTGTTTATGAAAGGCACATACATTGCCTGTGTCATGACAGATGGACCCACCAGTAAAGAAGGAGGCAGGTAGTGTTGTGATGTCAGTAGAGAAGCAGTAACAGCAGAATGAGTTAGTCAGGACTGCTCAGTGATGTAGAATGTGGAACAGTCACTGGAAGTTATCTGAGTGAAAAATCCATGAGGGACATTTCAACTCTTCTAATGTTGTCCATGTTGTCTTTTTTGTTGACATGATTGTGAAATGGAATTGAAAACGAACAGCCACAACTAAACGAAGACCAGGCAGACCTCCTTTAACTATGGACAGGGGTTGTTGAGCATTGCGGAGGGTGGATATAAAAATTCCCAATAAATCAGTGGAAGTCATCACTAATGAATTCTAAAGTACCACCAGCAGTACAGCTGAAACAATTAGGTACAACCGTCCAGATGCAGTTCATAAACCAAACAATGCCTGAGGTTTTATAAAGGATGACACCAATGGGCAATGGATGACTGGAAATGAGTGATTTGGAGTAATAAATCACTTTATACCTTGGGCAATCTGATGGTATGGTTTGTGTTTGGCGAATACATGGTGAACATTAACTGTCATCATAAGTAATGTAAACAGTGATATAAATAGGTGGTGGTGTTATGCTATGGGGGTGCTTTTCACAGCTAAGATTTGCTCCCTTTATTGCTCTTAAGAAAACTCTGAATGTGGAAGGGTATGAACACATTTTAAACCATTGTGTGATGTGTCCGGTTTAGGACCAGTTTGGAGATGGTGATTGTTTATATCAGCATAACATTGCACTCTGTCATAAAGCTGCATCTGAGAAACAATAGCTTTCTTGAAATGGACTTGCTTGTACAATGTATCAACCTGAAACCAAAGGGCTGTAATTTCGATTCTAAGTTAGCCTGAGGACCTCATAATACTTGCCTATAGTTACAATAGATATTTAAATATAACAAATATATAAGTAACACAGTTTAATTACAATCAAAAAGTGGATTTTTAAAATTATAATTAAAAAGTAAATGAGACCTTTGCAGAGGTTTTTGATCTAGCATATTCTAGGCTGCTGCAGTTAGAGGGGAAATTAAAATGTGCTGGTGGGCCAGAGGTTGAGCAGCCTTGAGCTCCAACATTACTACCTTCTCTGGTTTTAGCTCATTAGAAAGAATGAGCTGCCATTTCTCCACAGACTTTCAGACGCATCATTGAAAGTCTCCCGAGCAGAGTTAAAGCCACCCTATATTAATTTCAAACAATAGGGAACACAACATATGTAAAAGTATATGAGCAGTTTCATATAACTGTCCAGATATCTTTGATTAGTGTCTTTATATTAAACAGTTATTACCTTTAAATGGCTGAGTTGTTATCAACGGCTCAGAGTACAACTGAAGAGCCACAATAAATTATTAAAAGTCTTTAGATTGGACATTTGTTGACTTAAATCTTTTGGTAACAAGCTCAACTGTTTATAATATTTTTGCTAAATTGATACTTCTGTGAAGTATGAGCTAGGTTCTGCTAACTTGCTGAGGATGACTTATCCCAGAGAATGTGTGACACTGACTGTGGAAATTGGCATTAGTGTTGGTAGCAGCTTGCAGACATTTCCTCTTGATTGCGTAGGTGAACCTACATTGTAAGTTAGATTACACTAAAATACAACAGATGCCTTCTGAGTCTTCTATTACAAAGCTAATTGCTTCTGTAACCAGCTCTTTCATTCTGTGAAAAATGAAGTGTCAAGATGAGTTAGATTATTTTCTGATAAAATTTCTTAATCATTTACATGGTGATCAACTAAAGGAATGATCGCATGCTTGCCCATAACCCCGAGTATGTCTTGATTATTGCTAGTACTGAGGTTGACATCATCACACTACATTTTTTTAAAGAAAGAGTTGACTTTCATAAAGGAAGTTTGTGTGCATGTTTTGTTGATTGTAATGAAACTGTAGATGGAAAATGTGGCTACAAGAAGTTAACATGTGTTTAAATCAAGATACTTAGTACAAAACTGGTTGTAAGGAAACATGGATATCTTGTGGTCTAAAGAGTTATGGCCTATCAATAACCCAGAATTGGACTTGTCAACATTTTAGTAGTATAATTTAAATAATTACTAACAAGTCCAGACATTTTAATGGGGCACTTTTACGCAACACCATTGAAGCAGCATTTTCCAATTTGGACATCCCTTCTATAGAAAGACCATATGAGGCATTGGAGCTAAGGGCATGCAGAAATTGGGGCTGACATGGGTTATATCAAATAATTCAGTCACACAGAAAGATTTCTTAAAATTTTTAGCTGATAAATTAATTTCCCTTAAAAAGAAATGTTTAATTTATTTGAATGTAAGCACCTCGCCCTATATTATTCATATTCTGTGTTAATAAGTGAATAATGTGATAATAGTGACAATGAAACTGCTGTTAAGTAATCTGCCTTCATCTGTGACTCAAGTAAAAAAATGTTTTATATATTCATATTTTAAAAGTCACATAAAAATTAAAATTATTATCATTTGCCAAAGTGGTAGGAGTGATGGATGCAAATAACAGAAAAAAAGAATGAAATCAGAAACAGTGTTTGTCGTATTTTTTTATATCTTTACCGCCCTTCTGCCTTCAACTTTGAGTTTATTTTCTGTTTTTTTTTGTGTGTTTGTATTACCATAAAGCATTTCTGCCCCTTTCCCCCCCTTTTTTGACAGTATATACTAAGATACTCAGTACCCCCAAAATGTCTATGAATAAGATAAATAAGATTAAAATACTGTTCGATTGAATATTTATAGATTCTTTGCACACACAGCAAACTGATTGTGGTGCTCAAATACCACATTGACAATGCCAATTCAGCTGATGGTCAAGACAAGGACATGCTACTCAAAACTATGAAATCCTTGCAATACTGCATACGATTTATTGTCAGATCTCGTCAGTTGTTTGCCGAGTAAGTGTTTACATATATCATTTTTAATTTCTGGAAATATGGTTACTGGTTAATTATGATAGTAAATATTACTCTTAGTCATTCTTTGAAATAATATGTTTTTGTTTTGTTCCTACTGTTTATTAAAATGTGTATGTATTGAGAAGAATAACCCAGTTTTTAATCTGTTTCAGACTAAACGAAGGAAAAGGTCAAGAAGAGTTTGAAAATTCTTTGCAACAGTTGTTGCAGAGCATCACTGGCCTTATGTGTTATAACACAGATGCTACCCTTTTAGTTCAAGGGGCTTGTTTGAAGTATTTACCATCTACTATTCCTGATATTCTTGAAGTTTTTAGTGCTACGCATCTCAGGTATTGAGACTCTTAATCTCTCTGTAAAATTTATATAAAGTTCATCAAATCAGAACTGTGGGATCTCAGAGATGATTACAGTGTAATAGTAAAACTCGTAGTTTCCTCAGCACTTTTGATTACTTAATTATTTTGTGAGATTTTTTGTGTTAAATGTGTTTTATATGCTGTAAGGTCATGCCATTTAAAATACCAAATAGCATTTAACTATTAAATATTTTCTTTTTTATCAAGAATTTTTCATGTGGTTGAAATTTTCAGCGAACTTTTGAAAGAGCTTATCAATAAATTACCAAATAATCGTTTAACAAAGCAGAAAATGATGACTGTGAATGATATAATACACAGCAAGCTGTTTCTCTTGTCAGAATGTCGAGCTATACTCATGCCTGTCATCATGGCACAAATAAAGGAGCTATTGGAATCACGAGATGAAGTGAGTACTATTTTTCAGAATATATAAGTTCATGAAATCTGCCACTCTAATAAAATATCTAATGAACTGTTGATGTTTCTTTAGTGTAGGTGATAAATGATAAAACGTCCTATTTATCTGTTTGGACCTCATGTCATCATTCATACCCTAGAGACTAATTCTTTTGACAGTATAAATAATGCATTTTTTGTCTAATTATTTTTACTTTTGGATTCTTTGTTATAAATATGCAATTATTTTTTACATGAATTAAAGTGTGTCATAAGATTTTATAATTTTCATTGTAATTCAAAATGTATACTATATTTAAACCACTTCACACTTTCACAGTTTTTATTATTTGCATACATATCTGTCTATGATGTTATAATATATTATCTTTTCTCTATCTGTGGCAATAGATTGGAACATACATTTACCAATCAATTTCTGCTGCCAAAAATTCTATCTTTTATCACACAATTACATTAGTGTGTGCTGGTGTAGTTAGTCATTACACAAAAAATGCACTGCGTCTTTGCGCTGTTAATTTTCCATTAATAAAAACCAAGACCTTGCTGCCATTTAGTTGAAGTAATGTGCATCTGACATTCTTCTCACTACTAAGGAAGAAGAAATAAGACATGATAATATACTCAAAGTTAACCAGAATCAGTTCATGAGTAATTTCAGTTGCCAAATTTTTCACACATTATGACTGTCTAACAGTGAGAGTGTATTCTTATTGTGATTAGAGCAGACTACTTTGTTGCACATTTTCCTTGCAACAGTCGTATTACTGGGCCTCTTGTATGAACTGATGATAACTGATGTTTCATAAGCAGCCATTAAGTTCAATAAATATGCGAGTTTGATTGTTTTCAAACATAATTTTAACAGTAGACTGAAGGTCTCAATAGCAGTATTAATTGGGTTCAAACAATAGGATGTAAATCAAAGCTCATGTTGAAACTACATGAGCGAGCATAATGAAACATAGTATTGTTCCATTACAGCTTATGTTTGTGACTGGTATGTAGAAAACCCAGCTCTATCCAAAAATTCATATTTTGTATTGGCTCTCTGATATTTGCTCATTGTCCTGGCTCATGTCACTGTTGTGAAAGAATATATTTACATTTTCCTAAGACCTTTACAGCATCACCTTGTAAAAATAGTTTCTTAGCTTTTAAAATGATTTGATAATAAATTACCATCCTTCATATGCACAGGTATTAAATTGTACATGCATTGCATGTTTATGTGTGGAAAAAAAAATGCTTTTGAATTAAAGTGACTAACCTGTGATACATAAGAACTATGTATTACAGAACTTGCATGTTACTAAGCCGTTTTAAAATTGCTATTTTCTCTAATTTTAATAATACTGAATTTTTATTTGTCGTTGCCTTAAACCATCCGTTTTGCTGCTTTCAGCAAATTAATTTATCCAAAGTGCTGATATATACTCACTTGAAAGTAGATAATGGAGTGAAATATGGTAAAATACGTGGAAAATCATTACCTTGTTTTACTGTTATGTGAAATCTCATCATGAAAGTAGATGCTATCCTCTTTAAATTTTAAGGCTAAGGATTAGACAGTAATTCATTTGCTAATTGTGATAGGAAAAAATTGCATTAAGAAAGAAATAAAAATGTGAAGCTGAAAAATGAGAAGTAAATTTTACTCTTTCACTTTTATCAAGCCTGGTGGTGTCGGTGATTAATGCTTGAGCCTGGCATTTGGGTTGATGTAGGTTTTTTCTGCAGTCCTGCCATTCAAATTTTGATGTTTTCATTGTTTAGCTAAATCATGCTTAGCAAATGAAGGAAGGCTTATCACAGAAAACTAAGAGGTCTGCGACCACGTTATGGAATGATAACACTCCTGATTGATTGAGAGTTCAGTCTGAGTTTATTAATAAACCACATAAAAGATTCCACACCACCACCATCACTTTAGTTAATCAATTTGACCTTTAAAATAACAACATCGGAGTTTCTTTCTCGTAGATTGTTAGTTCTCACCACACATTTTGGCTCTGCTGGCTCCAAAGCAATCAATCATTCCTGCCAAAACTAACTAATTTCAACATATCCTCAAAACCTGCTGATAATATGTAATCTGAAATACATGAATACTGTGCCAAAGTATTCCACTTCCCCTACACTACACCTCTGAATAACTTTTACTAGTTTTGAGACATTTTTAGCCTAAATGTAGTGCAGGTCTGTGACCACCACAAACTTAGCCATCAAGAAGTTAGATTTTTTATAGTGCACCACAGTTCTTTTTGAAGGTTCAAGATTTTCTAAACAATTAATCTTATTGAAAATACTTCTTTAAACTATGCAAACTATAGAAAGCCTCTCCATCATTTCACACATTATAAAATATAGAAAATACTTTAAACCATAAATATGCTTTATCCTGACTGAATAGTTTGTGAACATGTTAAATCTAATGATTAAATTCCTACCAACCAATTTTGACTGACTTTTCAACGAATAAAGCCCTACATGAACAAATTACTGTCTTGTCACAGTAATTGAAGTTTTTTTTTTTTGTTTTTTTTTTTCGAGATGTGCAATTATTTTTTGATGACATAAATTAATCAGTGGGTTAATTCAGTCTTGTATTGCATCAATCATATGGTTTTAACATGTTGTTTATTTCTTGTTTTGACCATAGGTGGTGGATCACTACAAAAATTATTTGAAATGTTTAAAGAAAGAAATTCTTCTGACACTGCCAACAGCAATTCTATCCATTAATATACTTTATAGTTCAATTTGCCAAAAGGAGAATTACGAATAAAAAAATTGAATTTTGAAATCTTCAACTGAAAGTTTAGTGAAATGTTTGAAACCAAAAACAGTTTTTTTCGATTTGTCAGGCCTAAATGTTCATTGGGGTGGGTAACACTTTAACCTGAACTGTGAACAGATAAGTTCTTGACAGGTGAAGCCTAATGGTACCTTAAATATTTAAGAAATCGGCCACCACACGTTCGTATTAAACCCCAAATGCGAAGGGTAATTGAAATAAGTTCACGTAACACAGTTTGAGAGTAACACAATACTTATATTCTTGATAATAGTTCACTCGTACATTGTCGGTGCCAGATACGTAGGTAAAGCATTGAACAACAGTTTCATTGAAGATTACAGGTTAAGCACAATCATACGAGAAGACAAACTCACTAAGTCCCCCTAACATTAGTGAGTACTCTACTACGGCCTGTTGGAATTTGCTGAAACCGCTACTGCATGGAGCAATTCACTCCGCTAACTAGCGTGGAGTTACGTGATCACTTTCTAGCAAAATAATGAGACAAATCATGGTGGCTGCATGGTCTTTTATAAGCTTACCATGGCCTGTGATGTCAGTAACTTTTTTTCTTTAATTAATATCTCCCAAAGTACGAAATAGTTTAATTTGCAATTTATACAAGGGCTTCCTGTGATCATGTTCTATCTGTTTTAATTTAATTTTCATTTAATTTAGCATCCATAAGGGTTTCTATAAGCTTAACATGAAAGTTTCCTACATCAGCGGTTGGTAGAATTTTTACTCGCTTCATCAATAATTACCAAACAAATGCTTGAACTTTTTACCAAAACCATTATATATTCGTAATCGTCTGATTTTAGGCTATCTACTGATATAAATTTCAAATCTGTATCCCTTTTAGTTAAAAAGTTCATTTTTTTCTCTTAATTAAAACCTCTAATTAAACTGTGCCAAATTATTTAATTTTACTATCAAAATATCCAGAACAGTGCTAACTATAGCTGGTGATAAAAGTTCAGCTGTAGCTTTACTCAATTCAAAGATATTTCAAATCTTAGATTTTTACTTTCCTGATCGCATGTTTGAAAATGTGAACAAACCAAAATATCTCTTAGAATGATTTTTTTCCGATATAATAAATACACTTTAAAATGATTCTAAAGAGATTTTGCTGCGGAGATGAATACAGGGAAATTCCTTCAAGTTGACAATTACTCTTCTCAAAATTTCTAAGTCCAGCATAAGCAACTTTACAATTGATATATAGAATATTTTACTACTGGAGCTGGTTAGTGGGAGTGCTTTTGGTGAACTAAAGGGTGCCTTACAGATTACATATACAAGGTTTGTGAGATTCCAAATTAGATCAGTTCACATCAACAATATTTATTACTAACATGTGTTCAAACACAGGATAAGGAAATACGTGAGCTTTTATAAATCCTAAAAGTCCAAATTATCAGATAGACATGCTGTTTGCTTCTAAAGTTTTTGCACTTGTGAAAAGGGAGAATGTAAAAGTATTTTTGAGTAATCTATCACATATTTCGTATTATGGGTGTCTGCTTAACAGAGTAACTCTAGGAAGATTGTTTGCAGCCGGTGTCCACCGCATAACATAAAACCTGGTTTTGCAGGAAATTCTAATCAAGAAAACCCTCATGGCAATATTTTAAATGGAATAGCCAATGATAAATACCTGGGTTTAGGGGTAGCCTATGATATACAGTTATGATAGACCCCCTCAAGTTTAACACTGTTTTTGGATAATATAGAAAAAATGCCAATGATAAACTTCACAAAAATGCTATTCCTTCAGAAAAACTACTTACACACTTCACTACACAGTCATGCAAAAGCAGATTCCAATCCTAATATAATACTAGGTAAGTAATGCTTATCTGATATGGGAGAGACAACACATGTCTCCGAAAACATACTTAGAAAAAAACACATAGAAAATAATTCACAAGTCAAAACACGCATCACCATTGATTCGTAAATCATAATGGAGTTTGCACTAAAAAAAAAAAAAAAAAAAAACCTTTGATATGATCTAGGGTTGATAAGTATAAATGTATGAAATCCTTAAAATGTTCATATTAGTGAGTAATATTTTCTTATTACCAATGAAAATGAAACTAAGACACCTCATAATTTGTAATAGTGTACTCCAGTCTTTAGAAATGTAAAAGGAGTTAATGTTACGATCTAAGTTAGTTGGCTATATAATAATGTGCTGAACAATGTACTGGAAATTGTTGTGTTACAGCTAAAATACCCAACTTGGTTTCAGGGAAACTTTTTACTAGAAGACCACTTTGGACCTGCATTGTGAAAAACGCTTACAAGCTGGATCCTTTTTTATTGGTTATCCTCAGATTTGTTTCTTTTTTTATGGGGGGGGGGGGAAACTTTGGAGATTTAAGTTTTTAATACCACTACTACTAGGTGGATGGCTTGTAGAAGAATTATTTGTAACTTCATCATTACTTACCAACTGCTATGGGTTAAGGTTTCTTTGGGCACCTCCACCTCTTCCCATTCTTTGAACATTTCCACTATTTCTCTATGGTGAAGAACCCTTTCCACCTATACTTTTACTAAATTAATTTATTCCTCCTTTGTTATCATATGTCATTTGCCATTCATGACTGAATTCCCGTTGATCGTGGAATTTGTTCCTGCTCAGGTAGCCCTCCTTAAATCTTTCTATAATGCACTGGGTCTCGTATATTTGAACAGTTACTTGCTGTCTCTAGTTCTGACATCACTGATATCATCCATATAACCAAAAGCTTTTGGATCTACCCTCGCTTTCTATGGGACCCATCCAACACAGCCACCATTTCAGCTGATAAGTTATCATGTAGTAACATTTGGAATTTCATTCCCTCCAGGTCAACATTTCATTCAATACAAGAGGCCCCTCTTAACCTAGGGTTGCTTTTCCTCTGACCAGAAATTATTTAGGAAAATTATTTTAAATTCTGAGTATGTCTTACAATGTTGTCTTTCTCCCCAGATTCGGGCACTATCCCTTAGATGTTAATGACCACTGTTCGCCTTCTCACTGGCATCAATTATACTGAAAATTCTGTTCTTTTCTATTGATAAAACTAACTGGGTGAATACCTCTCTTGTCTGTAAAGTTTTCAAGTTTGAAAATAAGATAGGATAGGGAAAATAAACAGTTACCCGTCACTTACCACAGATGAAGGCAGGAGGGCGAAACACGTAAAAACACAAAAACAAAAGAATTACACAATATTTCGACTTTTCAGTCTTACTCATGTAGGAGGCGAGACATATGGCAGGGGGAAAGATGTGGTCACATCCGAGCCCGCCACATGAATGAAGCACAGGCGGAAAATGCGTGGTAGTGGAAGAATTGTCGAGAGGGGGGGGGGGGGGGGGAACAGGCTTCCAGCGATAAAAGTGAAACAAATAAATATAATGTCTGTGTAGCTTAGTTCAAAAAGTTATAAATACATACAAAAAATAAAAAATAAAATAAATAAATAAAGAAGGGAAAAAAAAAATATATATATATAAAAAAAAATAACCGACTGTAAAATGAAATGAGAGATGGCAAGTGACAGGTTTAACGTAGGTTTAGGCCAGGGGTGTGTCTGGTGTCAAGGATATGTTGATAGGCTAGTTCCCATCTGCGGAGTTCTGAAGGGGTGGTGGTATTTGGAAAAACTCTAATAGCTCTGACTGTGAAACAGGTGTTGAGGTTGTTTGAATTATGGAAGTTCGCATGAATTGCCACGGGATGGTCTGGGTTGGAAGTATAAACTGTTTGCCTGTGGCCATTCATTCTGTAGGAAAGTTGTTGAGTGGTGAGACCAATGTAAGAGGCAGTGCAGTGGATGCAGGTGAGTTGGTAAATAAGGTGAGTGGTAGCACATGTGGCATGTCCAATTATTGGGAAAGATTCGCCTGTGGTACCACTCACCTTATTTACCAACTCACCTGCATCCACTGCACTGCCTCTTACATTGGTCTCACCACTCAACAACTTTCCTACAGAATGAATGGCCACAGGCAAACAGTTTATACTTCCAACCCAGACCATCCCGTGGCAATTCATGCGAACTTCCATAATTCAAACAACCTCAACACCTGTTTCACAGTCAGAGCTATTAGAGTTTTTCCAAATACCACCACCCCTTCAGAACTCCGCAGATGGGAACTAGCCTATCAACATATCCTTGACACCAGACACACCCCTGGCCTAAACCTACGTTAAACCTGTCACTTGCCATCTCTCATTTCATTTTACAGTCGGTAATTTTTTTTATATATATATATTTTTTTTTTTCCCTTCTTTATTTATTTATTTTATTTTTTATTTTTGTATGTATTTATAACTTTTTGAACTAAGCTACACAGACATTATATTTATTTGTTTCACTTTTATCGCTGGTCAAGCCTGTTCCCCCCCCCCCCCCCCTCTCGACAATTCTTCCACTACCACGCATTTTCCGCCTGTGCTTCATTCATGTGGCGGGCTCGGATGTGACCACATCTTTCCCCCTGCCATATGTCTCGCCTCCTACATGAGTAAGACTGAAAAGTCGAAATATTGTGTAATTCTTTTGTTTTTGTGTTTTTACGTGTTTCGCCCTCCTGCCTTCATCTGTGGTAAGTGACGGGTAACTGTTTATTTTCCCTATCCTATCTTATTTTCATTGCCTCGCGGCAGTTTCTTTGTTTCCTTTATCCAAGTTTTCAAGTTTGATTTTATTCCGATATACCCTGGGTCATTGGGCTTGGTACACCTACTACACTTTCCATTCAAGATTTCTTTAAATGCAATATAACTTCTTATAATTCTTCCCAAAATTTGGTTACTTGACTCTCAAAGTTGACAATTTTATTTAGCTCATCACTCTAATTCCCAACTTGCTTATCCAACATTTCACAGTTTGTTCCAATTTTATTTACAACAACTCCCTTTTTAATATACTTTTCACCGACTTTATTTACCCCTCCTTCAACCTTTACAAGTCTTACACCCAAATGAGTATTTTGATATTTGTTATACTATTTTCATGCCTATCAACTCAATGATTTTTAACTCTGAATCTTGAACTTTTTATTGTGTGTCTTACTTAATGACTTGATATGGTGTTTTGCACTTTCCAACCTTGCCGGTAAATCCATTAAGTTTCTCTGTTATTCTCATTTAGTTCATTCTGAGCATGGTGGGTGAGCGGTAATGTTCTGGCCTCTCATTCGGAAGGATGCGGGTTCAAATCTCCATCTGAGCATCCAGATTTGGGTTTTCCATAGTTTCTCCAAACCAATGCAGCTGAATGCCGGGATGCTTCCTTTTTTTTTTTAAAAAAAAAAGGCCGTGGAAGAATTACTTCCCATTCCTTGCTCTCAATCCTTTCCCGCCTCTAATGACATCAATGAGGCATAAAGCCGCAAGAGCTTTTAGTTCATCCCATACTTTGCTCACTACCTGTAATTTTAGGTATTATATGTCGCTACTGAACCTTTTATTTATATATTCCATAGCCTCTTACAATTTTCTGTATAATCTTTTTATCCCAGTTGTTTATTTTAGTACTTAATTGAAACTTAAATCCATTTATTAAGTCAACGAACACTGTGTGTTCCCTCTTAAAGACTTTTAAACCTATCCAAAATATTGACTGATAGTGATGAAAGTATCTGATGAGTTTCATTATTTTTGATCTTATGGTTTGATAACATCATAATCATCTTCATAATTAAGCTGGAATTATCCCCATTGGGATTTGCCATTATTCCAAATCCTTCAAACTTCGATGCACTAGTGGTGAGGATAGGATAGCAAGTTTCATAGTTTGGTGGAATGCTTTCAGGAAGCATTGAAGAACTTCCTTCTTTGGTGAAAGTACTACAGGGTTTGATAGTAGAACTTCAGCAGTTAATGACAATATTCCATTACTTATGGTCAACTTCTATCTCCCCTACACACACACACACACACACTCTCTCTCCCTCTCTCTCTCCCTCTCTCTCTCTCTCTCTTTCAGAACTGTTTTCCTTATTTAAATCTCTACTCTAATGTTTAGCACTCTTAAAATGTCACAGAATGTTTGTACCCTTTGGGACAACAGATTCCTAAACACAGAAAATCTCCAAAACACATAATAAACATTGAAAAACTTTGAAACTATCAAATAATACAAGTTATTATTAAAAACTTATTATTCATCACTGTAAAAAAGGATTGAAATGTTTCTTAAAAACTTGCAAAATTGTCAAAAATTTACTGCAAATGAAAATATTAGTTCTCCAGTTGTTTATTATTAATATAAAAAATATTTTACATTAATACTCTTCCACATGTTCTGATTTTTAACGTGTTATTTCCTGTATTCACTGTGGGTGGGATATTACATAAATCATTTGAAATGTTTGAGGATACTAATTTCTCTGATCCAGTCACCAGTGATTCTACTTATTAATATATTTTATAGTGCAATTATTTCAAACTGAGATTTATATAATAAAAAAGTAAACTTTGAAATTATCTACATAAAGTTTAATGACATATTTTAAATATCCTGCTCAAACCAGTATTGAATCAGAACATTTATTAATGTCATATATACTGTACATATTTCAATTATCATGCCTTCTGCAAAACAAACTTCTTTTTCATCAATAATAATGAGGATAATAATTAGAATAAAAATGGTTTTAGGCATTGAAAATAAGGAATGATAGAGATGGTAAACAGTTGACTTCACAGATGAAAGTTAGAGGGTTGTGGTGAGAACACAAATTGTAATCTCAATCATGTATAGAACATAACTCTGTGATATTGTTGTCCTTTAGGTAGGGGTGTGGAATGTTAATTGTAGAGATAATAGTGCTACAGTAGCTTATAGTAGGTGCAACCCTTGAGTTCACAGGCAGCTTAAACAGGCAGTGGCAGTGATTTAAGAATTGTGCTGTTAAATGGATGCCACCAACAGCTATTTGGTGTGAATAAGTTGTATTTGCATGTTAACACAAAGCTCAGTAGTACTGTTCGAAAGATGTTATTTTTATATGAAACCGTTCTTCTCAAGTACGCAAGGGCTGTATTTCATATGCTAACATTAATGTACAATCATCACAAAAATTTTCTAATGAATGAATCTAGTGGTTTGCAAGCATTCATATCATCTGGAAATAACATACTTTCTTTGGACAATAGGTTACTAAGCAAGTGGCGGTGATGTGAAATTTATTGTTGAATAAACTGAACTGATACGCAAAAACTTTTTATTGAGAATTTCTTTTTGATAATTCCTATTACTATGCATTGCTTAACTCAATGAATTCTGGCAAATGCAAGTGGAGTTATATGTTTCTACATCTGGACTCAACTTGCTGTGTAACTTGCTAAAGACAAAGTAGCAACTTGAATTAAATTCTGACAGTGAAGCCCTTCCGAATAGTGAAAAACTGAGTGATGTAGACCACAACTGCCAGTTCAGTTGCAACCCCAAAGGCTCTGAGAAAGGAACATTACAGAGCTACACATGTATGAATTTGCAAAGAACCAACAACTAACCACCAGTAGTTTTACACAACGAGATCACCAGGATAGGAGTACTATTTGGTGATTCTTATTGTGTATACTAATCTTCTTATAAATGAAAGATGTTTTTCTTGGTGTTGTATAATTATGAAGGTTCCCGGGAAACCAACCAAGTATGCCTAATTTGTACACAATATTCTGTTGACGTCAATCTCTGTCACCATCTTCAGGTGTAGTCATAAGACTTGGAAATTTTTTAGAGCACGTTGTTGGAAAACCTGCATGGCAATAGAAAGTGTTGTTAAGTTGCCTAGCAACATCTCAGATTTCATTAGTGCCCCCAAATCACAAAAAAACAGAGTGTTTCCGATGAGCTGCCTCAATAACTGTTATCCATCCATCACTTAGTTGGAAACACAATCCCAATTAACCAGATCAGATGCAAGGCGAACTTAAAATGCTTCTGTACTGATGCTGTCTTCTTGTAGGTGCTAGCACCTTGGTGGAATGCTATAAACTCCAAGTGCATGAAGGCCATGGTCATTCTTTGGTGTGCACAAAATGTTCCTTAGTTTTTGTGGTGGTAGAAAAATTGTCTTAATGCCATTTCTTACTAGAACCCTTCCAATCTTTGATGTTGTGATGCCGGATTGCAACAAGAAGGTGAAAGATTTATGCGATTTGAAGGGTAACCTCTACGTGTGCAGTCATTATGCCTTTGAAAGTCAATACCTGGCATACGATAATAATAATATGACAAGAAGGATAGGTGATCATGTAGAACATTACTGCCTTTATTTGGCCTGTGTTTCACTTCCCAGAATACCAATCGCATTTGATGTTTACTGTACCCATTCCATCTGAAGGTAAAACGTAAATGTTCTAACTCACCAGGTAGGCTGTTCTCATCACATATTACCCGCTCCATGTGGACCAGTGTAGTGTGAACCGTCTTGTGCTGTGCTGGATGGTGATGACTGCTCACGTTTATGTGCAGGTCCATGTTTGCTGGCTTTCTATACACAGTGTGTCCAGAAGTTCCATCAGGTTTATTTTCAATAAGAATGTAAAAAAAAAAAAAAAGGCAAGCGGCCTTCTTTTTCCACCTTTATTGTGAGCTGGATATTTGTGTTGGTGCTGTTCTCAACCATGGAGCCAAACAACAAAGGTTGAATTCACGTACCAGTAAACGTCACTGGGCTTCATGGGAGCACTTGCCAACGCTTTCTATTTAAAATCTTCCATGAATAAATTAGTTATTACAGGTGGCAGTGGGCTACTATCAATTTATTCATAGTAGTGTCTGTCATACAAGAAGTATGATGGTTGTTGTGTGTGGCGGAACAACTCAACTAACCTTGGCTCAAAGTGCTGTTGTTAGTAGATAATGTGTATCAGACAGATGAACCCTGGTGAAGATGGAAACCACATCACAGTTCACCATCAAATCCTTTAGATGCAGGTGAAGTTGTTTCATGGTGTTAATAAATCCTGCCGAGTTTGTCACATGGCGAGGAGGTTATTCTCCCAAATTGATTATAACAGCCAGTTATGTCGAACCAGACAATAAATGGCCTTTCTGATAGTCCACATCATTGGCCGTAATGGTGTTCTTGTTTATGGATTTTGCGCAGACCATAAAGTCTCAGCAGAATAGCTATGCAGTGGTTGTAACTGTTTAATAGTGTCTTCCTGGCTGACCCGAACATTCAGAAGAGCTGTCGTTTTTCTTCACTACCGCATTAGTTGGATCCTTCGAAAATCTTTTGCTAGATCACATCCACCAAAAGTTCCTCAACTTTCCACTGATAATCTGCCATGGTAAGAAACCACTGAAGCGTTCACTTTATTTGATGGTAGGATGATAATATCTTGGTTTGACACAATGACCAATGTGCTTTATGCCCTGTGGGCCATGGTGTTGGGCCGAGGCGGTTAGGCTTTGCATAAGATTTGGCAGGTTTCTCGCCTTATCTCTTCAGCCAGCCCCCTCAAGAAAACCATGTACAGTCAGCTCAACACCATGATAATTTCCATGTATGGGATGGTATGTGGTACTGGCACACAATTTAAAACCCCTTTGGTAGCACCCGAATTGGTGATAGTATCTAATTCACCACTGCTCAGAATTAATAACTGTCCTTCTGTCCAGATCCGAAGATGCATTAACATTGCAAGGCAAGTTGGGCACATTTCCTGCATTGCTGTACCATCACACAGTGTTAAACTCTGTGGCTTACAGCAACTGTGGCAGCTGTTTACCCACTCCAAGTGTCATGGTGCAGGGCAGTTGGATAGAAAATGTGACAAGCAAGAAGAGGTTAGGAGACGAGAGTCTTATCTCATGTGTGGTATACTGAACGCTCTCACTCACAAGAGACAAACTTGCGTCCATAGAATTACCTCACCGCAAAAGAAATCAATTGGGTGACGAATCTCAGCAAAACAAAGTACAGTGTTCTCATTCCAGCATCTTTGGAGGAAGGTGAGCACACTAAGAAGTCTGTTACCTCTTCTTGTGTAAGTTCTCCACCTGCCTAACACGATGATACACATCCTCCCCGTAGAGGTTGGTTATAAATTAAGAAGTAATTTATATGTGAATGTAGGCTTTCCCGGTGAATAAATGACAACAAATCTTCTCGGGTTTGCAGCCGGATTTTATTAAACAGCTACAAGCTTTCGGCTACCTAGCTCAGCAGCCATCATCAGGTCAATTATGTACCGGCGATCTTGCCGTTACAAATACCAGGCATTTACTGGTGTCGCTTAGCAACCTCATGACGCTCGCAGTTTCGCTTCACTGTAATTGGAACATCTCCATACTACTTTCAGGAGAAATGGATATTGTAACCGACAAATAGAAATGGCACCACAAAAAAAATGCCAAACAAACAGGCTATGGAACCTAAAGAATGGCATAAAAGATCTGGCATTTATCCCATTAGCGGGTAACGTATCTTGGGAGAATAGGCAGGATAATAGGTCGACATGGTATGAAGAGCATATTTTGTCCTCCTGCCAAAATACATGACCTGTTATGTTCCGTGAAGGATGGTGTGGGGCTGAAGACGTCAGGGTTGTATAGTATACAGTGTGAATGTGGGAAATCTTACATTCGACAGACCGTATGCACAATCAAGGCCCAGTGTGGCAGAACAGCAATGTTACATCTGGCTTTTTCAGGTGGAGAAGTCTGCTGTTGCCCAACATGTAATTGAAAATGGCGACAGAACGGGCTTTGATAACTGTGAAGGTGCTGACAAAGTGTTTGTTCTTTTGAGAGTCTGTGGTTTAAAGAAGCAATAGAAATACGTTTTAAGCAGCGTCAGAATTGAGCCGTCTGGTGACGTTTCGGAAGCTTGCACTGCTTCCATTGTCAAGCCCCCGCTTAACATTACTGAAGTCTGCCGCACGGTAGTCTATTATATAGTGCCAGCAGCCGGGAACAGCTCAATTCTGACGCTGCTTGAAACCCGAGAAGTTTTTATAAAGCATTGCTGCCGCGAAAAACGTACATAATTATCTAATAGAAATACAGTTACACGATAACCTGGTTTAACCGTGACATGGATTATTTGCTGAGCAACACTTGGAAACCAGGGTTAACTGTACTGTGCGGGCCACGTTCCCTGGTTGACGGCGATCCGGTAGAGTGTGGGCAGATAAGTGAGGCAGCGAACCCGAGAAGATTTGTTGTGAAGTATTGTATATTTATGAACCAAGTAATAATATTATTTATACACAATATTTCGGTGACATAAATCTCTGTGTACATCTTCAGGTGTAGTCATAAGCCTTGAAGTTGTTATGCTGCCTAGCAGCATCTCAGATTTTATTAAACTAATTTTCTTGCTATGTCTTTCATCTCTATTAGGTGATAAGTTTTATACAGAAGCGTGTCAGTGTTTATGTGTTCCATGTGGCCCTCCTACCTTTACCTGTGACAAGTGATGGATTTACATCCATATCCTTTCTGAGCTTTTCTGTTAACAACATTTCCCAATTTACTTAAAACAGATGAATCATACTAGATATTAGATTATTTTTGGGTTTACAGATTTACAAGAAAGTATTCAGGTTATGCTGATAAATCTTGATGGTGTAGTGGGTGAGTGGTTAACTCTCTGGCCTCACATTCAGGAAGATGTGGCATCCAGATTTGGGTTTTCCATGGATTCCCTAAATCACTCACTTTCATCGAAAAAAGCCATGGCCAAATTCCTTGCCATCCCCAATTCCCAGTCCTTTCCCACCTCTAATAACCTACAAGGCATAAAACAATAAGCATTAAAAGATAAATCTTGGTTTAATCTACCTCTTAGTTTTGGTTACCATTGGCACTTTTTAAGTTGAAAATGATCTGAAACATTTATGAAATATAGTACAGGGTATTGTTTATATTAAACAGCAGAATGTTTTCTAATTTAGCATCAAAAGGAAATGACATCATCACATATTAAATAGTGTCAATAGTTTTTTCAGTTATTTTTTAATAATTATATTATTAATATAGCACAAGATGACTGTGCATTATGTTGATCTGATGTTATCATTGAAAATAAATTGCTGCCTTAGCATTACATAAAAGTAATTGAAAACCATTTATATTTATGTTCTAAATATTTTCTTAAAAGTTTTTTTTTAAGTATTTTGTTTGATAATCTGTGATAGGTTTACTCATATTTTGGCCAAGTCTGCTACATTTAAGTTAATATATCAAACACTGTTGTTAATAATTTATTTCTATTGAAAGTTTTCTAGTTGTATAAGAAAGTTTTTCATATTTCTTTTTTTTCACCCACTGTGTACTTGTGTAACAGCAGTTTCTTTATTGGAATCATTTGATTTTCAAGCAGTACCGGGGATTTATTATTCTTCCAGAATTATCATTTGTAGTTAAGAAGTTGTTTTGAGCAGCATTTTCTCTTAGTGTGCTGGTTATTTCACATTGTAAAAAGATCAACATTCATGATGTTGCTTATTCTACTTTAAAGTATTTTATCATTTTTGTCACTGAGGCATGTTGATAAACTGCCATTCTTATCAACACACAAAAAAAATCTAGTGTGATTTTGTACATGACAGTAATTTGGTTCTGTAGGGTTATTCAGAGGAGTAACATGGTTTTTGAATGAATAGTTCTTATTCCATTTTTCATTCAAAGTTGATTTATTGACATAAAAAGATAAATATAAGAAATAACTTCAATTAAATGGATTACAATTTTGAAGCCTCCGAGAGAAGCTGTTTACTATTATAGCTGTAGCCAACACTTCTGGATGGGTTCCCTGCCTTGTAGTTTATGGTATAAGTGTCCAACTCTTTCAGTGTCTGTGGCTTCCCTTTATAGACATGATATTTCAGTTGTTACCCTTGACAAAAAAAAAAAAAAAAAAACACATTGACAGGTATGGGGAAAAAAGAAGTTAAGGCATGACATCAAATTTGAAATGAGAGTTATTTGAAAATAAGATCCCCCATTTGAGACCCTTACTGTGTTGGTAACACAATATTCATGCGTTAACATACATTCAAACAGCACATTATCAATATTCTGTCAGTCTCTCAATATTTTTAGCATCTCTGAACCCGGATCGACAACTAATGATATTTTTCCCACAAGGCTTCCGTCACCAGCATGATTTATTCACCTCAAGAACATGTTGCAATCCAAGTTTTTTCGTTACAAAGAGTGCTGCATGTCTAAATATTTAACTCCTTAACAAAAATGTTCTGAGTGGTTCACATGATGCTGCTAGTTTCACATCTTCACAACAAATCAAATGAGATGAACCTGAGGTTTACAGTGTTCCATAGTTGCATCCTCTCACTCTTCCGCTTTCTATGCAATACCTGTTTCAAACCTATGTGGATCCTCTGAATCACCCTATCTAGTGTATATAGACTGTTCTGTTTCACTGTTGCATGTATTTGGTATTTCTGAATCGTGTTGTGAGTTTGTGTTTACGTGTTTGTTTTGTTTGCTTATTTTGTATGTAATTATATGCTTGCTGTCCATAGTTCCCTGACTTTGGCAACTTGATTAGCACCATGCCTGCACTTTTTTCTGGAATGCATAAAAATTAAATGGAGAAAACATTTTATGTACGTATCAAGGGACACAGAAAATATTGCTACTTCTTCTCTTTCACACAAAATGCTTGATTGGTAGTTTAAGTTCAATCACTTGTTAATGTGAGATATACTTTCACCAGTTTTGTGATTTTATGTGTAGAGTAACTTCTTACATTTGTAATTTTTATTGAATTAAAGGCAATCAATTCATATAGATTTAAAAGTTATGGATTAGTTTCATTTTAAATTGCTTTTCTTCAAAAACCAAAAGGAACAGATTTGAAATATTCCAATTCTTATTGCAAGGTAGTTTCATAAGCTTTTATTTTTAATTTAAGGGTGTCTATTTGTAATGTTATGTTTTTCACATGTATTGTGTTTTTTGAATGGTTTAACACTTTTGCTGTCATTCACTCACAAGAAAAAAGTAAGTAAAGTATAGTAAATTAAAATTAAAATTGGATCAGAGGAATTATTCACTATAGAAGATCTTGTTTGTTAGAGTGAGAGCTCAGTTCACCCTGCACTTTCTCCTAGTGCACAACATGTTCTTGAGCCAGTGAAGAGTTTACAATAAAAAAAATTATGTGTTATATATTTTTGACTACTTCTAGTTTTGATGCTGCACTACTGTCAGCTTTGATAAGCAGTATTTCTTGCTATAAATTAATGTTTATTTCAACAAAACATTTTGTAACACCACTGAACTCTAAAGCATGGCGGAATGACAGAAAGCATGGAAACAGAACATGTGTTTATGTTTGTAACCTCATAGTTGTTTAAATTCAGCATTAGTTCACTTTGTACATGGAATTTAATTTAATTTAATTGCGATGGAGCACACACTCCGGTGGCAATTTCCCTAAACACCCATCTTCCCCTTTTCCTACACCCACCTACATTTGCCCTCTACAAATTTTAACTTTAAATTCTTTCAACATTTTTAGTAAATTATTCATCCAGCGTCAGGTTGTGATCATGCTCATCTTTTCCCTTCCATGCACTACTTTTCAGACCTACTACAATATCTTTCCATGCCTCATCACCAGTATACGCCTTGTACACTCCCATGACCCTTTTCACCCTCCTCCTGTCTTGCAATGAATCCCATTTCAGCTCTTTTATCATATCTGTTGCTGATTGCATTCTGCGATAATTTCCAGAAACAAATCTAGCAGCCCTTTTTTGCACCTTCTTCAACTCCTGTATTTGATACAAAAAATGTGGGTCCCATACTGCACTACCATATTCGAACAATTGTCTGACCAAAGTTTTGTGACCCAATTCCTTTACTTCCCTTGTACATCCCCTCATCAGTCTCTCCAACAAGTTCAGAATTTTGAAACATATTCTCACCACCTGTCCAATGTGTCCTGCTCAGTTAAGCTTGTTATCAAATGTAATGCCAAGACATTTACATTTCAAGTCTTCAGCAAGCCATTCTTTCCCCACCTTATAATCATAATCAACCTTTTGTTTTTTATTTGTATATCTAATAACCCGACTCTTCTTTGCATTTATCTTCATCCCATGTTTACCAACCCAATTAGATATCCTGTCCAGATCACCCTGCAACTGTTTACAATCCTCTATTGTTTTGATTCTTTTATACAGCATTATGTCATCTGCAAACAATCTAATTTCAGATAGTTAACAATCAACACATTTATTCATTAGAATAATGAATAGCAATGGTCCCAATACACTACCCTGTAACACTCCAATTTTTACTTCCACTTCTTTTGATACTGCATTTCCTACCCTAACTTTCTGTTTTCTACCTTTTAAAAATTCCTCCACCCAGAAAAACACTTTCTCATCCATACCAATAGTTTTTAACTTATTTACTACCATTTTATGGCTCACTGTGTCAAAAGCCTTTGACCGATCTAGTGCTACACCATCAATTTGGCCTCCCTTGTCCATTTCATCTCAGATATCTTGCATATATCCCACCAACTGAGATTCGCATGAGTATCCTTGCCTAAAGCCATGTTGCCTACTTGAAAACCATTTATGCTCCTCAAATATATTTCTGATGTGGCTGCATATTAATCTTTCCATTAATTTACCTACTACTGATGTCAAACTGATTGGCCTAGAATTTTCAACTCTGTTTCTGGCCCCTCCTTTTTGTACCGGCACTACTATCACACTTTTCCAGTCCTGTGGTAAGCAACAAGTATCTAGAGTCAGTTTAAATAATATTTCAAGATAATGTACAATGTCACATCTGGCTATCTTTAAGATATCTGTAGTAATATTATCTACACCAGCCCCTTTGTTTTTTCAGCTTTCTTATTTCCTTCAAGATTTCCTCAGGATGAATTTCAATTTTTTTACTATCTTCATTTCTAATTGTGCTGTTAAGCTTGTTCTCCGAATTAGACCCTCCTTTTTCTGATTCATTCCCCCTAATGCTGTTACTAAACCAGTTACTTAAAATCTCTGTGTTTTTCAAATCCTTCTCCATCCTTATCTATAAGTGTCTCAACACCCTCCCTTCCCATCAATGGTCCTCCTGCACTGACAATACTCTTCATAAACTCATCTTTAGCCACTTTCTTTGCTATTATTAAGGCCTTGTTTAGTTGTTTTAAATATTCCCTCTTACCCTGCTTTCTCTTAACTCTGTTATGTTTACTTCTTTCCAACCTCTTTAACCTCCTCACTTCCCTATTGTAGTACTCAGGTTCTCTGCTTATCTTTATTTTCTGCTTTGGAATATATTTTTCTGCCCCCTACCCCCCTTTTGTTATTATCTTATTGAACTTTTTCCGCCTTGACTCTGCTGTACTTGAGCCTTCCTTCTGTTTCCTGAAACGTTCTCAGAAATATCTCTTCAAATTAGAAATATGTGCCTTTTGATAACTGTACCTATTTTCCCCTTCAATTTTGCCTGCTGGTTCACTGAATCCTCTAATATCCATCAGAACTGCTTCATGATCACTTATTCCTTCGGTTACTTGACACCCCTCAAGGTTATTATCAGACTTTATTAGGAATATATCTAAAATATTTTGTTCCCTTGGTGTTTTGCTCTACCATTTGTGTAAATCCTCATTCTCTTATTAAGGTATTTGCAAATCTCTGTTCCCTTGTCTTATTAATCATATTTCCTACCCAGTTTACACCCGGTAAATTCAAATCACCACCAATAACCATAACCATAACCATAACCTCTGAAATATGAGTACGAATTTAATTTCTCCCCAAGAGCCTCATCTTCTTCTGTAATTTTTCCACTGTGGTAAGCAGCCAACACCTTGATTTTTTCCTTTTTATTAGCCCTGAAATCTACCCCAAGTAACTCATGGATGGTGATGGTAACAAATTGCATGTGCTCTCTTTTCTTGTGAATAATGCTAAGAATTAATTATAAAACAGTGTTAATCTGATTCTGAGTGAATTTTATGACGCTCGTCTTAAATGGTTATCTTAATGCTTTTTAAAATTAACTTACCTATTCAATCTCTTCAAAATTAAGTTTTTATGCAATGTACTTATATAAAAAGCAGATTTTAATTTTGCTAAGGTATTGGCAGACTTTTTTATTTATTGGTGTAAATTATGTTTGCTAGCTGATAAAAAAAGAGGGGAGGGAGAAAACAGGTTCTCTATAATTCTTTTGTTTTTATGCTGCATTAAAAATTGTTTCCATTTTTCTGTTGTAAAATGAACATCATTAACATTATTTCTTCTGTTTGAAATATGTTTACCACAAATATATGAAAATATTGTTATTCATGTGGTTGGAGTAATTGAAAGCATTTTCAGCTTAAGAACAAGTGCTGTTTTAAAGAAAGTTTGTCTTCACATAGGTTTTAAAGTGACTTGTACATGTTCTTTGGAATTGAAAATCCTAGTGAATTAAGATTCAGTTTTTGTTTTGGGTTACAGCTTGAAATAAATGTATGAATGAGCTAGCGTAAAAGGGGATGGGTGGAATTGCAGTCACACTTCTGATTGATTCTAAGTTCAAATAATATTGTTTTATTAAAACTGTCCTTTACTGAAAATGTATTGACAAGAAACATGTAAAATGTGAGAAATACTGAAAATGTTTTCAACTTTGGCCAAAAATATTGATACTACTAGAAAATTGTTAAATATGAACCTTCAGAAATTTACTACCACTCTCAACAACAAATGTAAGTTTTATATATATCACAAGGTGATATTGATATCAAAAGAAAGATAAATTCACCGATCACTCATCAAAGTTGTAGGGAGGGGGGCACAATATTTCAGACCAAGCCCTTCTTCTTGAAATTAGAAACATCTTCTTGAAATTAGAAACATCTGACTGAGCTTACGTTGTCCATGGACAATACAACCAACTGAATAGTAATTTTGACTGTTACAATTGTAGTGGAGGTAGAGGGGGAGGAAGAACTATATCACTGGAAATATGAATTGCAGGAAGAAAATTAATCAAAATAAAACATCAGGGACACTTAAGAGGTGATAAAAAATTAAAAATGTGCAAGGAAAATAAAACTAATATTTTTGAAACTAAATCTATATGTATATAAATTAATTACACTTGCTAGTGACATTTGTATCCGGGTGAAGAAGATGCATTTTTAATTTTCCATTCTTTTACTGTAAAGCCCAGGTGGTAGGCTGCTGTAGGGTCTCGGAGACCTTTTCAGTCAAACTAAGTTAGGTAAGTTGAATCCTGGTAGTTTTGAGAAGGGATTGTTAATTTGCACTAATCCCTGTGGTGTTGAAGCTGAATGTCCACCAACTGAGTGTGAGAGCTATTAAGCCATATGTTGGAGCAGTATTCAGCTGTGGAGTAAACCAAGGCTAGGGTTGTTGTTTTTAATGTATTTGCATCAGCTCCCCATACAGTTTCTGCCAGCCGTTGAAGTTCCTGCTCATTGATATATAATAACAACAATAAGCATGAAAATGCTTTACGGCAATAAAACTAAGGAAGGATAGGGAATAAGACCCAACACTTACTATAGATGAAGGCGGCTGGGGATGACAAATTAACATTTTTGGATGATGTTTCCGCTGTTTCATCAAACAGCACTAAATTATTAATATTTTTTATCACATTTTATCTCAGTTTCTGAATTTTTCTGCTGTGCTGTGTCCATTGTATCATATTCAGGGATTCCCTTTGTCACCCTATGGCTTTCATCTCAACAGTTGTTTGGACGGTTTTATGCCTTATTACTCATATTAATAAACATGTCACCCATAAATTCATACATCTCTTCCTACAGGTTTCATGCCTTCCGCCTTGCCTAACTGCGTTCACATACTCTCTTCCTTCAAGCCTGCCTTTCCCTAAATATTCCTCCAAATGGATTAACCATTAAACTCCTTCTCTCTGGCTGCCATCCACAAATCCACCCACCATTCCACTCTTTTCATTTTACCCAATCACTCAACTTCAACTAACTTATTCTTCAACAGCTCTCATACAAAGTAGACTGGCATTCTGCCCAGCTTATTTCCTTACACAAAATTCTTTGCCTTCTGCCCTGAATGCAATTAATCAGTTACAGCTGATTCTAACATATTGTATACAGATTCTAGGAAAACAAGTGCAAAAACATCTGTGCAAGCTTTCTGCACTTGCAAAACGTTTTCTGGCTATAGGCCTACCCCTACCTCACCAACATCCCAATCATACTCAACTCACTCCTACAGATTCCATGATTTCCAAAACCCCTTTTCCCACATTTTCATTCTCATACACCCAACCCCTCTACCACCCACTCCAAAAGCCTCCAACCTACCTCCTGCTAAACCTCAGCAGTCTGTGGTTAATCCTTCATCTTCTCCTTTATCAGAATCTCAACTCTCTGTATTCTATAAGGGATTGTCATTTTCCCATACCCCAAAGTTGGACCATGCCACTTTGGTCCAGGATTCTTTGGCATTCTGCCACACTTTCCAGTGGCGTTAACCACTTCGGCACCTGGCATGATAGTGATATTCGGCATGATAAGACTGAGCCCTATCTAGAGCATTTCAAACCTCTATCCAAACTAGATCCACCTCTCCTTCCACAACACCACCCCCTCCTTATGTTCCAGGAATTCCTCACATCCAATCTGTCATCAAAATCTTTCCTCAATTTCTTTTCCCACTCCAACAACCTCAGTACTATTGAAACCCGTGACATGAGAGAACTTTCTAAGAATAGGAACATCATCATTCTCCCAACTGAAAAAGGCTCTATGGCCGTAGTCATGGACCGCAGTGACTATGAGGCTAAAGCTATGAGACAGCTCTCTGACACCACTACATACATTCCAGATCCTACAGCTTCAATATTTCAAGAAGTACGCACTCTCCTTGACTTCCAAGGCCCCTTACAAGGACTCTCTCCCAACTCTTTGTCCCTCCTTACCCTGCAGAACCCTTGTACCCTGCTCCCAAGATCCACAAAACTGGAAATGTGGGACAACCTATAGTTGAGGCATATGGGTTGCCTACTGAATGGATTTCAGCTCTTGTGGATCAGCACCTCCAGCCTTTTGTACAGAACCTCACTTCATTCATAAAAGACACCCCAAACTTCCTCGAACGACTTTCCACAGTCACCATTCCTCTACCACCAGACTCCTTCCTTGTCTTCATAGATGTCTCTTCCCTTTACACCAACATCCCTCACAGTCAGGGCCTCAGTGCCATGGAACACTTCCTGGAAATGCGACCTCTCGACAGTCTCCCCAAGACATCCTTCCTCATTTCCTTGACAAACCTCATTTTGTCTAACTATTTTTCCTTTAACTCTCAAATTTACCACTAGATACGCAGCACTACTATGGGCGCCCGCATGGCACCTTCCTATGCAAACCTTTTCCTGGGCCGCCTGGAACAACAGTTCCTAAACAATCTTTCCATTAAACCTCTTGTGTGGTTCAGATATATAGATGACATTTTTATGATTTTGACCCACAAAGCGAATCGTCTAATTCTTCTTCTTCTGGCCCCTATCTGTTCTGGATGAACCATTTTGGCTGTCTTGTCTCTTCTGGTTGATGCTCAGATTAGTTCCGTAGTTGTCTTGGGAGGTCCATGTTCTCAGATTTTTTAGCGAGGAATTTGTTCTTCAACCAGGACTTCTCTTTCCTGGTATTTTACACTGGAGAACAGACTGCAGTAGTTCATAACGGCTATTGTTCCTTATGATGTGGCCAAGGTACTGTAGTTTCCGTGTTTTAACGGCAGTCAATATTTCCATATCTTTTTTTTCATTTTATGGAGCACTTCAGCATTTGTTGTGTGGTCTAATCATCTAATAGACTTCCTCAACTCCCTAAACAACCACTCCATCAACTTTACCTGGACATACTCTCACAACCATGTTACCTTTCCTGATGTTGAAATTTCCTTACCTAATGGGTGCCTGAATGCCTCTGTTCATATCAAACCTACAAATTTACAACAGTATCTTCATGCTAACAGTTGTCATCCTCCCCACACCAAACATTCCCTTCTACAACCATCTTTGTGGGCAATGCCATTCACGAGACGGCTGTCGTTGTATACACGTCTGTTTCCGCCTGCTGTCTCACTTCTGCAAGAGTAAGAGTATACACTGGAACATTGCGCATATCTTGTGTTTGTTCTTTTTTGTGTTCGTCGTCCCCAGCCACCTTCATATGTGGTAAGTGTTGGGTCTTATTTCCATATCCTTCCTTAGTTTTATACATAGTTTCTTGATGTTGACGTTTCCTTGTATCACAGGCGTCTGCATACCTCTGTTAATATCAAACCTACAAATCTGCAGCAATATCTTCATTTTAACAGTTGTCATCCCTCACACATCAAACCTTCCCTTCCTTACAGTCTGGCTGTCCCTGGAATGCGCATCTGGTCTGATGAATAATCTATTTCCCAATACACAGAAAACCTGTCTGGAGTTCTCATCTCCTGCAGCTACCCTCCTGACTTGGTAAACAAACAAATCTCTCGTGCCATAGCCCTTGAAACTAGCCACAGCCCCGCTTTCATCACTCAGTTCTTCCCTGGTCTCGAATCTATTAACCTAATTCCTTGCTGTGGGCATGACTTCCTACGTTCCTTCCCTGGGATGCGCACCATTCTCCATAACATCCTGCCCACTGCCCCACATGCATGTTTTAGCAAACCACCAAATCTAAAAAAAATCTTGGTTCGTAAGTACTCGCCCAGTAATTCCCCCAAACTGCTACAGGGACCATTCCTGTGCAATAGACCCCATTTTGAAACATGCAGCATGCATCCAGCCACTATCACTTACTCCAATCCTACCACAGGTGAAACAGTCCCCATCATTGGTCATGCTACTTGCATGACAACATACCTCATATATCAACTTACATGCCTTCACTGCTCCAGCTCATATGTAGGCCTCACTACGAACCCCATAGCTATCAGAATGAATGGCCACAGGCAGGCAGTTTAGACTACCAGTGAGGCCCATCCAGTTGCAAAACATGCCAGTTGCCACAAACTGAATAATTTTAACTTATCAGTTAGGGTGATCAGAGTTTTCCCTGAAAACACAATCTCTTTTGAACTACGTAGATGGGAACTAGCCTATCAGAATATCCAGGGCACCAGACATCCTCCTGGCCTCAATCTCCAATAAATACTTCCCACCAGACCCAGCACTTATTATCTCTACTATTTACATTTCTGATATTTTATTTTCATACCGTACTTATAGTTTTTCAAAATTTGATTTTTTATGTACACTTTAAATGATAATTTACCGTCAACAGTATCGATTATCGATCTAATATTTGAATCCCTCCCCCAACACTACCATCCGCTCCAGCGGGTCATATTTCCCTGTCCTTTCTTAATTTTATTGCCTTAAAGCATTTTCCTGCTCATATATATATATATACTAGCATCTACCCGTTGCTTCGCACACGCGGGTCTTGGTGTGTATAGAAATACTCTGCGCTTTTTTAGTTTATTACCAGATATTAACTTGGAGAAGCAAAAAATATAGATTTCATTTAAAGATTTTCCTTCCTTTTAGTTACTACCCGAGATTCAGTTTTCATTACTATAGTTAGAAATTTTTTATTATACTTATATTTTAACACAATATAATATATGAAAAATAAGAAATTAAAGCTACATAAAACATTATGGCTACCGGTCGAATAAGAAATTTGAGACACATTTTCTGAAGGATAGAAACTGCCTATTAGTGCTAAAACAAATGTACCTTACTTTAGACATAAAGGCGACATGAAAGGTACCGTCTGCGATAGTTTTGACAGTACATTCAACAGCCATTTATAAAAATATCTTTGCTACCAACGACAGCATTTACAACAATGAATCTAAAATTGCTGACCAGTTTTCGTATGCCATATACGTATAGTACATTCTCATGCTGTTGGTAATAAAATGTATTTTTTGCTTATAACTTCTATTCATCCACCCGAACTTCTAGCTATTTTTCATCATTGTATCTCAAAATCGAAATGGTTACATTGAAATACGGCCCGGACCAGAAAAAAGTATGTCGCCATTGCCACATGGAAATATAGACGTGGACATGCACAGCGGTTGGTTTGTTTTCATGATAACACTTCATCACTAAAATTGCAATCATTAAAGTAGCTTATTAATTATTAACAGTAATTGAATGCCTCATGCCTTTTGTTGTTCAGATTGTATTTTGACCTAACCTTAATCATACTGATATTGCCGCTTCAAAATCAAGCAATGCAGATACACTTAGATGCATGAAATGCATCGCTAAATACATTTTTTGTATTCAGGATTTCAGGATTCAAAGTATGCCCAGCATAAATTATAAGAATTAATTTAAAAATACAACCTCAGTATAAATTGCAAGAGTATCAACATGAGTTTATTTTTATGGTTAAGTTGAAATGCGGACTGGAGCAGATTAAAAACGTCACCAATGGCACAAGGCACTGTTTGAATTACGATATCTTGACAACTACCGCTAAAAGATATAATTGTTTATCACTATCAAATTGCGGCGATATGGTATAGTGAAAATCCTGTACTATCTATATGGAGCACAAAATTACTTACCATAAATATGACACTTCTGTTACTCTTATTGAAGAGTTGATATATTGTGTAGTGGTTTGAGTAACAATTTTCTTTTAATTATATTTATCAAACAAAATACATGAAACCGGGAATATGTGGCCAAAGACAAATAAAATATAAAAAATCCGGAGACCAGTATCGTCTGTGGTCAAACGATTGAAATGCATTTTTACATTAGCTAAAAAAATTATTTTTAAATTTAGATACGGAGAATTTCACGATAACCGTGGTGCCGTGAATTTATTTAGAGATATATATATATAGCTGTATTCTTTGTTAATAATAATAACAGCATCTTTTTTTCTGTTTGGATTTTGGTTTTATTTTCACGATATGTTGATTCGATCAATTATTTCTGGTAGCTGGCTGAGGTTGGGAGGCCTGCTGAAACAAGTTCTGGGAGGGCCAGGGAGGATTTTTGGAAGAATGTATCTTATTTCTGGGCAGGTTAATAGGAAATCATAACCCTGCCGAAGGATTTTATTGATGGATTCAAGGCCAGGGAAGGATTGTGTAACCAGCACTCTTGACTATGGTTGGTTTCAGGGGGTTTGGAGCAGTCAATAGGTAGAGCATGTTGTAATGTGGCTCGTGAAAGTTGCTTGTGAACCAAAGCTGGGGGATAATTGCGGGATACCAATGCTATTGAGATGTTGTTTGAATATATCTTAAGCAATTTCTGATTGGAGCATATACTACTGCCTCGAATGCCAAGACTGTAGGGGAGGGAATGTTTGGTATGAAATGGATGGCAGCTGTCAAAACGGAGGTTCAGCTGTGAGCGGGGGGGGGGGGGGGGGGGGTTTGGTGTGGATTGAAGTGCTGCGGTGGCCATTGGAAAGGGACAGTTCCACATCCAAGAATGTGGCCTGGATGTGGGAGTTGGTCGATGTGAAATTCAGCGAGTTATTAAAGGTATTTAGATTATCTTGAAAATTTAGATGGGTGTTTTCTCTATGTGTCCAGATCATAAAAATGTCATCTATGAACCTCAGCCACAAGATGGGTTTGAAGGGGACGTTCTCTAAAAACATCTATTCCAGGCGGCATAAGAGGGGGCTATGCTAGTGCCCATGGCAGTGCCACGAATTTGGTGTTAGATATTGCCTTCAAAGAAGAAGAAGTAATTGTTGTTCAGTATCAGTTCAGCCAAGGTGGTGAGGAAAGATGTACTAGGGCAGCTGTTGGGAGGTCGTTTATTCAAAAAAAAATTTATTGGCGCTAAGGTCATGGCAATGTGGAATGTGTGTATACAGTGATGTGACATCAATAGTTACCAGTAATGAGTTGGAAGGAAGTGGTTTGGGTATGGTGGAAAGACGAAAAAGATAGTGTTGTATGTCCTTGATGTGGGAGGGGAGCTGAGAGACTATACGAGGTGTGTACAAAAAGAAACCGAACTTCTGCTGTAATTGCTTTATTGCTCATGATGCTAACTTTTACACACTGTCCCCTTCAAAGTACTGTCCTTCACTATCAATACACCGTTGCCATCGTTTTTTCAAGTTTTCGAACGCCTCCTGGAATGCAATTTCTCCGATGCTGTGCAGTTCTCTCCTTGCATTGTCTTGAATTTCCTCTATGGTCTGGAAATGACGTCCTTTAAAAGTGTTTTTCAGTTTTGGGAAGAGAAAAAAAGTCTGCCGGAGCCAAGTCTGAAGAATAGGGTGGCTGAGGCACAACTGGAGTGCGATGTTTTGCCAGCTAATTCGTGACAAACAACGATGCATGAGCGGGTGCGTTGTCATGGTGCAACATCCACGACTGATTCTCTCACAATTCAGGCCTTTCCTACGCACAGCATCTCTCAATCGTGTCAGAATTTTCTGATAGACTTCCTTGTTTACTGCTTGACCACGTGGTACAAAATCATGGTGCACAACTCCTTTGCAAGCAACATGGTGGTCGTCTGTTGATGTGGACGGTCGACCAGATTTTGGATTATCGGTAACCAAACTCCTGCTCTCTTTAAAGTGCTGAAACCATTCATAGCACCGTGTTCGGCTCATGCAGTCATCCCCATATGCTTGTTTAAGTATTTGAAGTGTCTTGGTAAAAGTTTTCCCAAGTTTAACACAAAATTTCACACAGACGCAGTGCTCCTCCAATTCCTTCATTCTCGCTTTCTCACAAATCTGACGAGCACTCTGCGCGCGACCTCACTCAACCGGCTGTCACTCGTAAACTAATGCAGCGACCGTAGTGTGACAAGAGGCAATCTCTTGCTGAGAGATGTCACTAGTGTGCACGGAAGTCAGAGAATTTTATCTGCAGCCGTTGGCGCGCTATTTAATTAGTTCGGTTTCTTTTTGTACACACCTTGTAGGTTGTAGGTACTGGTCCACCAAAGTAGAGATTTTTTTCAGTAGGAGATCCGTAAGCTGCGAGAATGGGGCATCCCGGATTGTGAGGCTTATGGATTTTGTGAAGGAGGTAAAGAGTAGCCATGCGTGGATTTTGAGGAGTAAGGAATGAGATTGACTGTAGGGTGGGACCTTGGAGGGGCCCATTGAACTGTACATATTCCTGTGTGTTTTTGGTGACATCTGGTGTGAGATCTTCAGCAAGGCGGCAGTAAGACTTGGCGTCTGATAACTGACGAAGGGCTTCAGCCACATAGTCACTGTGATTCATAACTACTGTGGTTGAGCCCTTGTCCGCGGATAGAATGATAATATCTGAGTTAATCGAAAGTTGTTTTCTGGCACGGGTTTCAGCTGGGCTGAGATTGCTGGTATTCATCAAGGACTGCAGAAAACTAGGAGAAACCAAACTGGTGGATATGAATTCCTCAAAAATTTGTATGGAATTGTTCTGTGGAAGAGGTGGTGGGTCAAGTGTGGATGGTGGTTTGAATTTTTGGAGACTGGGTTCCAGGTAGTCTTGAGGCACAGGTTCACTGACATGACTGGCAAAGTGGTACCACCAGCGGAGTGGTCGGCAGAATGAAAGGGAGTCCCATAATAGGTTGGCATGGTCAGATGTAGGGGTAGGAGAAAAAGTAAGGTCTTTGGAGAGTACGGAGAGTTGGTGTTCAGATAGTGATGAAGAGGACAGGTTCACTACTGACAGTTTAGGTTTGGAGGCAGGGCTGGAGTGCAGAGAGTGAGGTGTGGGTTTCAAAGGAGGAGGTTGAGGTATGTTGAGCAACTATAGTAGAGTCCTGGTTACACAATCCTTCCTTGGCCTTGAATCCATCAATAAAATCCTTCGGCAGGGTTATGATTTCCTATTAACCTGCCAAGAAATGAGATACATTCTTCCAAAAATCCTCCCTGGCCATGCCAGAACTTGTTTTAGCAGGCCTCCCAACCTCAGCCAGCTACTAGTCCACAAACAGTCTTCCTCATCCCATCAGACAGTCCAAAGGATCCTTTCCATGCAGTAGACCCCTCTGTAAGATGTGCGACATTCACCATGCCTCCACTACTTTCACGGTCATTCTGTGAAACAGTCTTCCACACCACCCTCCCTCCTTGATTTTCTCCTGTTGACGAAGAGCCAAGTCTCGAAATATTCATTGTTTTTCCTGTGTTTTGTGCTTATTTATGTGTTCACCCCATGATACCATCATCTAAGGTAAGTGGTGGTTCATTTCGCTATCTTCATATATATATATATATGCAGTTCAACATTACGAAATGATTGCTTAAAATACACACAGCTGAATGCTAGAGTGGTATATTCATAAAGGATATATTCAATTTTGTGATTGTTCCTCATTCAGAATTTTGTTTTTGTTTGACTTTCACCGAGCTGTGAAATCATAAAATTCGAGACTTTATCTTGCATATGAGGACAATCCCAGAAGTAGAGACAAACTCTATTTATTTTCTATTACATATACAGCGTGAAAAATTATAGATTTTTTTATGTAATTGCTATTTCAGTTGAAGCATTTTTGTAGACGCCTTAATAGTTTTTGTATGCCCGTATTGTACCAGCTTGCTGCCATGTCATTGAAAAAGTGTTGAATTTCGCCTTTCTCCTTTTAGTTGGTGCTGAATTGCCTTCTGGACAAATGTTCTTTCTGCTTAAGGAACAGGTAGGTAGTGACTGGATAGCATATGTGGATTATAGGATGAATGGGTGGTGATGTTTCAACCAATGTTTTGCAGAAGTGTGACAGTTTAATTGGCAAATTGTGGGTGAGCACTGTCGTAGTGAATGCTTATGCCCTTGTTCAATATTCCATTTCTTTAGTTCTTTATTGGCTGTCAGAGTTTTTTTCAGTTGTTCAAGATTTATTGTGGTCCCATACTACTGTCTGGCCCCAAAACAAAATTGTCATGACTTTATTAGAACTGCATTTGTTTGATTTTTTTTGCAGTATACTCAAAGAGGGATGCTGCCGCTCACATGATTGTTGTTTGGTGTCTGGTGTAAATTTGAATGCCCAGGTTTTGTCCCCATGACAATGTAGTACAAAATGTTCTTTTTGTCTTCAAAAGAAGAATCTTCTTGATGCTGTTGGTAGTCTTCTGTCAACATCCATGGTACACATTTTTCACAGTGCTTCTGATACTGTAATTATTCTGTTAAAACCGTGTATGGTGCTTTTGGAAACCTCATGAATCAAAATGCAAAGATGATCCACAGTGATCATGCATGGTTTACTCTACCTTTGCAACAGTTGATTTGGAAATTCACTATCTTCTGTTCTACTGAATTTCAGTACAACCAGCTGTAAACTCTCTGCATCACTTGTGTACAATTTTGATATCCATGCACGACTCTGAAATTGGCGATGGATTTCAATTCATTGAACCGTTTTTCATTAAAAACCTAAATAACTGTACCAACTTTGCACTTGATTTTAGTGTTCAATGGAAGATTCCAAACCAAGACTTGAGTGTTCCTGTGAGCCATATGCGTGCTTGCTTGGTAGTGGGAAATCACCAATCATAACAACATGGCCAACAACTTCACAAACTTTTTTCTCTATGTCCCGAAAGCTTTGGATATCTTACTTCTGGGAATTGCCTTAGCACCATGCTGGGTGAGAGGGAGAACCAATAAAAACGAACACTGTCGTTGACTAATTGTGTGTAATGATGTATCAAGGTCTTTGGATGTTAATTATATGAGAAATATATATGAATGACAAGACTTTTACGACTTCTGTAGTGTAAACTAAGGCATGAACACTGAATAGATACCTGGTTCATACCCAATCCTCATTCTATGAAGTGAGCATTCCTATCCTTCCGACTCGTGGTTTCCAGTAGAAACTGAGGATGTCAATATTTTTCTTGTTGTGTATCTTGTTTCATTTATACTATTGATGCTGCCTTAATAAGTGTTATCCTCAGCATGGGTAATAATAACTCCCACAGGCTTCTGTGTCCATTGTCTTTATGTGTGTACTGTTCTGCATGCGAACAGCATGAAGATGTAGTGGCATGAACCCAAATTTATTTAGCTGTTCAAGATTTTATTTCATCCTGATAAATAAAAGGCAGTTGTGAGTCAAAAGAGAAAGAATTCTGTTGTAAACATATGTACTTCATTTCCTCAACCATTAATAAATGGCTGGAAATGTTGCTTTAAAAATATGATTTTTTAAAAATAATTAATAATTTATTTTGGTTGAAAATGAAGACTGTTTACAGTGAAAACAGCATGAGCAGTGATTGTTAGCTGCTTCGCTTTTGATGAAAAATGTTTGTCTCTGTTCCATGTAATTTCTATTTCGATTGACTTATCCTCAAAAAAATGTAGCTTTCTCTAAATTACCTTTTCCATAGTGTAGTTCTTTTATTATGGTTATCACAATAAGAGGTTGAGCTTAGTGTTGTGCTTTAATACAAAGATTCACCATAGCAAGGTTTTACCTGTATTTTTTGATTTTGCCTTTTTTTATGAATTTTCTTTGAAGAAATATTCTGCAGATATATATATAATTGAGATTTATATAACTCCATTGTTGCTATAATCAATAAAATAGAGAGTAGCCTTCACTTATCATAGTCGACAACACTGGCTTTAAAAGCAAGGAAAAGGAACAGTTTTGAAATTTTTGGTATCAAAATAGAATAGAGTGCAGGGTAGGAGTCAGAGGACAACATACACCTCATTGTTTAACAGAAGTTGACTATATAAGCAGGCGGGTGTAATTAAAAGTGGTAAAATTAACCTAAGTGAAAGGAAACGAGGTCTAGTATATACACTGATTAATAATATGTAATGTGTTGAACATGTTTATATAATCATAATAAATATAATAAACCAGATGAGAAGAAAATACATTGTTGGGAAAGGGTGGGAAGGGGTTTGGGTAGGGGCATGGCTGTATAAATTTGATACCTGGTTGGTGCCCGATGGCAGCATAACCCATAACTGGATACCAAAGTTTATAAGAACACTGAGGACTCTTATATGATGAACTTTGAAACAAAATTTTAAAACATCACTGTTATATGCAATCTCATGTGCCACAACTCAGTGATTATGATTTTGGATCCATATATGTTGCTAGTGGTCATTTGTTGATCGCTAATTACTGAGCCTTCCGGTGGTTGAGAGGTATCGATTAGGTTTCGCATTGGTTGGAGACAGATTTAAATTCCCGTTCAGCCATCCAAATTCAAGTTTTCCATGGTTTCCCTAAAACACTCCATGCTAATACTGAGATTATTCCTTGCCACTGTCAAAACCTTTGACTTACCTTGGTCCTTCCCATCCACTCTTGGCTCTAGTGACCTTGATGTCAATGAGCCATAAATCTGAAACAAATAAATAAATAAATAAAGAATAGCTAATTGTTTGGTAGTCTGACCAATGTCGGAAGTGGGGCATTGTAGGCAATAAGTTCATAATTTTCATGGGACGTTTCATAGATATTTAATATGGGAAGTCATCTCCAATAGACGAGCTCGTGAAGAAAGTGATAGGTTGGTGCAAATTAAGAATCTGTGCCAAAGAATTGTATTATGAAGTTGTATTATTGAATGTGGAGATTAATATTTATGGGCTTAAAGTTGATTTCAGTTTGATTATCTGCTGAAACACCTTCTGGGACGGATAGGCAGGAAGACTCTGAAGGTAACACTAAGAGACACCAAGGCAGTAGGGTATACTTAAAGCTACTAAACAAGCAACTAATAATAGCAAAGATCAAAGCTAAAGATGGATTTATGAAGATTATTATTGGTGCAGGAGGACCACTGAGTGATTCATCTAGAAATTCCTATGGCTATGTTGGAAGACAGAGGGGAAGGTATTCAGGTAGTTAAAAATGGAGAAGAAACTGAGAATCTGAAAATGAGTGACTGGTTTCATGATGCTATTAGGGACTATCATCCTGGGATGGGCGGTAATAAATCAGAGGAGTGTATCAATAGGAATAGAAGTAGGGAAACTACAAAATTTTAAGAAGATCCTCAAAATGCTAAAACATTGCAAAGGGGTTGATATAGGTAATATTACTACAGATGTATTAAATATAATGGGACATGTTATTGTACCTTGCCTTAAAATATTATTTAGAATGAGTCTGGACTCTCACTGCTCACCATAGGACTGGAAAAGAATGTCAGTATTAACGGTTCATAAAGTAGGAGGTGAATATTAGTTTGAGAACAGTGATAGATAAAATGATGAAGAGAATAATAGGCAACTACATCAGAAATGTTTGTGAGGAAAGAAACTGGTGTGCAAGTTGACATCATTGCTTTATGGAAGGATATTCATGTAAATCTCAGATGGTAGGCTACATGCTACATATTTTGGATGAACTGAGCTAGGGAGTCCAAGTTGATAAAGTAATACTAGACCATTGTAGGTACTTGACAGAGTGAGCCATAAAACGGTTTTAATCATCATTTTCATACATTTCTGTTTTTGTGGATAATCCAGCTCATCCTCTTACAAATTTGGCAGTCACTCCAACATTTTTCCTCCACCAGGTGTCTCCAAGCATTTCTCTTACCCTCTGTATCTTTATTTGTTTGGTCCACCCATCCTGCCTGTGGTCTTCCAATTTTTCTCCTTCCCATCACACCGTTCTAGAGTGCTAACATTTGGCAAGGGAGATGTGCACACACCACTGCTCCCATGTCGTGAGATGTTCAGTAGAACACTCTGCAACATGTGCAACATACACAATGCATTCATTTTCACCATCCCTACCACTAGGGAATGTTTTCCCATCACAGGATGTGCCATTTAATATACCAGTTAGCCCTCTAAGATTATCTGTTTTGCTACATATGTGTCACCAACAGTCCACTAGCAGTAAGAATTTCCACGCCTCCCTTGCCAAATGGTTTTATCTTCTCTTCAGTGAGTGATGGTTGTATTTTATCTTCTATTTTCACATTAATGTCAGCTCTTATTCTTTTTCTAAAATAGAAATATAATTATAAAACATTTGGGTGGGAGAATTACTACCACTTTCAAAGATAACAGTGTCAAACACATGGGTTTATATCCCTTTTTGAACAGTATGGAGGTAGCCTGATGGAGGCTTGCAGCTTTTGTGCTATTGTTGAAAACAGGATATGAGCCTAAAAATTCTATTGTATCTCCTTTATAGGGCCTGTGGTTCCTAACAATTCATTTAAATGTATAGAATTAGATTTACTACTTAAATACTTTGAAAATTAGATAGGATAGGGAAAAAATACCCGTCACTTATACCACAGATGAAGGCAGATGGTTGAGAAGAACACGCAAAAAAACACAAAAACAAACAAATTGAACAATATTTCGGCATGAGCCTTAATCATGTGGGATTTGACCACATCTTTACCCCTGCTATATGTCTCGCCTCTCACACGATTAAGGCTCTTGCCGAAATATTGTGCAATTTGTTTGTTTTTGTGTTTTTTAGGTTTTCTTCTTGCCCTACTGCCTTCATCTGTGATAAGTGATGGATATTTTTTCCCTATCCTATCTAATTCTTAATGCCAAACGGCAGATTCTTTGTTTCCATTATCCATTCTTAAATACTTCAACACACATGAATGAGTGTATATAATACAAGCCATCACTGTTTTAATGGATCACCTCATTTGTTCCACCAGCTAAGACTGCATTGGACTTATTTGATGATGTATTCTCCATATCTGCTGGATCTGGCCACCACGCAGGGTCTTGCACTCTTAGAATGTTCACTAAATAAGTGTACAATAAAGTAAACACCACTTTTAATTGAATGTACCTCTTTAATATTGTCTCAAATCTTTGCCAACACAATCTTAAATGTCACGCCGGACTTCATTTTTTCCCAAGATTACAGTTCCTGATTGGAAACACTAGTTTTGTTCACACCGTTAAATAACAACTCTAGTACATACTCTAGGAGTACTCCAAATGATGGTTATTGACTCACACTCATAAATTGCCTATAATACCTTGTCCACCAGTCACTTGACAAAACTCCTAGATGCTGCAAAGATTCACTTTGCTCATACTTAGGAACTGCTTTACACTTATACTGACTTCATCGTCCAAGTTGTCATTCACTGTTCTAACAATGGAACCATTCATAATTTATGTTAGCACTTAGCTAAGTATGCAACCAACCGGTCCTTTAGATACTTGAAGCAGCGTATGATCATTTTATTCACTCACTTCATTTAACATGTCTCCTTACTTTAATCATATTTCCAATTATGTTAACAGTTTGTGGACAGTACGACAATCCTCCTTGACACATCAAATACTAGCACCAGAATCCCTAACCATACTGAGACAGCCTATCTGCTCCCTCTCCTGAGTAACCTAACCCTGCTCTACCAATCACTGTTTTTCTTTTCTACTTTCGAGCTGTTTAGCCAACATGTCCGCAACTGCTTTTCCTGTACACCTCAACTTCATAATGGCCAATCTTGGCCCACTACATAAATTTTAGAAAACTTAATAAAGAATGCATTTGCACTGTATACTACTTAAAATTACATGGAAACTAAATTAAATATTCATCACGAAGATATCAAATGCCATCCCTATTAAATCTTTGTTATTCATATTTTTATTATAGTGACCTTGCTCTTTGTAGGAATTTCAGGTAACTTCCTTAGCTTACTTTTGTTTGGTAATGTTGTAATTCTAAGTCAAATTAACATAAACAAAGCAAAGGTAGTGTTGGAATATAAGTGAGGGATAAATGAAGGGTGATGGGGAGAAGAAAATATTGTGTTTGAAAATATCGTTTGAAGCTTTTTTTCATATTTAGCAATCTTTAAATTTCCACTGCTTCAGACATCATTATTCATTTAAATCTGTATAGTGATGATTTCTAGTACTTGCCAGTATGGCTACACTCGTTAAAGCACTGCTGTACTAAATCAGGATCGTACAATGGGCCCAGGTTCAAATCTCAAACTCCATGTACCAGATTAAGGATTTCTGCTGTCAACTAGTCGAATGATGGAATTTTCTCAAATCTTTACTTCATAAGCTAACAAATATATATTTACCAATCAGAACAGGATTTACATATTTCACATACAGATGGCAACACATTTACTCAGCCATCAAAACTGTGGCAATCCTGGCCAGCCGGTAGTAGGTGGAACCTTGTTTTCAGAATAAACATGGCAACAGGAAGCAGATGTGCCAGACAACCCACGAAAGCAGAAATATTCAAATCGTATTGAATGATCATTTTTATCAGTTTACTGTTATGATTATATGATTAAAGGAGAAATAACAGTATTGTATTTTTTAAGTTTGAGATTTAGAAATATTTCTGGCAATGCTTAATAACTTAGAAGGAAAAAGAAGGCATATAAAGGCCAGTGTATATTATATTACTTCTAAAAATCTTTTAAAAATGTGGCTTACCTTGAAGTATTATTGGGATTGCGTCTTGGTAATTGATTCATACCAGGGTACTAGAAAAGTGCAATAGTTGAAAGGTGTGGGGGACAAATAGGGTTGAAAATTACAGATTGATCAGTTTGACATAAGTGCCAGGTAAATAATTGGAGTCACATTGAGGAACAAAACTGGTTTTCAGGATATTCATGTGAATATCAGGTAGTGGGTTATAAACAAGATATTTTGGACAAAAAAGGCCAGATTGATAGTGTAGCACTAGATCTGTACAAGGCATTTGACAGAGTGAGTTATAAAATGGTGGTAAATAAAATATAAAGAATTGGAGTGGATGAGAAAGGTACTTGCTTGCTAGAATTATTTTTAAATGGTAGAAAGCAAGAAGTTGGGTGGCAGTGCAGTATCAAAGGAAGTGGAAGTGAATTTTGGAGTGCTACAGGGTAGTCGTTTGTGTTCATTTCTGTTTGATTTTCTATTGAATGATTGTGTTGATGGTTTACTGTGAGAAGTTAGGTTCTCTGCAGATGATGGAGATAAATGCCAAGAAGAATAAGCTTATCATGTATACAGATGAAGAACTATAGGTTAATTATGATTATAGGGTGGGGAAGATAATTGATTGTTGAAGGCTTGAAATGTAAATATCTTGGCTTAACATTTGATAAGAAACTCAACTTGGCAGGACACATTAGGCAGGTGGTGGGAAATTGTTTCAAATCCTCCACTTACTGGAGAGAGTGACGAGGGGTTGTACAAGAGAAGTGAGGGAACTGGGTCACAAAACTTTGGTCAGACCATTGCTTGAATATGGTGATGTAGTATGGAACACTGCCTATCAAAGATAGGGGGTGGGGTGGGGGGTTGAAAGAAAGGCTGCTAGATTCCTCTGTAGAAATTACTGTGTATCACAGTCAGTAATTAATATGATAAATGAGGTGGAATTGGTTTCATGGCGGACAGGTAGAAGGTGAGTGGTGGGAGTGGACACGATGTTTATTGGTGATGAGACTTGGGAAGGTATTTGTGGAAGAATTCAGTGCTGTATCGAAGGGAAAAAGATGACCATGGGCACAAGCTAGCACTTGATTTCAGTCATATGATTGTGTGAAACTTTCTTTCATAAATAAGGGAGTCAAAATTGGAATAAATTACTGAGGGCAAAGATGAATAATTTACCACCAACTCTGACAGAATTAAAAATTAAAATTTGTAGACAGCAAAAGTAGGACAAGAAAGGTGGAAAATGGCTGTATGGAGAATGAGTGTTCGCTCAATTGCAACTATGTTAATTTAAAATTAACTCTTAAGGTAAACCTATAATAATTTTTCAACAATATTCTAACTGCTTTAATTTACCTTCTTTCTGTTCTTTAAGTTCAGAAGAACTATTGTGCTTCTTACAATTTCATAAAGTTCTTTATGAGTTCTAGGCCAATATCTGGCAGTTGAAGCTCTATGTTTTTGGAGAAGGCTGATTTTGTTAATGCTGGTTTCCATTAGAGATTATTCTTGTTTTTTTTTATCAGTTCTAATTATACTTCCTAGATAACAAAACTCTATTGCCTCTTCTACTTCATATTGTCCTATTATATTTAGACTGCTGCTATCATTACCATTTATATTATATTTCATGAAAATTATGTTGCTTCTGTTTCTATTTAGAGCAAATTTTTAACCCAAAATTTTCATTTGGCTGTTCATAAGTTTCTCAACATGCTCACATTGTTTCTGATAAGAGCACAATAGATGCATCAATTAAAAAGGGTGTGAGACAAGGTTGTAGTCTATCCCTGTTAATATTCAACTTGTATATAGAAGAAGGAATAAAGGAAACAAAAGAAACATTTTCGTGTGGGACAAGTGTTCAGGGAGAAAAAATCAGTATGCTACGATTTGCTGATGACATTGTCTTGTTAGCAGAACGAGCTGAGGATATTGAGAAGTTATAATGAAGAAAATACTGAAGGATGATTTTGGACTGAATATAAATCAAAGCAAGACAAAAGTGATGAAATGTAGCAAAAATTATACCTATCAAAGTAGATTAAATATAAAAATAGGATCGGATGCAATAGGAGAAGTAAGTGAATTCTGCTACTTGGGAAGCAAAATTACAACTGATGGCCAGAGCAGAAATGATGTTAAAAGCAGAATAGCACTAGCAAAATGAGTCTCTATGAAAAAGAGAAATCTTCTAGTTTCAAATATTGATCTAGGAATTAGAAACAACTTTTTAAAACTCTATGTGTGCAGCACAGCACTTTATGGTAGCGAAACATTAGGAATACTAGAAAGAAAGAAAATTGAAGCATTTGAAATGAGCTGCTACAGAAGAATGCTGAAAATTAAATGGAAAAAGTATGAAATGAATGAGTTTTGGAAATAATGGGTGTGGAAAGAAGTTACAGAAAGAAGAGAAAGGATGCTAGGTCATATTTTGAGACATGCAGGATTGTTTAATTTGTTACTGGAGGAAACAGTTGAAGGTAAGAATTGTAGAGGAAGACAGAGATTAGAATATATGAAGCAGATAATTGAGGACGTGGGTTTTAAGGGATATGTAGAGCTGAAGAGGTTAGCACAAGATAGGAAGGGATGGAGGATTACATCAAACCAGTCGAAAGACTGATGACAGAAAAAAAACATGATACATTACAATGGAATCAGCAAACTACAGCAAAAATATTTATTTTTTTAAACTAAATTTGAATTTGCCTTTGATTTTTTAAATTATTTTTTATTTTTTGCAAGAAAAATAAAATTTCGGTGGATATATTATACAACTTTGGCTTACAATTTTTTGAACTTATGCTTATCGACTGTATAAAATATCCTAAGCGCATGCACTCACCTTGATAGCTGTTGGCTGGAGAATGGTGTCACATGTCAGCCTTCGCTCACAAATTAACAGCCCCCAGAGAAATCATTAGAAGAAATTCTAGATTTTATGAACCATTTAATAGCTAAGCAACTGGCACCAAATTAATTGCCATAATATATTCATTAAGTTTGATTTTCGTAGAATTTCATAATCAAAAAATGTCAATAAACTTTACAGCTGAAAAAAGTATGGAACTGCTTTTCAGTAACATGTTGCTAATGAAATCAACATAAAAAAAAACTTGAAAAAACTTACTCATGGCTTCTGCTGTAACCATGAATACCATTATCATTCCAGTCTAGGCTAAATTTCAATTTAATTAAACTCTTGCTAATGTCGTGGCTTGACCAAAGTTTATACATTATGATTTATTTAATTTTTATGTATTTTAATGACCACTTTCGTTAATGGTCGTTATTTATGTTTGCGTACCTTAGTTATTATGTTGTTTTAAGATGACATCAGGCCAATTATGTTACCAAATTGAGTATTCTGGCAATCCATTTCTTCAGAGTTGCTCTACTGTTTAATAATTTGGAATCTGCATTAAGTTCTCTGGCCATTACAGACACTGCGACCAATGATTACATTATAAATGCCCAACATTAATATATATAAAGGTGATGCTTTTAAACCAAACAGGAATTCTTTAAATTTTGCAGAGCGAACTTTAAGGGTCAAATACAAGTCACATTTGTATTTCAGCAAGTATGAGTCTATGACCTTTGAAACAATTACACGACAGTGCGATCATCCTTGTTTGTGTTTAATACCTACATCTATTAATACTTCTGAGTTCTTCAAACTCGAGAGATTTTACTCATCCTAAGAGTGAAACACAAGTCAAGTTCGTATTTGGTCAGATCAGTCACAATCTTTGACCCTAAAAACTGGATCTATTCTAGACCTATGGTGATACGCAAAAAATGGCCACGAGCTTAGTCTCTTATAATTCTCTAATTAAATTTAGCCACTATTCTTCTGTCTCGAGACCTAATTTCTTGAAAATCTCACCATCATTATCAATAGGTTTTCATAAAGTGTGCATTCGCAAGGTTTCAAGACTGGTCACAGAACAAAAAAAATCATTAAACGTATTTGTACAGCAAATTAAAAGTCTTGGGCATCAACACACCACTGCCAGCCTTCTTTCCATTGTTGATACGCTCCCTGGAACTCTTCATGTGGAATGCTGTCAAGAGACCTCATCAAAACTGCCTATACCACTGGAATCATATCGAATCATTTCCCTTTCAGGTTTCTCTTGGTTTGGGGGAGAAAAAAAAGGCACTGGGAGCTAGGTCGAGGCTGTAGGGTGGCATGTGAGAGGGAGCATTGTTGTGGTGAAGAACACAATTGTCTTTGATCTCTGGGAGGATGCGGTGGATTGGATCCTTCAAATGGCAGAGCACTTCGGCATAAAACTGACCTGTGACAGTGACAAAGTTTTTGTTGCTCACTCCTTTGATATCAAAGAAAACAATGAACATTCTTTTCACATCTGACTTGCTCATGTGAGCTTCCTTGGGCTTTGGAGATGAGTCAGTGTGCCATTCCGCAATTTTCCACTTCGTTTCAGGATCATACTTGTAGACCTAGGTCTTGTCGCATAACTGTTGTGATACGGTCCGACTTATAACTGATGATTTGTGAACTGATTATAATTATTAAATAATTCTGTCCTTTTGTTTCAAACAGTTTTAGTTTATTGTATATTATTGTAATACTGTAGGAACTGCATTGAAACTGGGTAATTTCGGAAGATGCAAAGTTCATTTGGGCAAAGATAATACCAAGCAACCGATTTATGCTTCTATGTTGTTAGCCACCATCGTTTGATTATTTATGTCCATAGCAATCTACACTGTCTTACTTTTCTCTAAGAATAAATATTATCAATTTTCATCCACACTCAAGGCGCAAAATACCATGTTCTTTCTTTAAAAAATATTTTTGTTATGTCGCAATCTCATCACCAGTAACCACTGTATCTAAAAAATTGGGATCGACTTGGAAATGTTAAAGCATTTCTTTGCAATAAGCATGGCGCTGTTCCTTCTGTTCATTCATCAGAACTTTGGTAACAAGTTTGGCACACACTTTTCTCATCATCAAATCTTTAACACTCTAGCCTGACCCAATCCTAGTTCGTCGGCAAATAATTTAACACTAAGTGTTTAAAAGTTCACATACTTTCACCAAATTTTCATGAGTTCAGCTCATTGAAAGTCTTCCTGTTTGTTATTTGTCTTTAATGTCCTTATGGTCATCTTTGAACCTCTTGGACTTCTTCTTTATAGGCTTCTTGAATAATACTAAAAGTCTCTGTTGTGTTTTTGGTTTCACACTGAACTTTATCAATAATGCTGCTCCAAATGATGCTGCATTTTTGACTGTCCAAGTTTTCTAAGGGGGCAGTGACAAACACGCCACTAGTGATCTGCTCTTTCCAGTGCCTCGGAGGTAACTGCCGCTTGTGCGGTCAGTTGGCTGCACCCCCCCCCCCCCCCACTACTTCACCCGTCAGTTGAACCGGTCTGCAAGCCCTACCTTACTCAGAAAAAATCAGTGCTGAAACTCTGTGAACCCACCTTCTAAGTACACAAATGCTTTGTTTATCTTAATCCATCGTCCCAATAATAATATTAACAGCAAATTGCTTCCTATATACCCCAGTTTTACTTACACCAAAACTGATCTGTACCTAACATCTTTTCCACTTTTTATTCTATTCTTTTATATCTTATCCTTGTTACTAATTCAGGCATGAGATGCCAGATTTATTTTCTGAGAATTGTAATACTTGATAACTTGTATTACCTTTTGTAGTTGAAGACAACTGTTATTAGATTCTGTTGGAAAATCTTCTATAACTTTTCAGTAAAGTTTGATTAATATTTAACTTCTTCTTCAGTATCTTCTGCCCTTCAAAATTCCACCACATTCAATATATATATAGGTTTTTAGGAAACAAAGGCACTGAAAGTGGCTATATTAAACAACAGGATAGGATTAAAACCAATGCTTACCATAGAAGAGGATTCCTGCAGGTTGGTATATGAAAAAACACATGAACACACATAGAATAAAATTTTCAAGCCACTGGCTCTTCATCAGTAGGAGTGAGAAAGCTGCACGCTGGTGGCTGGCAGCCAACTGCGTAAGCTACAATGCTGGTAGCTCATGGTGATGGGAAAGCAACACAGGAAGTGAGGGTAGAAAAGCATAGGCTGGAAAATGATAATGAATAGAATGTAGAAAGTAAAACTGTACATAGGGACCTGTCACGGAAGTGCAGTAGATCTCAGTTAATGGTTCTAAATTCCTATTAAGTAATGGACATATGTGCAAACAGCTGAAAAGAAAATATTAAATATTTGGAAATTTGAAATTAAAAATAAGCAAAAGTCGAAGTTACAATCTGTAAAGATATGCTCTGCTGAGCGGTGGTTCTATGGGAGAAGGTGGAGGTGAGGGGCATGGGTGGGATGAAAATTGGTGCTATCTCAAATTTAGACCTGGTGGTTGTCTGGTACCCAGTTGGTACAGATAAGCCATTTCCCACCTTCTTAGTTTTGAAATACTGCTTTTATCTGAGAGGACTCTGATGGCGTGGTTTAGAAACATGTTAAAAATGTTGGTACCATGTGTGGTGGCATGATAAGATACAGGGTGGTCAGGGTTCTGGGTATGTACATTGGACACAGACAGTCACTTCCGTGATGGGTCCCTATGTACAGTTTTACTTTCTACTTTCTATTCATTATCATTTTCGAGCCTATACTTTTCTACCCCCACCCTCACTTCCAGGCATGTTGTTTTCCCCCCCACCATGAGCTATAGACATTGTAGCTTACGCAGTTGGCTGCCAGCATGCAGCTTTCTCACACCTACTGATGAAGAGCCAGGAGATCAAAAATTTTATTCTATGTATGTTCTTGTGTTTGTTTTTTGTGTACCATTGCCGCAGGAATCCTCTTGTATGGTAAGCGGTGGTTTTTATCGTATCCATTTCCAGTCAGTCAAGGGCATCCTCATTAATTAGTTTCTTTATATATTCCTTCCATCAGTTAGCTCCTTATGTTGACAAAAAAAAAAATCGTTTACCCTTTGTACCTTGAAATTTATACATCTTTTCTTCAACTATACCAAATTTTTTATCCTCATAAAAGATGGTTACCTAAAAACATTTATTTATTTCGTTCTTCACATTTTTGGCAGCAGTTTCTCTTTGGCTTTCTTGCATTTCCTGTTGATTTGAATTCTGACAGCTCTGTTGTGTGCCATTCCTGGTTTATCCATAGCTTTTCTGTGTGTTCCCCTTGGACCAATCAAATGTCTTTTATGGTCCAAGATTTTGTGGCAAGCTCCGTTCCTTAGTATTTTTTATCAGCTTTGAGTAGCTCCCTCTTTATTGCAATCCATCTATATATGTATAAATGAGAAAGTTTGGATGTATTTTTGGCCTCAATCACAGTTTAATACCTCAACAGATTTAAATGAAATTTGGCACAAAGTTGGTAAATTGGGTGCGAAGTGACATAGGATAGTTTTTGTCCCGCAAAAATGAATAATTCCTTTAGAAATTTCCATTATACATTTGCAAACTCCAAAGACTTTCCTACTTCGTACACAGCAGTGCCACGTTTACTCTTTGTATTTTAAGTACAACACAGAATTAAAAGCTAAAAGCATCTGATATAAGCATGTGTATGCGTGTTTAGTTTAAAAGTGCTAAAAATGATGCACTGAACAAATAATAGTTAGGAAACAAGAAATATAAATCTGTACATAACCTTAGTTTTTTTCAAAAATCGAACTGTCAGTAAGTTCTCGAAGAAACTTCTTCAGTTGCATACATGAAATGGTATAACACCTCAAGTATCAAACCGTAATTCTGTTCATAATATATGTGAAAAATCAAAAACTTGAAAAAAAAAGTACAATTCTAAGAGTGTATCAGCACAAAAGTCGGTTCACTAAAAGTGACAAAATAGTCATGTGAAAAATGTTTTTGTATGCTTATGATAAATATGTAACAGTTTCGATTCCACCTCAGTTCAATTTATTGTCTGTGTTTCTTGTTTCTTTCTTTCTGCTATGCATTCTGTGTAACATTAGAAATTATTTTTACAAAAATTTAAAACTTAACAGAAGATAACTAACCCTTTTTTGTTTTTTGTCCATCTTTTTGTAGAAATCAGTTCAAATAGTTGCTTATGATAAACAAAATTGTGTTTTTTGCTTACTGTTCAATATTCTACAAATAACTATTAAATCCTTCACTTAAAACGAATATACTCAATGGTCTAAGGTAGAAACTTTTCCTTTCGACAAGCCGTATTAGGAGTAGTTTACATCGCGATACATGTTATCACTAACATGGCGCATATGAAAGCAGTTTATTTATTACTAATAATTGTTAAATTCCTGCTGTCTCATGCTGTAGCAAGAATATTCTGGTCCAGGACGCCCCCTAAGTGAATAATGTTTGGGCTTTGACATACACTTTTCATTGAAGAATAAAAGTCAAGGAAGCAGTTGACAACATTTTCAATCCTAAAGGATAATTTTTTCTGCTGGTTGTACTCTGAATAGTAACAAAACCTTTTATACCATAACACACTTTCAGGCGGACGAAGTCTTGGTTAACTGCTAGTTCTTCTAATAAATTTCTTTCATGATTACTTTTGAGACTTTGGATTTTTCTTTTATGTCATTTTCTTTTAATTTACCATTTTTCCTCATTCTTCATATTTTAGTCTGCACTCCTACATTGTGAGATTGTGATTAGAATCTATATTAATTCCCATACCTGCTTTTCAGACCAGATCTTACTTTTGATTCTTCATTTAACCATGATAGAATCTGGCTGATTTCTGTCTTTTTTGTGTAACTTACATTATTCTTGTATTATTTATTTAGTATTTGATGTTTACATAACACTTTAGAAAAAATGTAAAATGAAATCAAGCAATAACATAGTGTAATTATACTGTAGCTATAGCACTAATTGTGTGTGTGTGTTTGTGTGTGTGACCTCACTACAGTCATGGTATAGCAAATGCGACCATCTCTGGGTGTAGAGAGTAGGAGCAGTTAATCCCATGCCATACCTAATATGATTTAATTTACTTCAAATATATTGAAGCTGGTTGAATCCTAGAAGTTTTGAGCAGTAGTAAACCAAAGTGAAGGCTTTTGTTCTTAATGTATTTGCATTGGCTTCACATAAAGTTCTTGATAGCTACTGAAGTAGATTGTTCTTACTTTTAAGTTTGGCAGCTGTATTCTGCAGGTGCCTTTTGTAAGTGATGGACCTTTCTAATGTTATTTCGAAGTATTTACTGTTATATTGTAGCATTTGGTCTCTGAATGTTATAGTTGGCAGTAGTGGATTTCTTGCTTTGGTGGAATGTAGCTTTCTCTGTTTTCTGCTGGTAAGATGGGAGACACTATCTTTGAAAATAGGCATCCATTTCCTGAAGGTGATGTTTCAGGATTTCCTCTGCCCCTACAAAGTTAGTTGATTGCACTGTATGGCTGATACTATCAGCGTATATGAATTTGTGAGAGACAATGTCTGGCAGGTCATGAGCAAAATAAAGAGTATACCAAGAGAACCAAACTTCATGGGAGACCATAATTCAACTTGCGAAATCTCGTCCTACTGAGCCCATGTACACAAGGTTATTTAACATACTTTCCAATAAATTTATTACCTTTTTGCAAGTAACATCCTTGATGAATTTAAAAGTAGGAGCCTTTCGCTCCAAACACTGTCATATGCTGGTAAAAGATCTATGAGGAAAGATGCATTTTCAATTTTCTTTTCTGGTACCCTACTTCCAAGTAGATGGTAAGAGAGAGGAGCTGATTATAAGACTTGTGATTTGTATGAAATCAAGCTTGTTCAGCAGGAATCAGTGCTTCGATCATCAGAGCTACTCTGTTAAGGAAACCTTTCCAATAGTTTGAAAGTGACACTGAGTAGTACTGTCAGACAGTAACTGTTTGGGAGGTTTTGTTCTTTTCCAGGCTTGAGTAAAGCAATGATTTTTTCTATTTTGAAGACCTGTGGAATCCTTGCTGATTGCAATATGGAGCTGAAGAATGAAGCAAAATATTGAAATATAACTGGTCCACGGTTTTCAGTGGTTCTGGACAAATCTTATCTAATCCTGCAGCTCTTCCATTTTTAACATTTTTTAAAACTTCCTGAACCTCTTTTAATGTGACAGGAGTATATGGAGTGAAGTTGCATTTAATGCCTTGGATGCTTTAGTTCAAATTTGACCCATCTAAGTGACCTGCTTGTTCTTTAATGTCCTGGAGGTAGATACTAGGTAATTTGCTATTGATTCCACATTGATGGTTGAGTGTCCTTAAAATTTGTTGGTGTGAGATCTAATATATGAATGAGAGACCAGGCTTTTCTGCTAGAATTGTTAAAATTAAGATTTTTAACAGTTTTCTTTATTCATTTCTTTCGTTTAGCATGATCAGCAGATTCAAGTAGTTCTGTAGACTTCTCAGGAGAGCTGTTTTCCTCTAATTTTTCTTTTAGTCTACTTGACTCCTCACTCCATCCTGGAATGTAATCTTTCCAGAAATCTCGCAGGATAGGTCTCTTTGCTGCAGCATTTATTAGTCTTACAAGTCTTGTATAATTCTCTAGGACTGCTTTGATCCATCGAATGTTAGCTTCAGTGAAATTTGTATAGGCTTTGAAGTCTGCTATTTGGAAGTACCACTAAGGTTTAGGTGTGAATCAGATAGCAGGTGACCAGATGCCCATTTTTATATATTATGGTTCTATTTTGATTGTGAGGGAATCACACAGAACTTGTCTCTGAATGTGACATAACGGTGATGTTAAACCAGAAGAGAAAAAGCAGAGGACTGTAGTTTTAAGCTAGCAGAATAGAATGTACCTTTGTCTTTAGGGTCATGTACCAACATCAGGTTGTTGAAATCAGTCCATTATAATTGTTAAATCCTGTTCTCATCAGTCTAGTTATATCCCCAAAGTGTGTGATGAGTATTGAAAATTCGAAAAATAATGCTAATTGAAAATACTGCTGTAGGCAAGAATATTCATGTGAATCCTGGATAGTGAGCTATATACAAGATATTTTGTATGAATTTGACAAGGGAAGCCAAGTTGATTGTGTAGCACTAGATCTTTCTCAGGAATTTGATGTTGAGAACCATAAAATTATTTTAATTTTTTTTAAAACTTTTGGTGTGGATGGAAAGGTGACTTGCTGGGTAGAGGAATAGTCAAAAGTCAGTAAAAAAAATTATAGAGTATGAAATGCGGTATGAAAAGAGGTGGAAGTGAATATGGATGTGCCATAGGGTAGTGTATTGGGACCATTATTGTCATCCTTCTTATGAATGACTCTGTTGGTGGTTTACAGTCATAAATTAGGTTGTTTAATAGGATTAATAAGGCAGAAGATTGTGAACAGCTGCAGGTTGCTCTGGATAGACTATCTAACAAGGCAGGTCAACATGGAATGAAGATAAGTGCCAAGAAATGTCAGTTTGTCGAGTACACACATAAAAAACTAAATGCTGTTATGATTATGGAGTGGGTACAGAATTTCTTCTTGGAGGATTGAAGTGTAAATATCTTGGCATAACATTTGATAATAAATTCAGCTGGGCAAGACATTGGGCAGGTGGTAGGAAAAGGTTACAGAATCCTTCATTTACTGGAGAGAATGTTGAGAGAATTTACCCAAGAAGTTAGGGAATTTGGTTACATAACTTTTGGTTATACCATTACTTGAAGGGGTATATTGGAGAAGGAGCTTGAAGTGATATTGGTAAAAGAATTAGGAGTAGTGCTTGGAAAGGAAAAGATGACCATTTGCTCAAGGTAACACCTCAATATCATGCATAAGGGAATGAGAAGGGTGTGAGGGTGTCAGGGATTGGAATAAATTTCCAAAGGTAGAGATGAATAATTTACCACAAATGCTGAAGTAATTTAAATTTTTTAAAATGGCCAAAATAGTTGGGTGGAGGAATTTAACACTTGAAGTGTATGAGACAATAAAAAAAAAGTGGTGATTAGGTGACTAGGAAAATTGCCACTAGAGCATCACAATTCAATTCAATCCTTAGTGGGGACTAAATTGTGGTGTGTGGCTAAGATGCAATAAATGTTGGTAGCCATAACATCCTGAACTTCTGTTGTGGTGGAAAAGTAAGTTGGATTGAAATCTGTAGTAATGACCTTGTGTGGCATATGCAATTCTGAACATAGGTGGGAATGCTACATTTTTGAATGATGATGTGATGTTACCATTTTTTATCCAGGTAATTTCTTTTTAGCCAACAACTGCTTGTCATCCTTGCATGAGATTCTTTGTGTATTCCAATATCAACTGAGTATTTCTTTAAGATTGATGATAAGTTCTGACTCTTGTCTCCACTCATGCCTTTGATGTTAAGTTGGCAAATGGTTAGCCGAGGGTGCTTTGTCCTTGTATTAACAAGTGAGTCCTGCTAAGGACTATATGGTTTGTATGTAGTTAATGTCATGGCCATGAAGCCCATTACACCAGTACGACGGCATTCAATTACTGTATGATTCTTCAATAATATTTTTGCTGTGATTAGTTTATTTTTATCATTGAATATAACTGCCTACACCACCTCCTCCATCCTCCCTTTTGTTTCTTCTATTTCAGCATCAACTTTCCATAAAATTGGTATACAAAATTTATACTAATATGGTTTCTATTTTCACGATAATAATCCTATGATTAAACCCTACATATAGCATAATGACAGACATACAAAGAGTACTCTTGCAATCTGCATTTCCTGGGGCACCTCCCAAGTTTCTCACATGATAAGAATCAGATGGAAAACCCCGGTTTTCAGGAGTAAGTCTCAACTTTGAATAGGTTCTAGCAAAATGTCTATCTAGGAGCTTTACCTGGATTCAGACTATTCAGGTCATTGTAAAACTCCTGGAAGATTGGTGGAACTGACATACAAGGTTGTGGAGGGTGTTGTGGCACATGCTAAATAAGGAAGTCATCTGCATCTGTAGATTTATGGTTCAAGAGTGAGTTGTGCTCTCCAGCACATCAAGATGTCTTGGCTGTCGGTAAGGATGGTGGTATTATCAGCCGCTTTCTTTGAGCCTGATGAGCAGTGGGTAGGTCCATTGAACTCTTTAATTCTGCCATAAAAACCCTTAAGATCCCTGGCATCTGACAGAGTTTGGAGTTCCTTAGCTTTATGTTGCTGCAAGTTATTTTTGATTTCCCTTACTTGTATTAGACATGTCTGCTTAAGGACCTGAAAGTGTGTTTTCTTCACCTCAGAAGTGTGATATTGAATGAGGAGTTGATAGGTCAATTTATTATTATTATTATTTTCATCAAACCAGTAGTCTTTTTCTCGTATCCAGTTACTTTCTTTGAGATTTTGTAATGATAATTTGAAGGGTGGCCCATTCTATCTCCACATCCCTTGTATTAATTGGTTTATTTGTCCGCTGTTTTAAAATATCATCTCAGAATTTTGAGGCAATAGTTGAAGTGATATATTTCTTCAAAGAGGTAGGAGCATGGTTTTTCAATTATTGAGAGTCTCGGGAAACTCGCGAGAAGTTTGTGGTCTGTCCAGCAATCATCGATGTTTCTTGCTGTCTTATTGATGAGAACATCTTTTTTTATCACATTGCTGAGTGATAACATAATCAATGAGATGTTTGGATTCTGGATGCATCCATTTAGTCTTGAAGTGGTTTGTTAGATGGAACTGAGTATTGGTGATAAAGAGCTAATGCTCAGCACACACTGAGATAAGTAATAGTCCATTTGCATTGCAGTTTCCTACACCTTGTTTACTCATGACTTTTACCCATAGATGGTTCTCTATCCCCACTCAAGCATTAAAGTCATCAAGTAGTAACAGCTTATTGCTCAGGGGTATATTGGTGAGGGTTTTATTCTGTAGGCAGTAAAACTGATTTCTTGCATCTTCATCATCTTTTAAAGTGGGAGCATATGCACAGATGAGAGTAATTTAACTGTCCCCAGAGAGTGGTACATGGAGAGTCATGAGCCGTTCACTGATTTGAGTAGGAATAAGTTGATGTTCACTTATCAGTTTAGTTTTCACTTGGAATCCAACCCCATGAATCTGACATTCTCCTTCCTCTTTTTTTTCTCCAGAAGTCAGTGTATCTCGAAGTAGCTTTGCTAATTTTTCTCCATCCAATAGCTTGGTTTTGCTTGAAGCAGTGTCAATATCTAGTCTAGCTAACTCATGAGTAATAAGTGCAGTTCTTCTTTCATACCTATTGTTGTTGTGCTTTTGATCCAAAAACTTCTTGACATACCATGTGCCAGTAATAATGTTTTGGGGAATTTTTTTAATTTTTTGACTGCGAAAAGTAGTGACCTTCTGGGTGTGGTTCGCCAGCCAAGTTCAAAATTGATCTTCCAATGTTTAACTCACATTTTCTAGAGCCAGTATATACTGATAAAGTAAACTTCTCCAAATCAATGAATCAAAGTCTTCACACCACTATTCTACATCAAAGTATGAGAGGAATTTTTAATAAAATCTATAAGAGATCCAAAACTCCAGAAGATTCAGTGTTGTTGTTTTTTACTAAGCTTTCCATCCAAAAGTATAAATTAAGTTCTTATTAACTGTAGATGTAATATCGAGAAAGGGGCAGTTGCCATAAAAAATAATATTATGTGTAGAAATGCAGTTGTGAAATTTGTATATTGTGGTATAAAACCAATCATTTCCAAAACTCGTTCCTTTTGTACTTTATCTACCCATCTAATTTTCAGCATCCTTCTCCAGCACTACATTTAAAATGCTTTGATTTTTCTTCTTTCTAGAATTCCTGCTGTGCTCCACACATAGATTTTTAAAAAGTTCTTTCTAAGGCCTAGATCTATATTTGAAACTAAAAGATTTAATGGAGGCTTTTTTTTCTATTGTTACTCTGCTTTTAACATCACTTCTGCTTTGGCCACCAGTTTTAATTTTACTTCCGAAGTAGCATACACTTACTTCTTGTAAGGAACCAGGCCGATACCGGGGTTGAGTATAGCCTAAGTGCCTTAACTTACACTCTTGATGTGGACTCAAAGTTCTCAGTAAAACTTGCTAAATAATTTTGAATTGACCATGTAGCCTTGATAGTTCAACTCGAATGCTTCAGGTCGCCACAATATTTGTTGACCCACAAATATTGAAAAGGGTTACTATTTAGCTACGAAATGACAACAGTTCAATTTTCAAAACTCTTCCAATTTATTCAAATAAAACCAAAAGTTCAAAATAGCATTCTCAAAGTTGATTTGGCTAATCGAACACTCTTTTCCAAAAGTTACAGATTGTGGAGAGAAATCTAACCGACCGAAACCCCTTTAGCAAATTTACAAGTTCTTAACAGTCATTGAAGTTGCAATATAACACGACACGATCCAACATGGTTGAACTAGCCAGCTTGGCGAGTTACAACCAGCGCGACGAAAGACAGACGACCGAAACAGATCACAGGCAGGAACAGACCACAGGCAGGAACAGACAAACCATAATGGCGGCGGGGTCTTTTTTATAGAAACGGCTAGAACCAGTGACGTCAGCAACTGTATCACATCTTTTTGCTCCGCGTAGCTCAAAGTATGTGTAATTTATTTAACGATCCCGACTATTAAAAATGTTCAAACTTTGGCAGTATCTGGACTTGTTTACTAGAAGTCCAACGGCAGTCTCTTGAGACATTTAGGGTAATTAATTTTAAAGTTTTAGCTGTTTAAGACTCCGCGTAGTGATACATTCAAATTTAGGTAAAATCCCTAAGTGTTATAGAATTTTACGCCCGTGCTCAACAATCCGCGACAATCTATTTTACAAAAACTTAATTTCTGGACAAATGCTTAAACTTTTTATGGAAACCCAGATATGTATGAAAGCGTCTTAATTAGGGCTATCTGCTGATGTAATTTTTAATTTAATATCTCTTTTAATAAAAAGCTTATTTTTTCCTCTTAATTAAAATTGTTAATTATACTTTACCAAATTACTTAATTTTACTGCCAAAATATCGGGGATAGTGCTGACTACAGCTGGTGATAAAAGTTCGGTTGTAGCTTTACTGGATTTAAAGATAATACAAATCTTAGAATTCTTACTTTTCCGATCGTGTGCTTCAAAACTTGAACAAACGGGAATATCTCTTAAACTAAACGTTTCCTGATATGATAAATACACTTTAAAATGATTTTTATGGCGGATTATAACTGTGAGCAAGATTACAGGGAAATTCCTTAAAGTTGAAAACTAAACTTCACAAAATTTCTAAGTCCCGCCTAAGCAAAACTAGAATTTGCCAAAATTCAAAGGTGCTTACTTCTCTTATAGCATGCAATCCTATTTTTATATTTAATCTACTGTTATTGGCATCATTTCTGCTACATTTTTATTTTCATTTATTCCAAAATCTTACTTCAGTAGTTTGTTCATGCCATTCAGTAGCTTCTCAATAACCTCAGCCTTTTCTGCTATCAAGACAACACCATCAGCAAATCTTTGCTTATTGATTTTTTTCCCCTTGAACATTTCAGCCACATTCAAATTTTTCTTTCCCCATCCTTTATTGCTTCCACTATGTAAAAGATGAATATTAATGAGGATAGACTACAACTTTGTCTTAACTGAGACAAGTCTCTCATGATTCTCTACTTTTACTAAAGCAACTTGATTCTTTTATAGTTTATAAAGACTTTTTCTATCTTGATATTTTACACTTGACTTCTTTAAAATTTTAAACATCTTGTACCAACAAACATTATCAAAAGCTTGTTCTGAATCAACAAATGGCATAATAGTATCCTTGTTTTTCTTGATCCACCCTTCAAATGCTAATCTTAAAGCCAGAATTGCTTCCCTTGTACCATAGCTTTTCCTAAATCAAAACTGATCTTTACCTACTATCTCTTTTACTACCCTTTACATTCCTCTGTATATTATTCTGATCAGTAATTTGGAAGGTGTCATGTTAGAATTATATTGCAATAATTCTCACATTTCTTTAAAAGTGTGAAGATGATATTTTTATTAAAATCACTTGGAATTTCTCCTGTTTCATAACATTTTGATATCAGCTTGAATAATCTTTCGATTCCTTCCTCTCCTAGGGATTTAAGAAGTTCTGCAGGGATCTCATCAATTCCAACTGCCTTATTTGCTTTCAAGTAATTTAGAGCTTTATTAAATTCAGTCCTCAAAACAGGATCTCCTAAGTCATCAATGTCGACACCGCCTTCCTTTTCTATTGTTCAAGTTGTCCCCAACATACAGTTTCTCAATGTATTTCTTACATTTCCTAGCTCTATCTTCCGAGCTTAAAAGAGGGTTCCCATTGGTCACTTTAATGTTTTTTCATCTTTTGTCCATTTTTCCAAAATTTTGTTTGATCTTCCTATATGACCCATCATCTGCTTTGCCTACAGACATTTTTTCCCTTTCTATTTCTTCATGCTTCTCTTACAGCTATGGTTAATTATTTCATTGATTATGATTTCTTGATGTCCTGTCCTGTGGCGGAAGCAACATTAGGTATTTGGTTTTCTTGAAACAATCAGTCGAATAGCCAATTTCCAGTTTGTTTATTTTTATTCAAGGCATCGAACTCCTTACTGAGATATTACGTACAAACGTAAATAAATGCTCCAGCAATTCTAACTTGTATCACCTTCAAAACTAAACTTTTCAAAACTAAAACTCAACTAACTCACTCATATTTGCTGATTACTTAAATAGGCATTACAGAAAATTTCAGAATAATTCGACTGAAGTTTCTCAAATTCTAAGATTACTTAAACAATTAAAATCACATTAAAACAATCAGAATTAATACAAAATCATTCACGATCATTATGAAATGCTCCGAAATGAAAATTAAAGATATTAACACACAAAATTATCTACACAAACCAGTCCAGATCATCGTAAATTGTCCCACATCAATACTTCGAATTACAAACTTTTAATCAATGTTTCATGCATAGTACTGTCCTTGAACATATTAAATAGTATTTACATAGTTTCTTTCCATAAAAAAAAAATGTTCTTTTACACAAATTCACAGTTAACTGCAAGAAAAATATACAAAACCGTATTTATACACCTTCCAGCTTGCTACAAATAATTTTTAAAGTACAATTTCATTAAAGAGGGCCATTATACCATTTTTCTTTTGCTTTTTTTTGCGTTTCCTGTTTATCTGGTTTTTAAATTGTCTGTATTGCTCTCTTCCTGAAATTTTGTGCTTTCTCCTCTAATCCAACAACTCCAAAATTTCCTCTGTTATCCAATGTTTTTGGGCAGCTTGTTCCCTGAAGCTTAATGTTTCATTATCAGCTTTCATTTTTTCTCTCTTCAATGTATTCCATTCATCCTCATTTGAGCTCCTTTCAGAGTTACTTCTTATACCCATTTCTCCAAATTTTTCTTTCATGTTAGATTGTTTCAGTTTATTCACTTCGTCAGTTGTATTACTGCTTTATTTTCTTGAATTTCAGTCTGCACTTCATAACTATCAGATTATGGTCAGTGTCTATGTCTGCTTCTGGGTATGCTTTACAATCTAGAACTTGATTCCTCAATCTCTATTCGACCATGATATAATCTAGCTGATATCTACCTGTATCACTAGGACGTATCCAGGTGAATATTCTTCTTGGATGATTCTTAAATAGTGTGCTCGCCACAACTGGTTTATATCTTTCACAAAATACTAACAACCTGCTTTCTCACTCATTTTTTTCACCTAGACCAAAACTTCCTACAGTATTCCCCTCTTTTCTTTCTCCCAATACTGCATTCGAGTCACCCATGATTATTATATTTTCTTCTACCTTCAGATATTGGATCAATTCTTCAATTTAATCACATATTTTCTCTATTTCATCATCATCTTACTGTGACATTGGCATATTCACTTGTATTAATTTGGTTGAGGCGGGCTTAGTTTCTAAACTCATCAAAATAATCCGGTCACTAAACTGTTCATAATAACTCACCCGATTCCCTACTCTCTTGTTCATTAAAAACCCTATCCCAGTAATTCCATTGACAGCTTGTGTGCTAATTATCTCATGTGTTAATTATACATTTTTCCCCAGGCAAGAAATCTCTTTCATCCTTCCTCTTAATCTCACTAAACCCAGCAACATCTAACTTACGTTTGTTCATCTCTCTTTTTAAGTTTTCTAATCTACTTGCCCTAGTCAGACTTCTAACATTCCACGATCTGACTCGTAGAATCATTCTATCCATTCTGATTACTCCTGGGGGACTATTTTATTTCTGAAATATTTTACCCTGGAAGAAGCCATCATACAATATGTAATTTGTGAGGGCTACATGGCCTCAAGATACCCTTAGGATCTTTAATGCAGTGGCTTCCTGTTGCCCCTTGCATCCTCATGCCATTGATCATTTCTGTTTCATCCGCCTTTAGGGGCCGTTTCCAACCCCAGTGGCAAGAGGGTGCCCTGGACCATGGCCCGCCCTTTAGTAGGCCGTTTGTAAGCAGTTGGTGGCTCATTATACCGTGAATCATTCATTTGCCAGAGCCTCGTCTGTCCAAACAGGGTGAACCGCATGAAGGAAAGGTTAACATTTGGTTGGAAGAGGCTATTATGATCTCTCACAAATCCTTACACCTTAGATGATTTAGAACTTAAACAAAAATATGATACTTAATTTCTATAACTTCTGAATGATAAGGCAGTTGCTGAACCATTCATACAAGTTTTGCTTAATCTTTTTTTAAAAAAGAAAATTCTGCCTTAATCCTCATAACCACATACACAATAAGGCATCAGCTTCTTTAAAATATTCTAAAACACATTACGAATGTAACAGACACAGTGTCCTGCTGACACCACTCCAAGCAAAGTCAGCTGCTCATATTCTTGGGAGCTTAAATAGGCTATATGGAATTTTCAAGGAAACATTGCATGAATTAACTGATGCTTCTGGGTTGCTAACAATCACTCCAAACAATAGAAATACTACAAAAACAATCAGAATGTATACACAATTACTGAAAATTGTGAAGAATCATTTTAAAATGAAAATAGAGAATATTTATATATTTATTTAAAAATAAAACTGACAAAATTAAACATTCTAAACAGCTGAAAATCATACGTAAAACAGTATGGCTAATACAATATTCGGAATTAGAGTGTTTCTAATATTATATTGCTTTTAATAATGTTGCATCTCATTTAAACAATTTCCACCTATCAAAAAATACTCATTGCTACAAAAAAAATTAAAAAAATGTATATATATAAATTCATAATCAATCGCTGTTTATCTCTCTTCGACATTAATGTACTTAATTCATAAGATTGAAATCAATAGAAAGCTAGGTCTAAGTGATGTAACAAAACACATTTACACAATATGGAAGCCACTGATCTTCTTTGTGCAATTTCTTTGTGTGTTTTGATGACCATTACTTATTACAAGTACATTAAGGTTTCATGTTCTCATCTGCAGCAATTTTCATTGGTTATATAGTATGTAGGTGGAGCATAACTTTATTTAATGTGTTTATTTCTGTTCACTAACTTCCTAAGGAAGTAACTTTGTTAACAAGTGTGATTGTTACAAATAGCTTTGGATTCTACCTCTGTTCTGGCTAAATCTATTGTTTAATGAAATACCCAACTACATAGCATTCGCTGTGTTCACACACAACACTAATTTTGCCAGAGGCGAAGTTCTAAATTGGGCAAATGTATTTGTGGAATACTAATTGATTTTTCAAAGAAACTGGATGGGGAGTAATTGGCAGATAGGAGCAGGTGAATAGAGTAGTGGGTTTGTGTAAGGATGGTGAAGAGGGCTAGATGGATATTTGGAGAAGAATTGATTCAGATGTAAAGAAGTTGCAAAGTTTTCGTTTTTAGGCAGGGGATTTTGAGACTGGAATAAATTGTAAACGAATTTAGAATTTATACAACACGAAAGTAGGTTTGTTAAGAAATTGCTGATAAGGTATATTTTAAATCATAATTAATAATTCATTATTTGAAAAATAAATTAATGTTAGGTGTTTGATAAATTTATATTTCAAGCTAGTATTTACATTGGGGACCTGTGGTTTTCAAGGCAGGCATCTTAACAGTGAGCTACAAAACTGGGAGAGTGCCAAAAATGGGCACAGTAATATCAAAAAGAAAACAATGCAGTGATCATGCTGTTATCATTGATTGTGATGGAGCTAATGTTCCAATGGTAACACACACCTGTTACATTGCTTGTATGTTAGCTGTTTGCAGTATATTTTTCATAATCACTTAAAACAACTTGTTCTAGTTTGCAATTCCCATACCTTTAAAAGAAATCTCTTCCATATTTTTTATGTATTTATGAGTAGACCTAATAATATCTGAAAGAGCAGTAAGCCACACGTTCACCTGATACAACTGGGATGGTCAGAGACACATAGTATTTACCAGAAATCTCATCTTGACTTCACATAGTGGTTCCATTGGTTCAGTGGTTAAGGCATCGAAAGGTTCCCTGTTCAAATCCCTGTTTTGGTGAAGATTTTCAAAGGCACCTCTGGCTTAGCTTATCCTCCGTACTTGTGGGACCCGAATGAAGAAAACACAAATTTCCTCTATCTGTGATATGGGTGGTCTGCATGGCATGCAAAACAATCACAGAATAGTGAGGCAGATGAGGGTCTAGGGTTCTCCCCCTCAGAATAATGCAAACATTATAAACAAGGAGAATTATGCAATAGATAATTGCTTTATAATAATATCAAGGAAGGGGGGTCCTTTTTATGAGGTCTTAAAAAAAAAACACACACACACAAAAAGGTTGGTAGGGTCTTGCAGGGGCCCTAAATAGTGTAAAAATGCTGAGAAACATTAAATTGCTGCTGGAAATATTTACTAGCAAGTTGGCCCCCTACTTCTCAGTTCTGAGAAACTGAGTGTTCACTGTAAAATGCAATCTCCATAAGATTCTAAAAAGTAGTAAGGCAATGGTCACCTACCAGGATCTTATTGACTTAGAGACGAAGGAACTTGAGAATCAGCGATAGGGTTTGATGTTCATCAGATTACACAGAGATTAAATGGCAGTATTGAGAAGAATGTCACCTTCATCCTGACAATAGAATGTTGCCGAAGTCAGTCAAAGCAGGATACTTAAATCTGGACATTTGTCGATAAGTACCAGACCCGATGCGTTGCTTCAAGTGCCAGCAGTTCGGGCATACAATGGTAACCTGCAAAGGCAACATCATCTGTGGGAAATGTGGAAAGGTGGCACTTGAGCTATTAAGTGGTTGCATTCTCACACAGGGGTATATCAACTTCTCCAGGGCATATCCTGAATGGAAGAAGGAGTGTCAGATATATAAGGTGCTATCCCTAATTTTAAATAATATTCTTTTAAAATGTTGTGTATCAGGCGGCGTTGTTCCAAAAATTTTGTGGAGATCAGTCTGGTGTTAAGATGGATGGAGAAACTGTTTGCAGCCATCTGGCCAAATGCATTGGTTTTCAGTATTTTGATTTTTAATATGTTATAATTCTGGCCTGGTTTGCTGCCAGCTAGACATTATGTTGTTTTTATTTGTTTTAAACTTGGTTGTACCATTTACAGCCAATGCAACATTGTAAAGTTTTCAGTCACATTAGCTCCTTTACAGCCGTGGTTTTAGAATTTTACTGCATTCTGCTGTCTGTATGGTTGGCCTCTTTACAATCAGGCATGCATACAGAAATTTGGTTTGTTTTTAATCTACGTTGTACCAGTCTTTAGTCATGGCATTGATGATCCCATTGTCAATGTGCCCTAAAGCTCCAATGACAACATCTGAGCTAAGGCTGTGGAAGCTGGTTTTCCAGTATATAGCATAGCACTAACCCTCTACGCTCTTTTCAAATTGAGATGATTATCCTTTGTTTATCTCCTCCCACTTCCATAACTCATCCATGTCTTTCTCTTAATGAACAGGAAACATTTGATTGTGAGAGTATTTTATTAATATTATATTATCTTGTGGTACATTCGCTTATGTATTAAATATCATGTTCTCCCTACACCCCCCCCCCCATTTTACTCCACCTCTTTGTCCATAATATAAATTTCTTCCACCACAATAGCACCCCACTTTCCCACTCAATTAGTCATTAGTTCATAATTCTTTCAGAAAAATACTACACCCAAAAAAAAATTCACATCATTGCTGTGTCAGGGTTTAAATTTTTTTAACAACTGGAGAGGAGATGTTTGTTTATACTCACGAACCTTGTATATAAAGCAACTACACTAAGTAAATAAAATATTTTTTCAAAAAAATCTTGATAATCTTACGTTAATTTAGGATATAGATCCATGGTTCTAAATCAGTTTGATCATCAATAATTTTAGTATATTTTGTTAATGTTTTAGAAAGAAAAACTGAAGAGATCAGAACTAGGGAGATAAACAAAATTCAACACACTTAAAAGCCTACATCGTTGGTATCGATGTATTGTTTTATGGTGGCTGTGTTGGTGTTAGACAAATATATTGTTTAGAGCTTTGTCTTTCTTGAACGGTATACAACATTATATTTGCCTAAATTATAGAAATGTTTCTTTTATTCATCTTTATCTAATCTTATTGTAGTATGGGATTTAGGTTGGATCCATTGCACCATTTTCTGTTTTTCTGTTACAAGATGTTTTTTTAATAAACTGACCTGAAATTTGTCAGTCAGCTGAAAGAATTAAAGATCAAGGAAATAATAGTCGAGAAAGATGTTGGTAGTTTCTTGGGGAAAGGACCAGCTCTGTACTGCCATGAAACCTTTAGGCTGTGGCTCTGCTCTACTTATGTTTTGTAAGATTCTTCATAATTTTTTAAAATTAAGCAAAGTTGTAAGCAAGTGAGGTGGGGAGAGGGAGGAAGGGATTGATAAAAGGACAAACAGAAGTACACGATATGTTGGGTGACCATTTATTTATGTGAGAGAGGAAATAATGCACATGGCTAGATGTATACACATATCAAAATTCATGTGCACTTGTCAGTTTCTCCATATGCTTCATTTCTTCTCACATCACTAAGGGTGAATCTGAAATTTTGTGTTTACCATGTTATTTTTACAGTATACCAATCACACTTTCCTTAAGGGGGTGAATATTTTGAATTTGCACTAATATGAAACTAAAAACATTTCACAAAAACTAGATTTGATCTTTGTAACTTGATTTTTACTGACATTTTACAATTAATACATTATGTTAGGAATGTACTCAGCAAACTAATTTTGCCAAATAGCCACCGTTAACTATAATAAGTAATGATATGGTCTTCTAAGTCTAATTTAATGTTGTCACAGATTTGATTTCTTAACACAATAATTTTCATTAAAATATATCACTATAATATATATTAACAGTTTCATGTTGTTGTTTATTATTAATTCATTTTATTATTTTTTACAATAACATCTACTGGTATGGATAAACATTTCAAAATGAACATAACAAAAATGTGTGTGTTTCGTTAACTGACCAAAAAAAAGTCTTTTGCAGATTTTAAGAGTAATTTGTTAGGCTTATTTATAAGTTTCGTTTTGTTTGGTGATATAATTCAGTTATTAAATGGGCTTGCAATTTTTCTGTGTCCCTTGTGAGGAGGGTGTAGTAACAGCATTGTTATTAGGGACGCAGTGGAGTTCAGTACCGTAACAAGACTAAATCTGATGCAAAGGTTGCCAAGGTGCTGGGAGCCAGCAAACAGTACATATGTTCTCAGAGAGGCTCAGAAGAGGTATGTACCCTGAGAAAATAGTCATACTGTTTTAATAATTTTGATGTAGAAAAATGATTTATCTCTCTCTCTCTCTATTTTTTTTTCAATGTAAATAATATGTTTTTTTACTCTGTTACATTGTTTACAACCACTAAAGTAATTAAGTAACTTAATATTTTAATTAATTTTTGCCAATGGGTTTTTTATTAACAGATTACACTAAGAATAGTTTATTTTTGTGCTGTAGTTTCATTTGTTAGCTCTGTGGTGATAAATAACATTTTGCAAATGTGTGATTTTCCTTTAAATTTATTGCAAATGCATACTAATACTGTGCAGTTTCAGGAGAGCATTTTATTAGTAGAACATATGAGTAAGAATTTCCCTTTTTGTTATCTACACAGGACAGTTAATCAGTTATTTAACATTGATGAAGTTAGCATTCTGGTGAACATGGTATACAACTCGCATTCGGTAGGACACCGGTTCAAATCCCCATCCGGACATCCAGATTTGGGTTTTCCATGGTTTCCCCAAATCACTCCAGGCAAATGCCGGGATGCTTCCTTCAAATAGCCATAGCCGAATTCCTTCCCATTCCTTGTTCCCAGTCACATCCCACCTCTAGTGACCTTGATGTCGATGAGGCGTAAAGCCATAAGTAAAAAAAGCAAAATTGTTTTAACAAACAGAAACTGTAAAGCTAAACATTTGTTCAGAGGACAACTTAGATTAAATTATTTGGAGCAAACATGTTGGGTCATCATCACTATTATTGCCACCATTTGACCTGTATGCCTTTTTTTTTTCCCCCCTGATCCATGCTTCCATGTTAAAGTTAAATACAAGTTTAACAAGAAAGTTCAATATTCAGAACCGATAAGATATAGGTAGGTCACTAAAAATATAAATATAAAAATGCAACTTACAAGTATTCAGCACTAATAAGAGGAGCTGGACAGAGAACTAATATTGAGGAAGATAGTTTAGCATTCATTATAAAGATGGAAGGTATTGAGGAACTTTGACATTAATAAGGTGCTTTAAATGTGCTGTGAGCCGAACAGTAGATTGTCGACAGGAAGCCTACACACTCTATGGGAAAGAATCATATCTGAAGTTCTCCTCTACATAGCTCAGAGCATAGGGCTATTGTTCACAGCCTAATACTTGTTACAAGGAGTATTAATAAGAAAAAGGGGTGAGTGTGGAAGGTATACATATTTATTTCCATGGCACTGTTTGGTCAGCTTACAGTGCAACATGTACAACGGTATACAAAGTGCACATCTACTACGTTGCCCTACAAGATCTCAGATTTCAAATGAAGCTTGTTGACAGGATATCAAATAGCAGACAAGCATGTACCTTTGAGCAGTTAACTTCTTGTGGACTGTCTTAGTGAAGTTTATCATCGCTAAAGAATTATTGCAGAGTGCCCTCTTGTACTTAGTAGACTTCTGTCACAGTGATGAGGTTGCTGCATTCACTGGCTCTCAAGGCTTCCTGGCTCCACTGGTTGGTCTAGCTGGAATGGCTTGCAGAATAAGATTGTGTCAAACCAAGAATATAGTAGAAAAAATGAAATGCTTCTCCCAAGGGTTTTTGCTTAGTTTCCACTCTGCCCCTAGGATTGAAGGGGTTACCTTAAAAAAAAATCGTCATTCGGCCTGATGTAAGTCATTTCTTGACAAATGTGCCTTATATTCTAGCAATCTTGCTTCCCATGTCAGACACATGCCCCTATATTAGGTTCTACCTACACATACACCTTATGTAAACCAATTACAATTGATATTTACATAATATGTTGTTAATACCAACATACTAATACTAAGGGTAAGGATAATGTATTATGGATTTTTTTTTCACTCTGTATGGTACAGAAAAGTACATAATTTTCCATGTGATGATTCCTCACATCCCTGCCTGGGTACGACCATAGATACATGGTTTACAGCCTTGTTTGGCCAGTGGCTTGCAGCCTGCTACACTAGAAGATTCCCATGAATCAGGGAATCTCTTTTCTCCACTGCGGTTTCTACAACACTTACACTTAGGACGAGTGGTTTGTGGTGATATTCTATTAGAGGGTTTCAATTCATGTTTGCAATTTAGGATCAATCCCTTTTGCCTTCTCTACATGACATATCTTTACTTCCCCCCCCTTCTATACATAAGATATAATCGCTAATGTAGTGATTGCCTTGGTTACCCAGTGTCTGGAATAAGGATTTTAGTCAATCATTTAAGTAGTTAACTATCACTATGTTATAGTGTGTGCTATTTGATGTTTGCTATGGAGAAGAATTTCTTGATGGTGATACAGCTAAAGGGTATTTCCTCAGTGCTGAATTACTTGTCCGCAATGGAGTGCTGCTGTTCTTAGCACCTTTCAGATTCATCATTTTTTACAAGAAGAGTGATGAAGACTCCTTTTGTAACACTTGCCGTACAGGTATTAGAAATGCAGTGAGGCATTTATAAATCTGATGTTAACTATTATTGTTTGTTTACTGCTTCCAGTTCCTGCGGCAATGGAATAATTGGATTTCTCTTGAGTGGTGAGTTGTGTCTGCAACTCAACACTTTTTCCTACGAAATTCAATTCATCTAATTGATGTGTTAAGGACTTGGTGGATGAGTTTATTCTAAGGCTATTAATATTAAATTTATTAGCAATGTTACAAGAAGAATTGAATTTTGTGCTGATGTTTGTGAAAAAATCTTTATTAATAATATATGTTTGAATAACTTTTTCTGGTCACATGAGTATTTGCTCCACAACCCTAGCAGTTTCAGTTGAGTTTTAGTTTTCCTTCTCTTGTTAACACAATACTGTGATACTTTCCGGTTATGGACTGACAGAAAACCTCTCAACTGTGTCAAAGTATTTGAAGTCAGTTTTACTAAATTCTGAGTACAATCTTTAGGAATTTCCTCCACAGTTTTCAATAACCTTAATTCATTTATACCATAAGCATGTTTAGACATGAGAATAAAGGTTTGATTGCAAATTTGGTTACTGAGTGTGATTTCTTTACAGTTAAACGAACTTGAGGTATCTCTGGATACAATCATTTTGCTTCATTCATTATGAAATTCTCATGTGTTGAGTGCCTGTGAATATGGTGTAAGTTGAAATTGTTTAGCATCAGACACTCAGTTTGAATTTCCAGACATTCTTATATCTAATGATCTTTAGCTGAGGTGATTGTCAGACTACTGATACACTTACAAAATCAACTAGCCATGAGTGTTTATTATTTCTTGTTGCTTATATTTTATTTTTTCTTTATGAAAGTTTCTCAAAATATGTTTTATAATATTTATATCCTCACCCAGTAATTATATTGATTTTCTCCCACCTCCAAATATAATAGACGCTTAGCATTATCAATTATCAACCTAATATATACCCCTCCCCCCTCCTTTTTTGTATACTACAATCTATCCCGGCCATGCCGTGCATCATCCATTCCACGGACAGCTTTCAGCGCATGTACGTCATGTCCTGCCTGGTGTCTCAGTCCTGGCATGTATAAGGTTAGCTGCCAAATTATTACGTTTCTTGTGTTCGTCTCTTTTATGTTCATCATTCCCAGCCGCCTATATCTGTGGTAAGTTTTGGGCCATATTTCCCTATCCCTCCTTAGTTATATACATAATATTCATTGCAAACATCAGAGCAGCTGTCTTATCAGTTTTTATATAATCCCCTTCTAGGTCAGTAGACCCATGCCAATCTTTAGAAAACCATCATCACACAGAAATAATTTACATTCCATCAGCTGAAACTTGTATTAGCATATCCAGCTCATTTTAATGAGTAATTTACCTAACTAAGAATGATATGATGATTTGATTTAGCTATAAAGTCCATTACTAATACCATTTATGTATATATATATATATCCAGGCCACATTCTTGGATGTGGACCTGTCCCATTCCAATGGCCACCTCAGCCCCTCAATCGACACCAAACCCACCAACTCACAGCAGTATCTCCATTTTGACAGCTGCCATCTGTATCATACCAAATGTTCCCTCCCCTATAGTCTTGGCATTTGACGCAGTCATATATGCTCCAATCATAAATCCCATATGGAATATTCAAATAATATCTCACGAGTATTGGTATCCCAGAATTATCCCCCAGCTTTGGTTCACAAGCAACTTTCAAGAGCCACATTACAACCTGCTGTACCTATTGACTGCTCCAAACCGCCTGAAACCAACCATAGTCCAGTCCTAGTTACACAATACTTCCCTGGCCTTGAATCATAAATAAAATCCTTTGGCAGGGTTATGATTTCCTACTAACCTGCCCAGAAATGAAATCCATTCTTCCAAAAATCCTCCATGACCCTCCCAGAACTCGTTTCACCAAGCCTCCCAACCTCAGCCAGCTACTAGTCCACAAACACAGACAGCCCCAGCATCCTTCCCATGCAATTAACTCCACTGTAAGATGTGCGACATTCACCATGCCTCCACCACTTTCACCAAACCTATCACTGGCGAGAACTTTCGTATCATAGGACATACCACCTGTGAAACCTCCCATGTAATATTCCAGCTAACCTGCAAATACTGCCTGGCTTCCTACATAGGTTTGATTACCAATCCATTAGCCATTAGAATGAATGGCCACCGTCAGACAGTTTGCACTTGGAATTGAAAATATTCAGTAGCTATCCATGTCATCTCCCATGGCACTAATAATTTCAATTCTTGTTTCATGGTCCATTCTATCAGAGTCCTCCCAAACAACAGCAGTTCCTCTCAACTCAGAAGGTGGGAACTTGCCTACCAATACAAACTAGGCACTAGGCAACCTCCTGGTCTCGATTTGAGATAATAACCAGTTAGTATTTTTCCTTTCCTCTATCCTCTGCTTGCCTCCGTGCCCACTGTCTACAGTATATTCAACCACCACATACTGGAGGTGATGTTTAACTACATAGATTCTTTTTTCTTATTATCATTATATTTTTTCAATTTTATTTTGTTTACTTATTTACTTTTACTTTATCAAATTTATTTTATGAATATTTTAGTATATCTTTCTGCATTTTTGCAACATTTTGCATCGCTCAGTTATTAGCTCCAATTCATTGTCCCCCTCTCCCTGTTCTCTGTTTGAATTTACCTCTGCCATATTCCTGACTAACGGTCATAATGTAAATCGGTCTCCTACACCACCCTCCTTGATTTTCTCTTGTTGACGATAGGCCAAGTCTTGAAATATTCTTTGTTTTTCCTGTGTTTTGTGCTTATTTATGTGTTCATCCCACGATACCATCATCTAAGGTACATGGTGGTTCATTTTGCCATCCATTTATTATTATTTTTTAAATTCATTCACTAATTAGCTCCTATTCTTTCATTAACTGCACAGATCCAGATTATGGATCATAAGGTTCTTGCAAAGTTGTGAGACCTTATAAATGAACACAGTTTTTCTTGGCGTTGTTTATTTGTGAATGTTTCTCAGGAAACAAATTGAAGTAATACTATTTTTTATACACAAAAATTTTGTGACATAAATCTTTGTTGCCATCATCAGATGTAGTCATAGACCTTAAGTTTGCCTGCAATTTAATACTGGTATTAGATTACACATCAGAAATATCGATCATAGCAGAATTGGACATTCGAAATTACATTGAAGATGTTAGATGCATTGGATAAAAGCATTCACTCTTGCAAACTTCAACCACACCTGAGAATGGCAATGGAGATTTATGTCGCCAAAATATTGTGTATAAATAATAGTATTACTTGGTTTATTTCCCAAGAAACATTCATAAATACATTGTGACTTCTCACTTTATTCATGTATGAATCATACTGCAGCCATTAAACTAAATTACATCTTAAAAACTAATCTCTATAGGTTTTAAAACACTTTTCTGTTCATTTTTGCTGCACTACTGCCTTACGCTTACCACAATCATGCCATTGTAATTGATTGGTAGCTCAAGGTTGCCACAAGGTTAACAAAACCAACACACAATAATTAATAATAATGAGAAGGAAGGGAAACATCAGTAATGGGAAAAAGTTGCTTGGGGTACTGCAAAATGCACACATTAACTTGATTGTGATGCCTGTCTGTTGAGGTATAATTTCTGATACCTTTCCTGAAGATGCTGCTAGGTTCATATATTACATTTTGGACACCAATATGTTTTCTGTTATTACTGCAATTACTGCAATTACTGCAACAGATAACAGTGGAGAGGTTATACATCCAAATAAAAGGTCACTATATGATAATCACTTTTCTATATTCTTTGAAACTTAGTGTATTTAATACTGGTTTCAAATCACATGTTAGAAATATCGATGAAGGCTGAATTGGATATCCAAAATCATGTTGATGATGGCAGGTTATTCTTCAAGCCATAAGACTGAATTAAAGCAGTAACTCTTGTAAACACACTCAGATCCGCAACCCGAATTTGGAGTGAGCTTATTTAACTGTTTAAACATTGCTATTGTAGACTCCTGAACACATTGTAAGAAATGTTTCTGTCATTGAAATTAAATAGCGTTCTCCTTTTCTGAAACAATTATTAGTATCTGTAAACTTAGTCTGAGGTAAAAGAACTAAATTTTTAACTGTTACATTTTGAAAATCTCACTTGTATTGCGCAACACAATGGTTAGATAAAGACTGTCGGCCTACTGAAGCCCTGTGCTGAAGGTATGATACTGAAGGCCAAGCCAAGGCAAATGACCACTTAATATACTCTCTGGCTAACCTTGAGCTGGATTGATCTGGAATATCGGTAATCCCTGTGGGGGAATACTAAGCTTTTGTGAATTACAAAAATCCCGTTTTCTCATGGTTCATTATTTTTAATTAATTTTCCAAAACTTTTATATTGTATAGTCTGATGTATTTTGAATCTTTTAGGTTATGACAAATTTTCTTGTAATCATTCTTGTGGAAGAGTTATTAATTTCTTAAAGTCACACATGGTGATTTCATCAAGTTACAATACTAAAATTCCATTTTTCTCCCTTTAAAACTGAAATTACTGTTAAACTATTATTATATTATTATTAAATGAATTTTCTCTCATTTAAGCCTCCTTTTATCTTCAGATTCTTTAATTTCCTTAAAAAACATATTTAGAACTTATCTGCAGTATTTTTAGCTATAATGGGTGTCTTCATGTCGACAATTAGCTGTCATGGTAAAATTTGAGTTATCTCCTTTCATTATCTGATGATTTCAGACTTTTTCCTTTATTCACTCCCATCCACATTGTGAACTGCATCTTGAAATTGAAATATCTCTCTTGATAAAATCTTTAGGCCATACAAATTATCCCTCAAAATAATCATAATTTTAAGCTTTATTTGTGGAAATTAATCTCTTGATATTATAAATTAAACTTTTTAAAATTTGTTTTCTTACAAAAATGGTTAGAAATCAAGTTGAAAAGTGTTTTATTATTAAGAAAACATTTATAAAAGTTATGTACTCTACAAATGGTATGTGATAGGCCTCCTCCTAAATGGGTTAACCAAGATTATAGATATACTAGCTGTTACCCGCGACTTCGTACGCGTGGACTTGGAGTTTCAATTGCCAGAATTGGATATAGAAAACTGTTAGTAACGTAAGATTTGTCCCAAACAACACTGAGTCGACATAATATAATGGAAAGCCATCATTATATCAACCTATCGTCTAATCTGTCTCATGAAGAGAATCAATTTACAACATATTTAAAAAACAGAAAGTACGAAGGTGCCGGGGATGTGTGTGTGTGTGTGTGTGTGGGGGGGGGGGGGGGTTAACTGATGGCAGCTTTATTTCAGCTTGGTTTTTTCTTCTTTATTCAACATGAGCATCTGAATCTTATAATCTAATAGCAGCACATTGTCTTCTAGACCTGCACCTTAGGCCAGGTTTACGTCCGTAAGGCATGTCAAAAAGGAAGACAAATTGGTGCCAGAAACTTTTATACAGACACAAATGAATAGTACAGTGCAGAGCAAATTGACTTCTATACTAAATAATAAGTTTTGTTTCTTATCGAAATTTATTAACAAATCAAACACTAACAGACTGCGCGACTGAGCAACCAACGTAACATTACAGACTAACACACGAATCTGTCTTTCATCATTCGATAAGTTTTTAAAATTTCGTGACTAAAACTATTATTCATACCGAAAAAATGTCCTGTGTCCTTCCTACACTATTTCATTGTTAAAATCCATCAATAGTGATATAGCCATTTAGTCGTCAAAACGTAACAAAAGACAGAAACTTAGTTCCACATTTATAATATAATAGCTGGTACCCACAACTCCGTTCGTGATTGTAAAGTATTCATATTGACAGCTGTAGACATCTAACCACCATAGTGCATGATGGGAGACTCGATACTATTACCACACACAAATACAGTCTTCTGCGCTATGTAGTTCCGGCAGCAAAGTAAAATTTACGGATACACACAAGTCTTTGGATGAAATACGAAATATTCATGATCGACCAATTTCAAACACCATATCTCACACACTCCCACAGTTACCGAATTTCGGCCAACGTTTGTGATCGATGGGTGACTCTGTGTTACTACCACACAAAAACGCCGGCAATTTGCGATTGATAGTTTTCACTTAAAAGTGATACACCGTGACACATGCGTCTTTGGCAGAAATATGAAATTGCCGCAGGTCGGACCATTTTCGTCCCCCATATCTTCCACACCCCCATAGCTACAGACATCTAACAACCATACTGCACGACAACTGACACGATTCTACTACCACACATAAACACCAATGCTCTATGCTATGTAGTCGTGGCAGAAAAGTGAAATCTGCGGAGGACACATGCCTTTCGTCGAAATACGAAAATATCCTTGGTCGGCACTTACAACCACCATATATCCCACACAACCACAGTTTCTGAAATTCGGCCGCTGTTGTGATCGAAAGGTGACTCTGTGTTACTACCACACACAAACGCCAGAGATCTATGATCGATAGTTTTCGCTGAAAAGTATTACACCATGACACTTTTGTCTTTGGCAGAAATATGAAATTGCCACAGGACGACCACTTTCAACCCCCATATCTCCGACACCCCAATAGCTACCGAAATCTAACAACCATAGTGCACTACATGAGATACGATTCTACTACCAAACACAAACACCAATGCTCTATGCTATGTAGTTGTGGCAGAAAAGTGATATATGCGGAGACAGTCGAAATACGAAAATATCCTTGGTCGACCACTTACAACCACCATATCTACCACAGTACCACAGTTTCTGAAATTCTGCCGCTGTTGTGATCGAAAGGTGGACTCTGTGCTACTACTACACACAAACGCCAGTTATCTGTGATCTATAGTTTTTGCTGAGAAGTGATACACCATGACACTTTTGTCTTTGGCAGAAGTATGAAATTGCCACAGGTCGATCACTTTCAACCCCTATATCTCCCACACCCCCATTGCTACCGACATCTAACAACCATAGTGCACTACATGAGATACGATTCTACTACCAAACACAAACACCAATGCTCTATGCTATGTAGTTGTGGCAGAAAAGTGACATATGCGGAGACAGTCGAAATACGAAAATATCCTTGGTCGGCCACTTACAACCACCATATCTACCACAGTACCACAGTTTCTGAAAATCGGCCGCTGTTGTGATCGAAAGGTGACTCTGTGCTACTACTACACACAAACGCCAGTTATCTGTGATCTATAGTTTTCGCTGAAAAGTGATACACCATGACACTTTTGTCTTTGGCAGAAGTATGAAATTGCCACTGGTCGACCACTTTGAACCCCCATATCTCCCACACCCCCATAGCTACCGACATCTAAAAACCATAGTGCACTACATGAGATACGATTCTACTACCAAACACAAACACCAATGCTCTGTGCTATGTAGTTGTGGCAGAAAAGTGACATACGCGGAGACAGTCGAAATACGAAAATATCCTTGGTCGGCCACTTATAACCACCATATCTACCACAGTACCACAGTTTCTGAAATTCTGCCGCTGTTGTGATCGAAGGTGACTCTGTGCTACTACTACACACAAACGCCAGTTATCTGTGATCTATAGTTTTCGCTGAAAAGTGATACACCATGACACTTTTGTCTTTGGCAGAAGTATAAAATTGCCACAGGTCGATCACTTTCAACCCCTATATCTCCCACACCCCCATAGCTACCGACATCTAACAACCATAGTGCACTACATGAGATACGATTCTACTACCAAACACAAACACCAATGCTCTGTGCTATGTAGTTGTGGCAGAAAAGTGACATACGCGGAGACAGTCGAAATACGAAAATATCCTTGGTTGGCCACTTACAACCACCATATCTACCACAGTACCACAGTTTCTGAAATTCTGCTGCTGTTGTGATCGAAAGGTGACTCTGTGCTACTACTACACACAAACGCCAGTTATCTGTGATCTATAGTTTTCGCTGAAAAGTGATATACCATGACACTTTTGTCTTTGGCAGAAGTATTAAATTGCCACAGGTCGATCACTTTCAACCCCTATATCTCCCACACCCCCATAGCTACCGACATCTAACAACCATAGTGCACGACAGGAAAGACGATTCTACTACCACACACAAACACCAAAGGTCTATGTTATGTAGATGTGGCAGGAAAGAGAAGTATACTGAGATACGAATTTTTGGTCGAAATATGAAAACGCCCTGCACTGACCAACTTTAATCATTATATTTCCCACATCCCCACCGCTATCGGCATTCGGCCAACGTTGTGCACGACAGGAAACTCCATGCTACTTCCACCCACAAACATCAGTAATCTGTGCTAGATAGTGGTGGCTGAAAGTGAAATATAGGAAAAAACACGTCTATTTTTATATATATATAAGATTACAACTTGTCTTAAGGCAGTGAACATAAGGAAGGATAGGGAAAGTAAACTCTACACTCACCACAGATGAAGATAAGAGGACTGTAATTAACATGTGAATAATACTAATTACCAGTGATTAACATGTGAATGATATGAATAATACAGTATTTCAGTCTTATCCTTGTGAGTAGATGAGACATGTGAAAAAGAGATAAAATGTGACAAACTTGGGGATTCTAAGGAGTGAGGAATATAACGGATTGTAACGTGAAACCTCGTAAGGTGTCCTGTTAGCAAAGGTAATTGCATGTTATCTGGAAAATAGAAATGGTGTGATCTGTGGAGTGTAGCATATACAGAAAGTTATCTCAATACTTCAACTTCATAATCACTGTTTTCCATAAAACAATGGTGGTTGAGTCTTTGTCAGCTATTAGGAAGATGATACTCTTGTTCCTAGACAGTTCTTTCATGGTTTGAGTTTTAACGGAACTGAGGCTGTTATATCATTTTGGAAAAGGAGAGATGGGTCCGTTTGGTATGGAGGCTTGAACTGCTGTAAGTTGGACTCGATCTCTTTACACCAGTTTTTACTGTCCACTCTGGAACCAAAGGATAGAGAGGACCAGAATGAGATGGTATGGACATGTAAAGAGAATGGAGGTTCAGAGAATCCCAAAAAAATCCACAAAATTAAGATTCATGCTAAATGACCCAGAGGAAGACAAGAGATGGATGGCTGAAAGCAGTACAGAAGTGTATACGGAAGAGAGGAGAGGACAGAGGACTGGAACAAAGTGGTGATTGAGAGGTGGTGGGATGAAAGAAGGAAATGGAGAGGCTTGTGCATGTAGCAGACCTGGCCAGTGGCTGGAAACTCTTGAGGATGATGATGATGATGATGATGATGATGATGGTAGCAAAGTGATACTGCCAGTGGAATGTACAGGAGAATGCTAGTTAATCCTGGTCCAGGGCATCATGGTCAAACTTTGGAGTATGTGAAAACAAGAGCCCTTTGGGTAGGACAATTCTGAACCACAACTTTAGATGTACCTCCCCTTCTAAAACCATTTCCTCCTTCAACTCCAGAATTTCCTCACTTGTACCCTGTACTCATAATCTTTCCATGACTCCATTGCCACTCTAATTACTTCAGTCCATTGAAACCTTAACCATGAGAGAAATGATCAGTGACATGAATATTATCTTCCTCCCATGTTGTACACTGTCAACTGCTATGTTCATCAACCACAGTAATTATAGGACTGTGGCTCACACAGTTTTCCACACTCAGCACCTTGTTCGACATTTCGCAGATCCCATTTTCTAAATCTACCAGGAAATATATATTTCCTTTGGTCTCTTAAATATGTCTTATCAAATCTATTTTCCTACTTATTTCTCAAAATCCCAACCTATACATTGTGATCAAGATCCTCAAGGGTGATAATCCAGGCAAAATATTATAATGGCAGCATACTGATTTCAGCCTTGATGGGTCAACATCTGCAAACATATTTACTTTTATATTATATAATTTAATTGCAATGGAGCACACACTCCAGTGGCAATTTCCCTACACACCCATCTTCTCCCTTTCCTGCACCCATCTACATTTTCCCTATACAAATTTTAACTTTGAATTCTTTCAACATTTTCAGTAAATTATTCATCATTTCCCTTGGTAACTTATTCCAATCCCTGATACCCTTACTTAAAAATCAGAATCTTCCCACACCCTTGTGCCTCAAATCGAGTGCCAGCTTGTGGTCATGGTAATCTTTTCCCTTCCAAGCACTACTTTTCATACCTACGCCAATATCTTTCCATGCCTCATCACCAGTATACACTTTGTACACTCCCATGACCCTCTTCATCCTCCTCCTGTCTTGCAATGAATCCCATACCAGCCCCTTTATCATATCTGTTACTGATTGCATTCTGCGATAATTTCCAGAAACAAATCTAGCAACCCTTTTTTCCATCCTCTCCAACTCCTGTATTTGATACGTAAAATGAGGGTCCCATACTACACTACCATATTCGAGCAATGGTCTGACCAAAGTTTTGTAACCCAATTCCTTTACTTCTCTCGTACATCCCCTCATCGCTCTCTCCAACAAGTGTAGAATTTTGAAACCTTTTCCTACCACTTGTCCAATGTGTCCTGTCCAGTTGTAATGCCAAGATATATACATTTCAAGTTATCAGGCACAGATGTTCATGGAGGTTTGCAACACCTTCACCTGAAATATGAACAATTAAGTTCGTGACCATGTATAGCCTTCTGGTACCTATAATATTAAATAAATCGGCCGCCACACATTCATATTAGTAAACCCCAAATGCGAGGTTTAAACTAGATAAAGTCATTTAACACAGTTTGAGAATAACACAGTACTTATATTCTTGATAATAGCTCACTCGTACATTATCGGTACCAGAATCTTGAATAAAGCATCAGACAACAGTTTCTTTAAAGATTGCAAATTAAGTACAATTCTACGAGAAGACAAACACTCACTGAGTCCCCCTAACATTAGTGAGTACTACAGCATGTTATAACTTGCCTAAACTGCTACCCTAATTTGCGCCACTAACCAGCGCGAAGTTGCGCGATCACTTTCTGCCGAAAGAATGAGACAACATGAGCTTACAGCAAGGTCTTTTATAGACTTATACGAAAGAGCCTGTGACCTTGGCAAATCTTTCTTTCAATATCATCTCCAAAAGTACATAATGGTTTAACTTGAAATTTTTACAGGGACTTTCTATTGTCATGTTCGATCTGTTTTAATTTAATTTAACATTCCAAAGGGTTTCTAGAGTCTTAAAACTAAAGTCAACACATGACCAACTTGGTGGAATTTTTATGCGCTTCAACAACAATCGGCGACAATCTATTTTTCAAAAACTTAATTACCGGACAAATGCTTAAACTTTTTACCGAAACCATGATATCTTTATAATCATATTAATTAGGGATATCTACTGATATAAATTTCAAATTTTTATCCCTTTTAGTTAAAAATTTCATTTTTTTCTCTTAATTAAAACTACTAATTAATCTTTGCCAAATTATTTAATTTTACTACCAAAATATTAGGGACAGTGCTGACTATAGCTGGTGATAAAAGGTCAGCTGTAGCTTTACTCAATTTAAAGATATTTCGAATCTTCGATTTCTACTTTTCTAATTGCGCGTTTTAAAACGTGAACAAACCAAATTATATCTTAAACTAAACGTTTCACGATATGATAAATACACTTTAAAATGATTTTTATGGTGAATTGTCCCTGTGGGAAAGATTGCAGGAAAATTCCTTAAAGTTGACAACTATTTTTTCTCGAAATTGCTAAGTCCAACATCGGCAACTTTACAATTGATCTATAGAATATTTTACTGCTGGGGATAGCTAGTGGGAGTGCTTTTGGTGAACTAAAGGATATCTAACAAAGTCTTCAGCAAGCAATTCTTTCCCCACCTTATATTCATAATTAATCTTTTGTTTTTTATTTGTGTATATAATAAGCGGACTCTTCTTTGCATTTATCTTCATCCCATGTTTACCAACCTGACTAGATATCCTTTCCAGATTACCCTGCAACTGTTTACAGTCCTCTATCATTTTGATCCTCTTATATAGCATTATGTCATCTGCAAACAATCTAATTTCAGAAAGTAAACAATTAACACAATTATTCATTTTCTCTCTACATTAGAAACAGCCCACACCTTCTCGGGTGTCAGTGCACAGTACTCACTCTTCTACCTCCATACTTCTTCCTTGTCTCCCTTAAGCAGATACTACGCTGTGGGCATGACTTTATACAGTCCTTCCCTGAAATGTGTTTTCTTCTCCCATAATTCTGCCCTTTGTCCCCGGCATGTGATCACCCAATCTCAGGATCATCTTAGTAAAAAAATACTGACTTTCTGATTTTCATAGACAACCACAAATCTTTTTTATCTATTTACTAACTATATTTTTTGTGACGATTTTTTATTTTATTTTTAATCACATTGTACGACCTATACAAAGTTTAACCTTTCTCCCCCCATCATTGCCATGCTCACCCTCCCAATCTGATTCATCTTTGGCTTAATTCATGTTGGCTCAATGTGTTCATAACTGATAACATAGCCATATGTCTTGCCTATAAATATTATTAAAGTGAGTACGAAAATATTTTGCTCATTTTTTTCCCCATCCTGATCCTCCTGCCTTCATCTGTGGTGAGTCATGTGTTTACTTTCCTTATCCTTCTGTATTTTGATTTATAAACTTTGATTTATCAAAAAGAAACTCAAATTATGACTTTATATATATTGTTATAGAATAATTTCTTAATGTAGCCGATTACAGTGACATATCTTTTCGCCAGGAATGTCATCCCTACATTGCAACCATTTTACTGTTGTTCTTGAGTTATCTGGTGGCTCAGTGGTTAAGGAACTTTCTTTCAAAAGTTCAAGGACCAGTCCTAGCTTCAAATCCTGGTGGGTCAGGAATTTTTAAGAATTGTGTTTGATCATATGAGTTACACAACAACATTCTGTGGTGCACATTCCATGTTAAAATGTAGTTCCAGCCATGACAGAGACAGAATGTGTGGCAATTTATACCCTTTAGCGTGGTGGCAAGGCAGTGCAGATTTACTGTTGTTCTTATTATTTTCATGATTTTATCTGTATCCAAAATGTTTTAGCTTGGTTGTATTGATAGTTCAGATTCTTGGTACTCTCCATTTATATGTATAAATTGACTTCTGATTGACTGTAATACAACATCATTAAAGGGACGAGTACCACATACAGGTGCGAAAAACCATTTAGCTTTAAGTAAATGTAAATAATGCTTATTATTGCAGCGAATAGTTGTTATGTTAAATATTTAGTAAATATGATTTGAGAGACAAAGAACACTTTGCATTATTAAAAGATCCGTTGATTTTTTAACCAGTTACTCACTGGGCAACCCTAAGGAAAAGAAGATAGTGGTTTACCTCTATCCTAATTTTATTGATGCTCAGTAGTTTTTACTTTTCATTCAAATTGCATAATTTTTAAACTTCATAGTGAGAAAATTACTGTTAACTGCAAGGAAACATTCCATCCCATAGTTTTAGTAATTGAAAAACTGAAATATGTGGATTGCTGCTTCCCCCCCCCTCTCCCCCCTGGTTGCATTGGTGGATTTTACAAGGTTTCTGCAGCTAACTGTGCTCTGCTGCTTTCTGTAATATAAAGCATATGGAAAGAGAATGGATTCAAAAATAAATATTTGTTAAGACAGTGCCATTGAATTTTAATGTAATAAGTAAGTTCTTCTTTATTCTTATCTATTCACATAGAGTATAGGTACTCTGTTTGACATACATATAATATGTTTAGGGAGCTACGCATTTCTTGTTTCTTTCAGTGTGCTTGTGTTTTCATCTTCTTTTCGTCTTTATCTTTCACTGCTAGATTCCTGTTTAGAATGGACTATATATGATCAGAGGTAAATAAAATATAATTGTTTTTATGAATGCAGGGCTTATGATTATTATATCATATTATTTAATAGTATTTTTGTTGCATACAGGTACACAAAGTTGGATGAAACACAAGTGAGTATTACTGTTTAAAATCAGTATATACTAATTTAAAATTATTTTTCCTATTTTTGGTTGCTGTATTACTTTTGATCTAATTATGACTAATTTGCTTCCTGGTCAGTAGCATACTGGTAAAATTTGGCAACTTTTAATATAAGCTAGTTCTTTTATCTGCACTTTTCAAAAGAAAGACTGTTAAAATTTCATTGTTAGATGCAGTTCTGAATTTAAAAAAAATATTTATAGAGTTTAGAAAATTAACTTCTTTATATATATATATATATATATATATATAAGAAACGGGCTGGATAAAAATAAAGCCTATCACCCATGCAAAGATACCTTTATATGAGGCTAAAACAGTTCTGTGATGCAATTGGAAGTGTTCAGAAATTTTATACAGTTTCCGTATTTAAGTTTAATTATATTCTTATCTAATATTTATCCTATTCCTTTTAATTTAAAGAACAAAAGAGAATTTCGTTATTAGGAAGTTAATATAGTCTTAGATATATCATTCAAAGAACAATAGTTACTTTTTTGTATGTCTGAAATTTGGATATTTAGTATATATTATATTTACATTATCAATGGTTTTTTATATTAAAAGTTGGATGTAGAAGGAAATATGGAGGTTAGCCAATTTTTATATTCTCATTTTGCTGATACATTGATCTTCACCCCTGTTACACTCTACTAATTTTTAATGGAAGCAAGCTAGCATGCAACTTTGTGTTATGGCAGCCAACAGCTTATTGTAATGGTGACAGAGTTTCGCTTGAGTACTTAGCAGTGTAGGTTATAATTGAACCCATCATGTGAGGCAACTTTCGTACATCACAACTTGCTTGAAGATGAATCTCAATTGATGGTATAACTCATTAAGTTTGCATGGCTTCATTGACATGTGACCTTAGCTATAAAAACTAGTCCCTTGTCACAAAAATATAAAAATGCTATTGGTGATCACTTTATTCTGTGTCAAGTAATGTCAGCTTAAAAGAGTTTTTAATATTATTTTGTTTTTAAAGTAAAAACACAAACTTAAAATATTAATGAAAATTTGTTGGATCAAATAAATGAATAAACAATCACATTAACTGTGTGGTAGAAGGGAAATATATGGTAGAGAGACTATTGATGGTTATTATCTGATTTTCTGTAGATAATCAACATACAGCATCTTTGGATGCATTGTTCAGTTATAGGTAATATTTATTTGCTAATTAATTACCAGAGCAAAAGGTGGATAACAAAAAATAGTTTAAAAGGATGTTGCAATAACTTAGTTTTAATTTTCATTATAGTCTTTATTTATAGCTATAAATTTGTCCTAACAGTTAACCATTTTCAATACCAAATGTCAATTCTTTATCCAAAATCTCATTGCATCTTAATTTTATCATCACTCATGAAATGATTTTTCTTTTGTCCCTCTTTTAATCTGAGAGGAAGTAAAAATGATGGTGCTGAATACAAATCCTCCAAGAGTCTGGTATTGCTCTGGATTGCAACTTTGCTTAAACCTTGGAGATAGCTGAACATTATTGTGTTATTGGCCCAACATATTTTTGAATGTGGTGTGATTCTTCTTAAGTAATCTGTAAAATTTACTCTGTTTTAACATTCAGGTTAATATTTTACATAAATACATTTGGCATTCCAAAAGACTCAAGTGAATTATTTTTCAGTTGTTTGTGGTGTAAATTTCTTAGATTGCAGCAAATGTAATTGCCTTTTTTTCCACAACTTTCCTCAGTTTCATCATAATGGTGCACCCAAGTTTTGTCATAATATTGAAATGGAAGTCATTTACTCATTGAAAAGTTGCTGAAAATATTGCATTATTATTCCTTCTCTTTTGTTCATTTGTATGCACCAACCACAAACAGATTTCATGTTAAATCAGTCACTTGTTAATCCTTTGATATGTTCAGCTGTAGTCATGTTTTTGAAGGTTGTTTGGTTATAAGCGTGATATAAAACAGTTGGGAAATTTTAATCCTTGTTTTACTGTTCATATTAAAAGGATAAACAACTTATCTGTCAGGAGAGTAAGTTAAGTCAAATTAATTAAACATTAAATTTTCACTTCTCTGTTTTAGCTATATTTCACATTTTTGTTTATGAATGGAACGGTACCTCTTTTGTTTTACCAGGTTGAGCTTTGTGTGAAGATACTGAGTGACGTAATGGACCACCTTTTTCATCCTGATATTGGTTCAACTCTGCTGGATATTTCAGAAATAATGCTCACAGTGTTGCGAACTGTGATACAAACGACAATTGCAATGGATCGAGAGAATTCATTGGTGGTGAGTTCATATGTTATTGTTCTGATTTTAAAGTAGTAGTTTGTGTATCTTTATTTTTGGCTCAGTAAGATTACAAGTATATACAAAATAAAGAAAATATAAATACTTTTTTTAATTATTTAAGTTTTTTATTCTGTGGGTTCACAAGAATCAAGGTTTTTGCTTCTCCCAGGCATATACACTAGACTATTACCATTTTCATTGTTTCAGGGAAATTTAGTAGCTGTGATGATCTCAATATTTCGTCAGATGAAAGCTCACCACTTTGAAGTCTATATTTCTCACTTTGTGACAAAGACAGACCTGCTGGATTTCTTGATGGAAATTTTACTCGTATTTAAAGATCTTGTTTCACGACCAGTCTATCCAAAAGACTGGTGTGAAATGATAATGCTGCAAAACAGGTATTTGTTTATAGTTAAACTAGACGTAAAACTAGCAGTGAAAAATGTGCATTTTTGTTAGCTGTGACAAATAAGTTTGATTATTGTAGAATGTTCCTCATCCCTCTTCATCTACTTACTTCTTATTATAATATATACCAGGAAATAATAGGAGCTAATTAGTGAATGGATTTACAAAAAAGGGGATAGCGAAATGAACCACCACTTACCTTAGATGATGGTATAATGGGGTGAACACACAAATAAGCACAAAACACAGGAAAAACAATGAATATTTTGGGACTTGGCCCTTCATCAACAGGAGAACATCACGGAGGGAGGATGGTGCAGGATATGGTCTCACAGAATGACCGTTAGTCAGGAACATGGTGGGGCAAATTGAAACAGAGGACAGAGAGAGGAGGACAGTGAATTGGATCTAGTACACGAGCCATGCAAAATGTTGCAAATAGTGCAGAATAATACATTTAAATGTTCATAGCATAAATTTGATAAAGTAAAAGTAAATACAAAAACAGAATAATCGAAGAAAATAATAATAATAAAATGGAATATATGTGGATAAACATCACCAATGGTATGTGGTGGTTCAATATTGATAGTGGGCATGGAGGCAAGGAGCGGATAGAGGGAAGGAAATGTACTGGGTATTATCTCAAATTGAGACCAGGAGGTTGTCTTCTGCCTAGTTTGTATTGGTAGGCAAGCTCCCACCTTCCGAGTTCAGAGGAGCTGCTGCTGTTTGGAGGACTTTGATAGCATGGACCGTGAAACAAGAATTAAAATTATTGGTGTCATGGGAGATGGCATGGATGGCTACTGGATGTTTTGGATTCCGAGTGAAAACTGTGTTTCGGTGGCCATTCATTCTAATGGGTTGCTAGTCAAACCTATATAGGCAGGCAAGCAGTGTTTGCAGGTAAGCTGGTATATTACATGTGAGGTTTCATAGGTGGCGTGTCCTACAATAGGAAAGCTCTCGCCAGTGATAGGGTTGGTGAAAGTGGTGGAGGCATGGTGTATGTTGCACATCTTGCAGCGGGGTCTATTGCATGGGAAAGATCCTTGGGGCTGACTTTTGGGGCAAGGAAGACTGCCCTGTATACATTTATATGTAGTAACAATGAAATCAAGACGCTAAGTAGTGGAAAGGAATCAATTTAGGATAGGGAAATGAGCCACCACTTACCTTTAGATGATGGATGTGGGGCGCGAACACTCAGAAAAGACAAACACAAATAATAAAGTAATTTTTGGGATAAACCCTTCGTCAATGGGAGAAAATTATGAGAGGTGGGCACACCTGGAGACTGCCTCACAGAAATACCGCCAGTTGGGTAAATGGTGGGGGTAAATTCAAACATCAGAAAAGTAGAGCTAATACCCAAGCATAGATAAATATCCAAAGTAATCTCTGGTCGTAGTTTGGATATTTCAAAATGAATTTGGATCAAATGACAAAATAAAATGTTAGATATGTAAATATAACTAAAAAACATTAATCAGAATAAATAATCATGAACCGTAAACAGAATAATATCAAGATAAAAAAATCTCTGGTTATTAATGATCCATGTCTTAAGAGTGTAAGATGGGAGTGAAGGAAAAGTTAAGGTAATCGGGGGGATTTTCAGTTGAGATCAGGTGATTGCCTTGTGTCTATATTCTACTGGTAGGCCAGCCCCCATCTTCTGATTACACAGTGGTTGCCTTTTTTTTTTTGGTGAATTCTGTTTGTTGATGACCATTCATTCTTTTACCTATGTAGGAAGCCGGGCACAGTAAAGGCTGTGAAACCATAGTGTTTGTTGCACATCTTGCAGTGGAGTCAATTGCATGGCAAAGATCTTTTGCACTCTTTGGTGTGATGGTACTCCATTCCCGTGTTTGTGGCACGTTAAAATTATTTGTCAACTAAATCGAGTGGTAAATGCTTGCGAGATGTTGTTTGAATATCTTTTGAGGGACTGCTGGTTAGGGGATATACAACCGCCCTGAATGCCAAGATTGTAGGAGAGGTAGGGTATGGTGTGATAAGAATGGCTACTGTAGATATCAAAATACTTTAGTGACTTGGTAAGTTCCTCTCCAGTGGCTACCTATGCTTCTCGATCCACACATTATAATCTATAATTTTATATTTTAAACCTTTTACTATAACCTAACGGAAATTGGATGATAACCATTTTGCATGACTTGTACTTTGCAATTTTATAATTTATAAAATGGCTACAAGAACCTTTAGCCACAGAAACTTCAAATTCAGACATCACTCATAGCTGGAGTGAAAACAGAAGTATTTCAATGGTGTGCAAGTGCATGGTTTATAAATAAAAGGCCAATAGAACCACTAATCACCAGAACAGTCAAAACAATCATCACCCGTAGCTTGTGTTAACGGAAGTGATTCCACAGTATGCTGTTGTGTTTTCTCCCCATTGTTTTCAGTGTGATTATTTAGATATAATAATGGTTAATAATTTGGAAGTCATATGTTTTAATCTTAATTTTTTCCCTGTTTTTAAACAAAGGATAAATTTTTGACTGGTTTCAAGAGAAAATGCACAATTAATGAAGTCAATGGTGCAGCTATTGATGCTGACACAAGTGAGGGTTGTGGGAATAATAGCAACTGGGAACAAGATGGCAAAATACAGTTAATATTTTTTATTAGGATTCACAAATTTCATAGATGCCTTGGAAAAACCAATTTTCTATTTTTAAGAAATTTTCTGCTTTAGTTAGTAAGATACCTGAAAATTAAAATGACATCTTAAAACTACATCCTGACTACATTGTTCAGAGAAAGGAATTAATTTTCAAAGAAATTTAAATTAATTTAATAAACAAAAACTAGCATTCAAAAAGTAGTTTCTGTTCCATCAAATACATTTTTTTTCCATTGCACAATATTTCTTCAGAATAGTGAGCAGAAATGCACAATAGGAGGAAATAGTTTCCCCAGCAGTTATTGATAGGGTTACAGTTATGTTTAGGAGATGGTAAGAAAACCAGTTATGACATGTAACACCTACAGAGATTCAAAGATTAATCGCTTTTTTAGGAATCCTTTGCTATAGGTTATGTCCAATCTGTAGTAAGGAGTGTCAAGTAGATCAAGAAGAACATACAGGAAATTAAGTCTTCATAGAGAAGACCATGCACTGAAGCAAACTAAAAGTCTCTGCATTGATAGTTTATGCATTTAGGTTTTCCAATGTGGCCAGCAGTTATGTAAGGAATTCTAGTGTTAGCATAAAGACCAATGGCATGTCCAAGATCAGAAGTTGAGGGGGTTGTGGCAGGGGGGGGGGGGGCAACTTGTATTGGTTTTGGGGAAGTGGGGTGGGGGACTGAAACATCACGATTTCTTATAAAATAAAACTCAAACCTATTGAGGAAAGTATTTTTTATTATTGATTAACAAAGCAATCCTACCACCTAATCTAAGGACCTACTATGCAGGTAATTAAGATCGTAACTCAGTAATAGTATTTCATGTAAACATTAATTATCTCAGATAATCTTTCAATTGCTTTGTTTCTCAATATCTCATGGTGTTCCTTCACGAAATTTTGATGCCGACTCATCAGGCATAATCCAGTCAAACTTTCCTCTCCTGTCATCTTGTGGTTATGAGCCAGTTCTTCACTTGTCGAAGTGAACTGAAGGATCGTTCCACTGTTGCTGTAATGCATGGAATAGTGCTTAGAATTGTGAATGCTTTTTTCATGGCAGGTAAAAAAGTATTAGTTTTGTTAAAAAGGGAAGGATAAAATATTTTCCCCCTGGGTGTCAACTTGAGTTTTCTTAGGTGGGGGGGGAGGAGACAACTGAGCAGTCCCCCCCCCCCCATGCTCCTCACTGGGTACGCCTATGAGTGGCAACTTGATTTTTCTTCTTCGGGGAGGGGGGGGGGGGCAGCAGTGATAATATGAAAACAGTTGCCACCTCTAATCTAAATTACTAAATTTTATGGAAACTGTATGCAATTTATAAGCTCTCCTCTTTGTCTCTCCCAAAACTACCACCTGGTACAGGGAAGAAGGAGAATAAAGCTGTTGAAGACTTATAGAGAAAGAGGCATCTGAATCAGAAGTTAAATTTATTGATATAGAAGGAACTATTGCCAATTAAAAAGACCCGCCTGATAGGGATGAGTGAAATTAAATTGATAAAATACTTTTTTTTTGGAAACTGGATGTCGTAGCTTGATCTTTCCCATTGTCTCTTTGTCATTTCACAACTACACATAATCTAACATTCGCTAGTCGACCGAGCATGGTGGGTGAACTGTTAACGTTCTGGCCTTGCATTCGGGAGGACGCGGGTTCGAATCCCTGTCCAGGCATCCAGATTTGGGTTTCCCATGGTTTCCCCAAATCACTCCAGACGAATGCCAGGATGCTTCCTTCAAAATGGCCATGGCTGAATTCCGTCCCGTTCCTTGTCCCCAGTCTCATCCCGCCTCTAACAACCTTAGCCATCAATGAGGCATAAAGCCATAGGGAAAAAAAATCCCTCTTCGAAAAGGATGAAACTGCAGCTGAACAGTGAAAGGAGGGGTGGTAGGTTTTTCCAAAATGCTTTTATTCACAACTTGTGCCTCTCATCACTAATTTCTGAATAGTTGCAGTATACATCTGTGATCCACTAAAATAACAAATTGTTCAGTTTATTTACCACCAAATGTCTACTCAGTTGTGAGGTGATTACAGCACTTATATGTGAACTCATTTGATCACTCCTGCTACTTGGAGATCTTAATTTTATATGCTGTGAATTCTGTCTGCTCTAGAGATTGAATGATTTTGACTTAACAGACAGTTTGTGCATTTTGAACATTGGTGAAATGAACCATTTTATTGCAGCAGCCAGCGTGTCTACTTCTATATACCTGTCTATCTGCTTACTTAATTACTTTCTGTGTCCAGACTGTTTCAAATTGAGTTTTTTCCAGAAACTAGCTGATTGGCTAACTTTGTCGTTGGCTAAGAACAGATTTTATGCTTGGTACACAAACCCCATTTGTCTGCACTCGTGGAGATGCTGAATGAGGCCTCAATCACACTTTTCTGCATCTGTGTATCCCCACTTTTTCATAATACCCCTGCACTTTGATACTCCTATTTTGAGCCTATTCAAATTCTTCTATTTCTCATACAAAAGATCCCACCCAGGGGCCAGTTTTTCCTTGGGCCCTGAAATTTGAAGATGTAGGAAGCATCTCCTCCTGTTAGGATATTATTCTTTTTTCTGGTGTTTTGTCCCTGGTCCTACTCCTCCTTAAGAAACTTCTCTATGAGTGGAGGTATGGTGGTGCCATGGTTTGGTTGTGCGCTGGGTTCTTTGGGTCTGTCTCTTGTTTGAGCATCTCCTTCTCTGTGGCCACTTTCCATCTTATATCTGGTGGTGCTGTTCCCGCAGTTACCAGGCTGACAGTCTCATTGAGTGCCACGTCCTTGTTTATAGGATGAGTGGAGGCTTACAATATTCTGCAATCGAAAAGCGGAGAGCCATAGTTGTGGATCTTATAACTTCAGATTGTGCTCCCCAGGTAGATTCAGTAAGTTTGCTTAGTATGTTATTTCTGGCCTTTATTTTACCTTTCAGCTCTTTGCAGTGTTTTATTTATGTGGGAGATCTATCGAGTTCAAGTCCCAAGCATTTTGGATGGCTAGTGTGTTACAGAGTGGCCCCCTTCTACCATCTTTAGTGGCTTCATTACTTCTCAGACAGAAGGAACAGACCTAAGTTTTTCTTGGATTTGGTCATAGCAGGTTGTAATTATAGTAAACTGCAAAACCTTCAAGACCTTCGGTAAGCTTCCTTTCTACCTCTTTGAAATTTTTTCCTGTTTCATCAACGTAAATGAAGCTTCTAATACCTTTGTATCTCGGTTGGTCGTTTGTATAGATGTTAAAGAGAACTGGGGACAACAATCTTCCATGGAGTAGTCCCTTTTTCTGATCTTTCCATCTAATTTTCTTGTTTTGTAGAGTCTCACAGATCCTTCTATTGTGCATGATCATTTTAATGCTTTGTCTAAGTAGATAGTCTTCTGTTTGTGAGTATACGGTGTTGTATACCAGCAGTAAGATCTATGATCTATGCTCCTATGATGAATTTTCTTTCATAGTCAATTTCTGTCTTGGATTAAGACTTGATTATTGCACACTTTTTGAGCTCTAAAACCTACTTGCTCCCATATGAGTTTTGCATTGACAGTAGCTCCTATCTGCTCTAGAATCATTCACTTGAAATCCTTGTACAAGTGGTGGCAGGGAAGCAAGATTGACCGAAAGTTTTTAGCATTAGTTGGTTCTTCTCCCACATGCATTCCTCCATGTTTTCAAGATAGTCCAATTAGTCACACATTTATTCATCATTCACACCAGCCATGAAAGAGTTCTAGGGCCAAAATGTTTAATCTGTTCAGTTTGAACTTCGTCCGGACCTCTGCTTTAATTTCTTTCATTTGGTTTATATCCTTAGGCCTTGTATCCACTTGAGCATGCTCAGGTGAATGAGCCGCTCATTCTTTTGCGCATAAGGAAAAGGAAATTTTGGTCGAATGAGCCTGTGGTCTTTAATATTAACCATACAATGTCAAAGAAGGAAAGAAAGTATCAAGGTTGTGGACTAGTGAAGAAATTATTTTAATTTAATTTGCGAATTGACTTTTGAAGGAGATAATGAGCCTTTTCAAAACTTTATGAGAATGTCAAGAATCGATTACGAACATTTCCTGCATTTAGCTGAGCCTCATATAAAAAGCACTGTATACCTATGCATCAGGCGACCCCAACAGGAAATAAATTAATCATAACTTTTACCTCCAGGAGATTCAGATACAAACCTGCAGTATATATCCGAAGCACAGTGTCGGCCGTTTTATACCTGTAGTCTATGAAGATAACGTTCATTCGCAACAGCTTGCCTATTTATTATTTTTATAGACTTTTACTACCAATATATATTCAACGATTGTTTTATACTTTTTAATTTTTTTTCTTTACATCATCAGTACCATGGTTTAATCCCTCGTTGATTTCACACCGTGCTTCCTCTCATTTACTTCGATTATAAATGTTGCTCATATTAGCTTTCCCATTATAACTTCTTTGATGTATACCGATTAATTGTTGTCAAGCAAGTGTCATTGTCACTTATGCTCGCACTCATTATAGAAACCGCCAAACCACCGTCTTCACTGAGCGCCGAACAAGCACTGGCTCACCTCTGATCATTCTAAAATATCAACATATGATCGGCTCACACTGAGCGCGATCGCTGTCATTTGCTGCGATCATGCTCAGTTGTCCACACTTGATCCGCTCGCTTCACTGAGTGGCTCATTTGCCTGAGCGTGCTCAAGTCGATATGAGGTTTCCAAGGTCACTTACTTTTTCAATACTCTGGGAGCATTGAATTTTTTGTTTATGGTCTCTGTGGCAAGGATTTCCATTCAATAGCCGATGATGGGCTATTCCATTCGGACTCACTTTGTTGTATTCCGGTTTTGGTTGTGTGGGTTCATTACTGATGTTGTTTACTAGTTTCCATGCTCTTCTACTATTTTGCTTTATATCCATGTCATGGAGAAGTTTGGTCCATTTTTTTATTTCTTCCATCGCTTATACATTACATGACCTTTCCACCCAGTTCTATGGTCCTATGCTTCCTAGAAGTGTTTCTAACAGTTTTAACAAAGGCCTTGTAATTTATTGTTGTAGATTCGAAATCACATAAAATGCCATCTAGGTCTTGAAAAATTTTACCATTTTGCATTTTTAAAATTAAAGCTCCTCTTAAAATGCACTTTCTCAGGTTTAAAAACTGCATCTATGATGCTTGTAACTGATCTATGTTGGATTCTTGGTATAGGAAGGTTCACTGGATTTACTGTATTTTGCTGACAAAAATATTATCCAGGTTAAAGCCTTTCCACTATCGTCCATTCTTGAAAGAGGGCGGCAGTTTGGATTCATGGATTAGTTTCAGATCTTCTTTCTCTATATCCATTTCTGTCAGTAGTGCTATAGCCCCAGTTGACACTACAACAGTTTAAAGCTACTAGAACCAATTTGGTTTTCTTGTTATGGCAGATGGTAGATGGAGTAAAGTTATGTTCAGCTGGTTGTGGTTTATATACAGATGTTCTATTGTTAGTATCTCAATATCATCTAGTTCTGTCAGATATTTTGACTTTATTGTAATACCTGGTTTGGTAAACATCGCACTTTCGCAGATTTCATTGAGTCGCTCTACGGTTAAAGCTATTCCTTCAATATGGGGTCTATTATCTTTAACTCCTTGGTGTGTTTCCTGCATGGCTAGGATGTCACACTTCTTTTCTTTGCATATATCAGCCAGTAGATTTACTTATCTTTACTAAGTCTTTCCACATTTATAGAAGTCATCTTGAAATGGACCAATTTAGATTTCAGTTTCTAATTTTCTCTGGGGGGGGGGGAAACTCTGGTGGTAGAATAATTGGTCACGTAAAGAATTTTCCAGGGTGCACCCAATTGCTGGAAAATCAAGGAGACTCCTTCTCTGCTATACTAGCTATACTTGCATTCTGTTTTGAAGGGGGAGCTGACTTTGACTTCCATTATAATTATAACTTTTACATTTGGCTTCACTGTCATTTGAAAACAAGGGATGAAGAAAGCCCACCAAAATGGATTATCAGCAAGGTCAAGTGCCTTACTGGTTTTGAACAGAGTGAAATCATAGTTGAAGCAATAAAACATTTCTTTGTCACTATTTTGCAGGTCACTGATAAATCCATCTAGAAGACCTGTGCAACATTGTATCTAATGCCATTTACTTGGCAATTGATATTGTTCTGCCATCAAGGAACACAGAAATACATTGAGATTCTCCAAGTGTATGTTAGAAAACCTATCATTATTTTACATTGGTGGTCTAGGGGCTCAACAAATAATTAAAGAGATCTAGAAAAAAATCATGACAGGATTATCCTAATAGCACCAACTGTTCCACTACTTAAGCTCAAGTGTGGGACACCATTAGAACAATATCAGTAAGGAATGTTCACTTTCCTTCATTAGGTGCAGTGGAGCATCAGTTATCCAAATACCGATCAAGAGAAACATTGATTAACCGAAAGCATTACAGTCAATAAATTAGAGCAATATGGTACAGTCAGTTTGGTTCAGATGTGGATGGGTTGATTAAAAACTCTTCAGGGTTCATAGAAGGTGACCAGGATAATATTCAAGACTGGCTTGAATTTGATGTCAATGGCCCTGGGTCTCAAGTATTGACAGATCATGAATTAATTGTCAGTGTATTCATGACTAAAGACCCCTGTGATGATGACGAAGTCTCTAGCAGCAACCATGCCAAAAATGTAAGCTTTTCACTGCCTTGAGACTGCTATGAAATGGTTAGAATATGATGCAGTCCAACTTACGTCAAAACATTTGTGTACCAGCAAAAAAATAAAATGCTCTGAAGCAAAACTATGTTATAGGCCAGGTTTTATGACAATTTTTAACTTTTCAAACAAAGTTAAAACTACACGTTTTGTGTTATCATATTTGTAAAACATGCTACAAAATACAGTAGGCCTACGTATACTATGTATAGTTTTTTTTATTTAATATGTATCTGTTTATGATTTGTTATCTGATCACCCTCTTTCCCAATTTTTTTTTTAGATTATTGGTGCTCTGCTGTTTAATGAACTACATAAAAATATTTACTGGTTCACAGAGTATCACATAGCTGATTGCACAATTCTTCATATAGAAGCTTAGCTGTTGCCTGGAGGTTATTTAGCAAAGTTTTTACTTCTAACTCTGACCATGTCACTTATTTGAACTGATTAGACTCTTTGACACTACTATTAATTTGTTAAACTAGATTCACAGTCACTAAATACGGTTGCCACCTTCAGTTGAGAAAGAAATATTCTCTTAAAATTCATACAAGTCTAGGTTGCACTAACTACGAAAATAAAAACAATACTCACTGGAAATTGTATTGTGTTCATCAACTTGTCCAACAGTTCTGATACCAGTTACAAGCAAGGCTTAATATGGGATTCATCAGTTATAGAAGACTGCATGTCTACTGAATGATAACAGTCTCTTAAAGCAAATCAGTTATTGAAAACCCCATTTCAAATTATAAGTTCACTGAATTCACTTCATGATTAGTTAAATTTTCACTATATTCATTGTTCTACTCTTTCAGGTTACATTGCCAAAACAAGTTCCTATCAGAAATTTTAAGTTCCATATTCCTTACAACCATGTTTCATACCGGTCTTGCTGTGCTACACAGTCATAGTATTCCTCCACGCTCGGAGTAACCCTCACACACAACCACACCAAACAAAGATCGACTTTTAAACTGCTCAACTAACCAGCTAACTTATGTTGGTGGCCAGAACATTTTCAAAAATGTACCCTACTTTTACCGTCTTTTCTTTTATTGAATGTTTCACACTTTTAGACATTTTATTAATTAATACCAACTCAAATACTCCAAATGTGCGCTAAATTAAACTTTGCTTCTTTACTTTCATTCAGCTGGTCATTTTCTTTTACTATGGCAACCTCCGAATTTTATCATAAAACTAATTCCCTAATGAATTGCTCTGAAATTTTGTGAATCAACAGATATTAACTTATTAAGCATTTTCTGTCGTCATGACTTTTTCCAAATAAACCTTACTTTTGCCGTAGTTTGGTTTGAACTTGGCACATGCTGTAAACTTTTACTCTTGTATTTCTTTCTTAATTATTAATCTTAATTGGCACTTTTATTCCTATTTTGTCTCTAATATCCTTCTCTATCTTATTTCCGTCCAATATTATGGATTACCACCATTAATTTCTCTTAAACTACAAATGAAATGTAAACAATTACCATGGGCCATTGTCTTTAATCAGTTTACTCCAAAACTTACATATTACGATCTTAAAATCTGTTAATTGTAACGTCTTATTTCCTATTTTGAGTCTTAATTAGCATTTCTTTTTATTTTACTATCGAACTAAAGATTTGTTTGATGTTAAATGAATCTGTTTATTAGCAACTACTTTCTTGCTCGGTGCACTTCTGATTTCAATTTCTATTAAATCATTTATTATTCAGCTTATTTTAACATACACATTCTGTTCTTTAGATTCACTAGTTTCATTTGAATGCTATTTCAGTTTATTCTGTGCTATCTTGAGAAAGTTATAAACATCCTTTTTCATATCATGCATAACAGCAACTGTGGAAAAATCATTTATATCTTTTGGATTCCTTGTCCTTATGTTAAAATTGCTATTGATTCTTACTATTCCATACTTTTCCTATCTTAATTTTGTGTTTTCTGCCTTTAATCTACCCTCTTCGTTTTTCTTTAAACTATCTGTTTACTTTAACTAACAGCTTTCATTAACTATGTGATACCAATGTAAACCTTCCTGCATGCTTGAGAAACTATTCCTTTAAAACTTCCCTGAGGGATCTCCTATTCTGAGTCCTTGAACAATGGACACAATAGTATCATCCCTCTGTTGCTCCTACTACATGTTTCAGAAATAACAACAGACTCGTGTTGTACCCTGTGATGCAATGTAACTTAGGTGTGTTATTGGAATGTAAGAGTAAATTCTCTTTGTCCATTTCTTCAGGCAATCAAGATAAAGTATGCGCAATTATGTCCTAGTCACCCGGGATGTATTTGATTTTATTGTAAAATTCTTGCAGAAAAAGGGTCCATCGAGTTAACCAATTGTTGGTTAAGTTAAGCTTACTCATAAAGGACAAGGCTTTGTAGTAACCTCTCTCTCTCTAGGAGTAGGTACCTAATTTTTTTTTTTTTTGGATTTTCCATACAATCACCAATTATCTATAGTTGCATTGTGGCGTGTTTGGTTAAGAAGTCTACTGGAAAAAATTACAGTTCTTTTTTCTAAACCATCATTACTGGGTATTTCTTGGAAAAGTTCTTGTTACAAACCACACTCTGAGCAATCAATATTGACAGAAAAAGGATAATCCCAATATGGGGAAAGGAAGACTATATTGCTTAAAAGTATACATTTTATTTCTTGAAAGTCACCCTCACATTCAGGTGATCATCTCCTTGTTATGTTTCGTTTCTGCAGTCCACTTAGATATGGGCTGTTTAAGATCTAAATTGGTACAAACGTGCGGTTGTAAGCACCTTAGAATTTTGGCAAATTCTAGTTTCCCTAGTAGTAAAATGTTCTATAGATCGATTGTAAAGCTGCTTATGTTGGACTTAGAAATTTCGAGAAGAGTAATTGTCAACTTGAAGGAATTTTCCTGTAAACATTCCCACAGGGACAATTCGCCATAAAAATCATTTTAAAGTGTATTTATCATATCGCAAAATGTTTATTTTAGGAGATATTCCGCTTTGTTCAAGCTTTGAAACACGTGATCATAAAAGTAAAAATTTCAAGTTTGAAACATCTTTAAATCGCGTAAAGCTACAACTGATCTTTTATCACCAGCTATAGTCAGCATTGTTCCCGATATTTTGGTAGTAAAATTAAATAATTTGGCAAAGTTTAATTAGCATTTTTAATTAAGAGAAAAAGATGAACTTTTTAATTAAAAGTAATATTAATTTGAAATTTATATCAGTAGATAGCCCTAATTAAGACGATTATGAACATATAGTGGTTTCAGTGAAAAGTTTAATCATTTGTCTGGTAATTAAGTTTTTGAAAAAATAGATTGTCGCGGATTGTTGTTGAAGCGTGTAAAAATTCCCCTAAGTTTTTCATGTGATGACTTTAGTTTTAAGACAATAGAAACCCTTTTGAATAATAAATTAAATTAAAACAAATAGAATATGACAATATTAAGTCCCTGTAAAAATTTCAAGTTAAACTATTTTGTACTTTTGGAAATATTAATTAAAGAAAGATTTGCCAAGGTCATAGGCTCTGAGCAGCCTATAAAAGATCGTGCAGTAAGTTCACATTGTCTCACTCGTATGCTGGAAAGTAATTGCGCAACTCCGCACATGATTTTCTCAGTGATGTTCAAAGAAGTAACTTAGCAATATGTAGTCTTTTCGGTTTCGTCTTGTCCTTTTTCCGTGGAGTGCTATGTGAAGTTAACTTGCGCAAGTCTTGTATTGGAGCGGGTAGGAAGACGGTTGAATGTTGGCGCTACCGAGTCGGCCATGTTGGTACTTTGGTTTGATAACCTACAAGAATAATGTCTGCTAGAACTTTGAAATTCTGAAAAGGGGTTTTAGTTGGTAATTTCTCTCCACAATCTGCAATATTTTTGAAACAAGTGTTTGATTTGCCTACTCAACTGTTTAATGCAAATTTTAGTAAATGTGATTTTGAAAATAAAACTTTAAATTTTCTGAAAGTGAACTGTTATAATTTGGTAGAAGAACCTTTTCTAGATTTGTGGTTTAGAAACAGAACTAGTGGTGACCTTCAAGCATTTAAGTTGAGTTTCTAGTAGGCTACATGGTCAAATTATTTTGTGAAAATTCCACAGAACTTTCCATCAACGTAAACTGTTATTTAAGGCACTAAGGCGATGCTACAACCCCGGTGTCAGCCTATTGTCCTTACACGGTGATACCCACATAAGCCCAGACAACTTTTGAGTTGTGTTTTATTAGCAGGAGAAGGAAAATTTTTGATTGTTGCCAGTTTATCAACATCAGGTATAAAGCCCATGGGAGTAATAGTCCAAGATCTAAGTCATAGTATAAAGGTTGGATTTTTTTTCTGCACGTGGACACTACAGCAGGTATGAACGTTTGGCTACTCTGTACCTTGAGTGGTGGTGGCTTTTATAGATAAGGAAGCGAAGGTGTATAAAATTGATGCCTAGTTACGTCATAGTATAAAGCGTGATTTTTTTTAATATTTTTACGGGATATTATTAGAAATCATGTCATCTATTGCCAGACACTTTAATAAAATGTAATTATACTTACATCATAAAATAAAACCTGAATTTTGTATATGTTGTTTGGGCTGCTATTTAAAAGTGTTTCCTAAACAGCCAGACAATTTCAATGGTTCCAACACCCTGCCAGACATAATTCAATGTCAACTGTAGAGGCGAGCGTCGAGACAATAGATATGTAAGAGTTGGGCTTATTGGATAATCCAATTATATTGTAATTATTTATTTATTAATAATAAATTTTTAATGAATTACTTAACAAAATTTTAATGTCAGTTATATTAAATTAAATTTTATAATTTCAATATTTTATTAAAATTTTGTTGTCTGTTACAAATCTAGTAATTACAAAATTGTCTCAGTAATAAAAAAATTGATGAATAGTTTATAAATATTCATAGTAAAAGCTTAAAAAAAATTGGGAATATGATTTAATAGAAATATCATTGGTTTTATGTAAATACAAAATAGATTTATTCACTGTCATCATTGTAGTCGATACTTTCAATATCGTCATCACTACTACAGCAGTCCGTGAATTCATTATGTTCAATATCGTCTTCTTTATCAGATTCTGTAAAAATATAAAGAAAATAATGAGATTATTAATAACGACAAATTTATGTATAATAGTTGGAAATAACAATTACATACCTGATAAATTTTTCAGTGAATCACTGACAAAGTTTGGTAGCTGATCTCCATCGAACCATTTGAAATAATACTCTTCTCGTACCCAGCCATTATTTTGAGCCTGATAATTGCTGGGATTTTTAATGTGAGCATTATTCCAAATAGTGGATATATAGTTTTCTCGCAGAAATTGTTGTAATAGTTCCCTTATTCAAGGTGGTAGATAGCTAACCTCGAAACTCCGTAATTCTTTGAGATTAAAAGATTCATTCATATTTGAGACCGTATACGTGTTGATGATATCTGGAGATGGGCAGCGTCAACATCAATTATCCCAGCAACGTTATACATATCACATATAAATTTTTGTATAATTTTAAAGACATTTTTTCATTAATCACTATATTCAAATTATGCAACATCTCTAAACTTCCTGATATTCTTTATTCGTTTTCAATATTTTGTAAGGTTTTAATTTTCCTTTTTTAAAAAATGCAGGATTATAATCACATCATGTGATTGCATGAAATCCAGCCAGGCTTTTACAAATGGATCCTCCCAATTGTGCGTTGATCTTTGTTAGGTCTACATATCTTAAATTATTTCCAGTGCCCGCAAGTATCCAAACATGGGAATCATTTTGTAGGTGATGCATATGGCCAAGCATTATATGTTTCTGGAACATCTTTTATCATATGCAACAGAAAAAAAAACATCAATTATTAGTACATCGATATGAGGTGGTGGCATTTTGTAGACACTTCGTTAAGGAAGATTTATCTGTCTTGCAAATAGTGCCATCTAAAAGGCACATTGGCAGAGGCACTGGAGTAATTGGGTAAGATATAATTTTTGAAATGTTTACATTATTATCTATCGAAATTCCAAGCATACGTCCAAATAAAGATCGTTGAACTTTAACCTCTTGAACTTTACCACCCACTTTAACTTTCTTCTCTTCTTTTGATAATCTTTAGAAAAATTAATAATAAATTTTTTCAGTTGCTTGATGCTATTTTCAATGTTACATGTATTCAAGTCTGCTGAAATATCTTTTTTGGTTTGTAATCCTAATTGATAAAAAATATTACTTATCATTGTTGATCTCACATCATGGTTTTGGGCCCATCGTTGACGTGCCGAAATTGAATTGGTGAAATGTATAACACCTGTAAGCCTTCTAGCCGCATCTGCATTTATAGCCCCGCAGGGGCCTGGTACACAAGTGCCAGGTACGGGTTTGGCGAACCCGCAGTGCCCGAGCTGGAAACTTGTGAGCGCCGCAAGTTTCCCACACCGTAAACTCCTACCATGCTTCAACGACCACCGTAGGGCGTGGCGGTGGAACATTGTGTGCCTAGGAGAACGGGGATCTTGGCTTCATCGCCCGGATCGCGAGGACGGGACAAACCTCTATAAAAAAAAACCCCTCAACCTCAAGGTCGGACACGTGCTGAGGAGGTGGATGAGTGGTGAGGCAAACCACCCGCTAACGTGCGACCTCAGGGGCACCTGCGCACCCCTGTTGTATCAGCATTCCTGTATAAAATGTTTTTGCTCGTGGGACCAAAACAAAGTCACACACAAAAACTACAAAACCCTGCGGTACGGGTGTGCCGCAGGCTAAACCCAATACACCCAGTTCTAAGAAGCGGGTAAGGGTCGATAGCCCCCCCGCTTCTGATGGTAATAGTGACAGAAAAGTTTGTTCGCTTGCGAACGCTTTTATAGTGATGCAGAGGGTGGAAGGAACCTTTGAAAAAGTCTCACCGTTTTATATCTCAAAGGGGCTAGAGGGTCTAGTAGGGACCCTAAATTCGGTGAAAAAGCTGAGGAATGGGACGCTGCTGCTGGAAACTACAACCAGTAGACAAGCTACCCAACTCCTTAACTGTGAGAATCTCGGGGAGTTCGCAGTCAATTGCGAACTCCACAAATCCCTGAATAGTTCAAAAGGTGTTGTATCCTGCCGTGACCTGATAGACATAGGGACCGAGGAACTCGTTAAGGAGTGGAAGGAACAGCAAGTGGTCGAGGTACGTCAGATCACACGAAGGGTTAGTGGCAGTATTGAAAAGACTGCCACCTTCGTCCTGACGTTTGACACTCCAGTACTACCCAAGAACATAAAAGCAGGCTACATCAACCTGAACGTCCGTCCGTATGTCCCGGACCCGATGCGCTGTTTTCAGTGTCAGCGGTTCGGACATACGACGGCGTCATGTAAGCGCAATCCCACGTGCGGTAAGTGCGGCAAGGGGGCACATGAGCCGGGAGTAAGTTCCATGCTACCACAGGTGTGCGTCAACTGCTCCGGATCGCACCCGGCCTGGAGTAGGGAGTGTCAAGTGTATCTTGAAGAGCGCAAGATACAGGAGTTGAAGACAAAAGAGCGGATCCCTTATGCAGAAGCAAGGAAGAAGGCCAAGTCGCTCGCCGCTCCAATTTTTGGAACTAGCTTCGCTAAGATGGCTTCAACTCCCGTCAGGAAACAAAGTACTGCTACCCAGACGTCCGTTGCTGACATGAGCACCAGCACAAAGTGCTCATGTGAATGCAAATGCGGTGCCAAACCCGCAAAGGTCGTAACATCGAAGACCGCGGACGTCGGTAGTAGTACGTCTGCGACCTCGACTACACCAGCAGCAGTCACTAATAGTCCACCACCACCAGCAGCAGTAGCTGTCAAAGTAGCGCCACCTCCAATTCCACCACGCACTTTGACAGTTGTAGCATTACCATCTGCTACATCTATTAATGGAGGTAATCAGAAGATCCGGGGCCCGAAGTTTAGGCGGACGGACCCGACTCAGTTTATCAAATCTCCCTCTTCGTCCCCTCCCAGACTACCTACTGGCAGGGAGAAGAAGGAAAAGAGGTCGAGGAAAAAGAAGGTGAAGGAAGTAGTGGATGAGGAACCTGAGTCGGAGACGTCTGACTCTTCGGAGCCAGAGGAATCTGTAATGCTGGTGGACGAGACTGGTCCCGTTCCTCAGCAGATGGAGACTGAAAACCCACTCGAACCGGGGCGGGTGAAATTAAATCGGTAGGATGGCTCCCATACTCCAACGGAACATTAATGGTTTTATGGCGCACAAAGAGGAGTTACAACTCTTAGCACGGTCTGATCCATTGTGTCTCTGCCTTCAAGAGACACACTTCAGACTAACACATCAACCTGTGCTAAGAGGTTTTGATGCATACCGAAAGGACGACACCGAGGGTGATCGAGCGAAGGGGGGAGTGGCGGTGTTTGTACGGATCACTGTCCACTCCGAACCTGTAGCTCTCACCTCTCCGTTACAAGCAGTAGCAGTTAAATTACATGGACCGGTGCAACTGACTGTATGCTCCATATATCTACCGCCGGGATCACCAGTTGATTACGGTCAGCTGGCTGACATCATGCGGCAACTCTCTCGGCCTTTTCTCCTATTGGGAGACTTTAACGCGCACAACGCGTGGTTCGACCACCAATTGCCCCAGAGGCCGAGAGATTTGTAGATTATTGGAGCAGGAGGATCTGTGCATCCTAAATACCGGTCAGATGACACACTTCACTACTGCTTCCGGTTCGTCCTCTGCCATTGATCTCTCTCTTTGCTCTCCATCGATTGCCGACTCCGTGCATTGGGAGGTGGATCGTGACCTCCATGGAAGCGACCACTTCCCAATTTGGTTACATATAGAGTCCGAACGGAGCGAAACAAGGAACACACGGAAATGGAATATCGGCAGAGCTGACTGGCAACTTTATAGCCGGTCAGTCATACTCCAACATCGCCAGACCACCGATGACAAGGTGAAACACTTCACAGAAGTAGTTCATCGGGCGGCCGATATATCCATGCCTAGCAGTTCCGGGGCGCAGCGCAGAACGCCTGTCCCTTGGTGGAGCGATGAATGTCGTTCCGCTATTCAGGGCCGGAAATGGGCCATGCGCCGGTTTAGGTTGCACCCAACACCTGACACCCTCGCAGCGTTCCGGATTGCTAGAGCTAAGGCGCGCCGTGTGATTAAGGAGAGCAAAAAGAGATCATGGCAGAAATTCGTGAGCACCATTAACCGTTCCACACCACCAACAAAAGTATGGGAGTCAATCCGCCGTATATCCGGTAGGTACTCTCGATCGCCAGTATCTGGATTACTGGATCAGGGGCGTGTAGTCACCGACGAGCGAAGCATCGCGCAGCTGATGGCAGAGTATTTCGCTGCCATCACTTCGTCTGCCGGATTGGACCAACAGGTCCAGCAACGAAGAACATCTGCCGAAAGGCAAGTCTTTAACTTCGACTCGTCGGAATTACAGGACTACAATACCCCATTTTCAGTTTGGGAGCTGGAGTCGGCTCTTAACAACGCCAAAGACACTGCGCCAGGGCCTGACCTGATCCAGTACCAGATGCTGAGGCATCTTAACAAAGATGCTAAAGAGTACCTGTTGGGTATTTTTAATGAAATTTGGACCGGAGGACACTTCCCCGACTCGTGGAAGGAAGCAACGATGTTCCCAATTTTAAAACCAGGCAAAGACAAGTTGTTGCCAGGTAGCTACCTTAGCATTGCCCTAACGAGCTGCGTCGGGAAGACACTAGAGCGGATGGTGAACCGCCGCCTCGTCTGGTGTCTTGAGTCCCGTAAACTGTTGAGCCGTTTTCAGTGTGGATTCAGGAAGTTCCGTTCCACCACGGATAACCTGATCCTACTGGAAGCGGCCATTCAAGACGCCTTCATCCGCAGCCAACACCTTGTGGGTATATTTTTCGACATAGAAAAGGCTTACGACACTACCTGGCGGCACGTTATTTTAAAAGAGTTATATGAATGGGGATTTAGGGGAAATCTACCCCGTTTTTTAAAATCATTTTTATCTCGACGTTGCTTCCGGTACCGAGTCGGTAGAGAAGTGTCCGACCTTTTTATTCAGGAAAACGGTGTTCCTCAAGGTTCAGTTTTAAGTGTAACCCTTTTTGCTATTGCCATTAATAGCATCTCAACTGTTATAAGGAGGCCCATCCGGTTCTCCTTATACGTTGATGACTTTTTAATTTTTATTGCATCGTCTAGCCTGAGAAGCGTTGAGCGGCAGCTGCAGCTCACGCTGAACAGGCTGGATGAATGGTCAGTACACACCGGCTTTCGTTTCTCTGCTGAGAAAACTCGGTGTGTACTTTTTAGCCGCAGTAGAAGTCTTTTAGCAGAACCTCATCTCACCTTGAGGAACACCGTTTTAGGTTTTAGTGAATCTGTTGGGTTTCTGGGCCTCATTTTCGACAGTAGGCTTACATGGCTGCCACATCTTAAAGATGTCAAAGTCAGAGCCATGAAAGCCCTTAATGTTTTAAAGTGTCTGTGTGGCATATCGTGGGGCGCTGACCGCTCCTGCCTGCTGCAGTTTTATAGAGCCTTTGTACGGTCGCGGTTGGAGTATGGTTGCATTGTATACGGTTCGGCACGGGAAAGTTATCTACGTATACTTGATAGTGTCCACCATGCAGGAATTCGTCTCGCCACAGGTGCATACCGCACCAGTTCGATACCCACCATTTGTGCTGAGTCTGGCGAGCCGCCGCTTTCCATCCGCCGGTGTCTCCTCATGGTGCGACACTATTTTCATATTGCCACAACTCCTGGCAGTCCCGTGTACGACGTAGTTATTCATCCTAACTTTGAACGGCTTTATAGCAACCGTCAAAGAGCAACTAAACCATTAAGCTACCGTACAAAGGCTATATTAGAGGAATATGGCTTTCAGATGCCCTCTTTTTATCACCAGGGTTGGAGTAAAACTCCTCCCTGGCTTTTAAAGAGACCCAGAACAGTTTTAGATCTGACACGGTACAACAAGCTGTGTACCGCCGACAGTGTTTTTATCCGAAATTTTAGCGATGTTTTAAATCAGTTTCGCGATTTTACCCCGGTATATACGGATGGGTCTAAGCAGGCTAACGGAGTTGGCTGCTCAGTAGTGTTCCCTCGAGCGACTTATAACTACAAACTGAATAGCTGTTGCAGCGTATACACTGCTGAGTGTTACGCTTTGTTAAAGTTGCTCCAGCATATGAAAATAAGTCGCGGCACGAAGTACATCATATGCTGTGATTCCCTCAGTTGCATCCAGGCTATAGGAAGCATGTACCCAGCAGATAGTCTTGTCCAAGGCATACAGGACACCCTCCGATCGTTCCAATCTTCTGGAAAGGAGGTCGTATTCTGCTGCGTACCTGGTCATGTGGAATCAGGGGGAACGAGGCAGCTGATGAAGCTGCCAAGTTAGCCTGCAACAAGGTCAGAGTTGACTTTGATCCGGTCCCAAAGTCTGACCTTGCCTCGGCGGGGAAAAGATTTGTTTTTGACATCTGGCAGAGGCAGTGGCTGGAGGTTGAGCATAATAAGCTCCGGCTGGTCAAACCGACCGTTCAGCCGTGGAGCAGCTCCTTCCAGCGGGCGAGGAGGGATGAGGTTCTCCTTACTCGCCTCCGTATAGGGCACTGACCTCTGACACACAGCTTTCTTCTCCGCCGGGAGGACCCACCGGAATGTGATACCTGTGGCGTACCTATGACGGTGCGCCACATTTTAGTTGATTGTGTTGCGTTTTTAGACTTGAGGGCAGACGTTGGCCTTGCCAACGATCTGGCCCTTATTTTAAACAATGAGACCAGCAGTGTGGCGAGTGTTTTAAAATTTTGTATATTGGCCGGTCTAGTGCCTAAAATTTTAGGCAGATTGGCCTAGTTTTTAGATGGACGGGTGGTCCCTATACAGCCACCCTTCCATGTGCATTGTTTTTAATTTTTATATTTTTAAATTCCTTTTCGCTGGCCACTATACAGCCGGCGAGAGATGTAGTGCTCTTAATTATTTTGTGACCTTGTATGGCCCCTTTACAGCCATTCAGGTGGTGCACGGTCTTGTGTTCTGGTGGCCCCTTTTCTAAGCCACGTTTTATATTTGTGAATTATTTTATTTGCTGTCTGTATGGTCGACCCCTTTACAGTCGACCATGCAGACAGTATTTTAGTACTTTCTTAAGCCACAGTTTAGACTGGTAATTGTTAGGGCGCTAATGACCCTGCTGTCGACGCGCCCTAAAGCAACAACAACAACTGCATTTATAGTTTGTTCTAATATCAAGTCAACAGGTTGTCTTGAAAACGGTTTGGTGGTCCTTTTAATTAACCCAGTTTGAATTCTTCATATAAGTCAGGATGAGTTTCCACAACTTTCAGCAAATTATCATAATGTTTAACAGTCCCTTAGCATAGTTTTGTTGATTATATATAAAAAATATATTTGTAATTTTAGCGAATACTGATTTAAAAAGTTTTAAATCTCCTGTCTGAATGCTCATGATAGGCTTAAGTAATTATGTATAAGATTGATGTAAATCAAATAAAATTGTGGAGTTTTGCACAATCGCCATTTAGAGTTCGTTGTTTGTATATACCGTAGTCATTCATTAATTCCTTCAGTTCTTCACTTTCTATTTGAAATGAGGGCATTTTACATTTTTGTAGTCTTTTTACTTCTTGTTTCATGTCATTTGTCAATGTTGTTTTTTTTTTTCCATTTGTAAAAATTATTTAAAATGTGGTATTTCTAATCCTAATGCTGTCAAAGGTTGTAGTCTCTTGCAATGGTTGAAGTGTTTTCCATCAAGAAATCCATTCAGTGAACCATTTACCAGCAAATTACTTTCAACCCTTGGTTAAGCCACAGTCGCTTATGACTTTACCTACTGTTTTAAAATAAGCCATCATAATGTGAAACGGCCCTAAATGTATAAATAAATTATCAAATTTAGGTTTTTCTGTAGCTTGGATGTGCAAGGCTAGTTTGGCCATCGCAAGGTTGTATGTTACTTGTATGTAACTGAATCATTTTTATCACTTAATTCTTCAAATGTTAAAAAGTGAAAATTCTCTTCATAATCTGAAAGTTTTGGTTCTATTGACCGCTGTGTTACAGTTGGTTCAGGTATTGGCAGAGATTCTCAGTATAGAGAATGCGAATGAAATTGCTCATTGGTCAACTCGGGTAGCAACAATGGGGCTGGCGATACATTATTGATGGATATACTTACCGATTTTTTCCATATTAGTTTTTTGAGAACTTGTAGATTCAGAAGTAATTTTTTTTTCATGAGTCCTGTAAATAGTTTGCAACATTCTCTGTGGTAACCACTTTCCGTATACTCTGTTGGTAAAATTATGTCCTTATATTTCAGGTTATGTTTCTTTCTTAGTACTTTAATTGTTTGACATTTTTTCTATGTCTCCTCAGAGAATAATACTATTATTCCACTACTTTTCTTACACAAAACACAAATTAATACGTCTCCCATTATGGTATTTTATTAAAACTGAATTAAATATTTTATTTTTCACAAATGCAAAAAATAAATAATAAACAATGAATGACTCAACATATGGTGAAACATCTGTGGTAGGATACCAAAGATGCATGACAAAGACGCAGTAGTATAAATTTAACTAACTGTCTCACTCTAAATCACCTGACAGAATAATAATATTTTGCCACTGTTTTTCTTACACAAAGCTCCAATTTATAAGTCTTCCATTGTGATATAATATTAAAACTTAATTACAATTATTTTACGCAACTGCACAAATCAATAATAAAACAATGACAGAACATGTATTCAAACAATATCTGCACGATAGACGCATGACAAAAGATGCAGTACACAAATATTGCCTTCGCGCTCACCCCTACATTATGTCTGGCAGGGTGTTGGAACCATCAAAATTGTCTGCCTGTTTAGGAAACACTTTTAAGTAATTGCCCAAACAACATATATAAAATTCAGGTTTTATATTATGACGTAAGTACAATTACATTTTATTAAGTTTTGAAGTGTCTGGCAATAGATGACGTGAATTCTAATAATATCCCATAAAAAATATAAAAAAATTACGTTTTATACTATGACGTAACTAGGCATCAATTTTATGCACCTTCGCTTTCTGTTATCTATCAAATCCACCACCACTCTAGGTTCATAGTAGCCAAACGTTCATACCTGCTGTAGTGTACATGCACAGAAAAAAATTCAGCCTTTATACTGTGATGTAGGTCTGGCGTTCAAGGGCTCTTGCTCTATAATGACATGCCCCCAAAATTTAAATATGAGAAATGAGGAAAATGCATTTCTTCAGTTTGATTGTCATCCCTTCTTCCTGTAGGGCAAAGAGTACTTCCCACAGTATCTCCCAATGCTCCTCCCAGATTTCACTGGCAATCAAGATTTTTTCCACATAGACCTATATCTTCTGAAGGCACAAATGAAGTTTTGAGCCCAAATGGTAGGACCTGAAATTGATAACAACGTACTTGGTACAAGAAGGCCCTGAACTGTCTAGAGCAGTGTTTCCCAACCTTTTTTGGGTCATGTCCCACTTTTAACCATTTTTTTTTGCCCCCCCCCACCATACATAATTTTTAATAAAAAAATTATTTGTTATTAAAGAAACTCATATAGGATGTTTTTTTTAAAAGAAAACACTTTAATATTGTCATAAAACACAGTAAGTAAAATTATAAAACATATAATGAAATACTAACATTCAAATTTGCTATATTTTGTACCTATATCTAGCACTGCATTTAAATAACCCGATGAGAAAGTGGTAAAGTCGTATCAAGTCAATTTCTAAATTGCCCCCCTAAAAAAAACCAAATTGCCCCCCTAAAAAAACCAAATTGCCCCCCTGTGGGGCGTGGGCCCCACGTTGGGAAACACTGGTCTAGAGCCTTCTCAGTGGCGATTGCCAGTAGGATGATGTTAGTTCAAGGGAGGTTAGATACCCCTTCCCATGAAAATTATACAGAATTTCATCTATTAGTGTCTGGTGGTCGCGTTCTGTTTGCAGGAATGTGTTGAATGTTTGGGCGTCTAATACCAAGTGTACCGATTGGTTGGCTTTGGTAGCAACCACCAAAGGATTACAATAAGGCTCTTTGATTGTTCAATAATCTTACAGTATAGCATTTTATCATCCACAAGATGTTGTTTAGATAATAGTATATCATACAATTTCACAAAAAGGGTATGAGATATGTAACTTTAAACTTACACTGGTAGTTTTTTTTACAAGTTCAGGTTTATTGGAAAAGCAAATTCATGAATGAAGTGTAATAAGTATTCCCTATGGTCTCTGAAGTTAATTATAAAACCCTTTGTACTATACCTTCCATTGCACTCTGTTTAGACCATGTATCCAAAACTGTGCAAGTTTGGTGTAAAATCCCACTTCTTTAGTTGTTAACCAACTTCAAAAGGTTCTCAATTCGTCTGATTTTTTTTTTTTTTTTTTTTTTTTTTTTTTTTTTTTTTTTTTTTTTTTTGTATGTTCAGCGATATCTTCGCCAATTTTGAACTGATTTAAATGAAATTTTTTTAGTGAATAGGGTATACCTCCAAAGTGGTCCCATATGAATTTCATTGAGCAACCACCCCTTCTACCCCCTTCCACCCCTTAATTTTTATACAAATCCACATTTTTCATTAGATCTCGATGACACTTTGGACATATATATCCAAAAATAAAGAGAAAAATATTGTTAACTTTTGGTTTAAAAAAACTGAACCCCTCTCCCTCCATCCACCCCCTTAATTTTTGCCAATTTTCTTTATTCAAAGCTACAGTCGACACCATTTAACTGATCTCCATTAAAGTTGGCAAGTACATGTAGTTTTTCATGGAGAAGGTTTCTGACATACATAAAATTAAAAAACCACCCCTCTTCCCTTTAAACCCCTTAATTTTATAGAAACTTACATTTCTTATATGATTTTTATTGAACTTTGCCCATGTGTACTTTAAAACAAAGAAAACATCCTGTCATCATTTGGTCTGCCAAAGCTCAACCCCCTCCCTCCTTTCACCCCTTTAATTGTTGTTAATGTTCTTTATAAAAAGCTACACTCGACACCGTTTGACCGATTATCATCAAAGTTGGGAGGCAGATACATGTAATTTTTCATGGAGAATCTGACGAAAAAAAAAAAATATAACCACCCCTCTGCCCTTTACACCCCTTAATTTTTATACAAACCCACATTTTTTATCTGATTTGGATGAAACTTTGGACATGTATAGTCAAAAATAAATAGAAAAATACTGTCAACTTTTGGTTTGAAAAAACTCAAGCCCTCTCCCCCTACATTTTACCAATGTTCTTTATAGAAAGCTACAGTCGACACCATTTAACTGGTCTCCAATAAAGTTGGCATATACATGTAATTTTTCATGGAGCAAAGAAAAAAATTAAATAAATAATAAAACCATCCCATATCTCCCTTTACACCCCTTAATTTTATATAAATCTACATTTCTTATCTTATTTTTATTGAACTTTGCTGATGCATGCCTTAAAACAAATAGAAAATTCCTGTCAACATTTGGTGTGCCAAACCTCAACCCCTTTCCCTCCTTCAACCCCATTAACTTTTGTCAATGTTCTTTATTAAAAGCAACAGTCGAGATTGTTTGACCAATTACCATGAAAGTTGGTGCATATAAATATTTTTTCACGAAGTAGGTATCTGACCAAAAGATTTAAAAACCACTCCCCATTAAACTGCTTAATTTTTATAAACAACCACAGTTTTTTATCCAGTTTAGACTGAACTTAGCAAATTTTTACTATAAAACAAAGAGAAAAATAATGTCATCTCTTGGTTTGCAAAACCTGAACCCCTCTCCCCGTTTCCACCCCCTTAATTTTTGTCGATTTCTTTTTAGAATGCTACAGTAGACACCATTTGACTGATCTTTATGAAAGTTGGCACATATATATGTAATTTTTTATGGATAAGATTTCTGTCCAAAAAATAAAAAGAACTTCCATAGCTCCCCTTCCCTTAATATTTGTACAAAAGCCACATTCTAATCCAATTCGGTGGAACTTCGCATGCATATACTTTAAAACAAATAGAAAAAGAAAAATACTGTCCACACAACATTCACAAAAACCCAATCCCCCTTTCTACCCCTTTAATTACTGTCAATGTACATTATACAAAGCTACCATTTCTTTCTGATTTTGATGGAAGTATGCACACGTATATTGCAAAACAAACAGAAAAATGCTGTCTACATTTGGTTTCGAGAGTCCAAACTCCGCTCCTTCCTTTCCATCCTTTAATCTACAATTTCTATCTAATTCTGAAGGAAATATGCACATGTATACTTTAAAACATACAGGACAATTGTGTTTAAATTAGGTTGCAGAAACCCAACCCCTTTTCCCTTCTACCCCCACCCCTCCTAATTTCCGATGTGCTTTACAGATATCCACAGTTTTATCAGATTTCCATGGAACACTGCACATGTATACTTAAAAACAAAGAGAAACATAGTTTCTACATAACCCTACCACTCACTCCCTTACCACATTTAATTTATGCAAATGTTCTTTACACAAAGCTACTGTTTTTATCTGGTTTCGATGGAAATTTGCACATGTATACTTTAAAACAAAGAGTAAAAAACTGCCCACACTAGCTTTACAAAAACCAAACTACTCTTCGTCTCCACACCCCTTAATTGTTTTTTTATACATACCTACAGTTTTATCTGATATCAATAGAATTTTACGAATGTGTACTTTAAATCAATCAGAAAAGGCAATCTACATTTGGTATACAAAAGCCCAATCCCTCTTCCTCTTTACCTTCACCCCTTTTAATTTACAATGTTCTTTACAAAAATCCACAGTTTTAAATCCTGTCAAAATCAATTAAGCTATTTTTAAGTCATGGCATAATATTTATAAAATAAATGTGTCGTATTGTCTCAACATGTACTTCAGATTTGAACTTGGATCCCAAGCTTTCACGGTGTGAAATCCAATTAAAAATCTATATTTTCTGTGTGATGCTGGAGCAAACAGATATATTCCAGAGACAGATTTCTGTATGTAGTATGTATTAATGCCCAGATGTTACATGTTTCGGTTATTGACCAGCAGCTTTAACAGATGTTATGATGTGATCGAAACATAGCCTGGACCAAAATGTAAACTGACATTCCTTAACACAACACCCAATTGACTCTGTTCTGGAAGTTGTTGTGGTATATAAAGACAGAATTCATCTTTGAAAGCAAGCGCTTTAATCCTTGAGCTACCCAGTTCGCAACATGGGAACTGATGCGGCATATTTAAAATACACAACAAACTATAATGACACTAAAAATTTAAAAATAAAATAATTGTTTAAAAAAAACATAAAAACCGCCTTCAAAAAAGAAAAGCACTAAAAAATTTAAAATAACTTTATACCTTGCTCAGGAGAAAGTAAATCTAAATGGACAATATTTTACATTACTGTCATTGAAATTTTTACATTAATTAGTTATTTTTGGAGTCGGTGCCTGCGAAAGCAAGAAAAACAAAAAGATAAAAACACTAATGAATAACAATTATACATACAAAATCATGTTATTGCTTACCTTCAATTAATGCTAGAAACATGTTTCAACAAAACTGAAACATACAGATGATATGCCGATATTATACTAAATGTAAATCGTTACTTCATGATGCTGCCTACCAACTGACACTGTAGCGCCAGACATATGCCTGGATTGCCAACGAGGCTAAGCCACAGATTAAAATACTATCTAATTTGTTTTCCTAAACTGTCTCCCACAGTAACAATATCTGCCTCATTGCAGGCTGTAAAATATTTGGAATTTTTGTTCGTACTCCCAGTTTAGCCTCTTACACCAAATACAGTTCAGTAATTCAAACTTCGCGATGTGACAGCTGGCACTGACTCCAAAAATAACTAATTAATGTAAAAATTTCAATGACATTAATGTAAAATATTATCCATTTAGGTTTGCTTTTTCCTAAGCAAGGTATAAAGTTATTTTAAAATTTTTAGTGCTTTTCTTTTTTTTAAGGCAGTTTTTATGTTTTTTTAAACAATTATTTTATGTTTATAACATGATTGTTGAATAGTACTCTAACTGAATTTACTCTCATTGGTTGGTAATCTTTCTTCAATGAGATGGAATGTTTGAGACCATTGACCTGCAAAGATATCGTTCTATGTTCGCATTCCAAAATGTCTTTTGTTGGTCAAAGTCACCCAATTCCGTAAATGCAGTTTGGTTAGAGTCCCAGTATAACAAAAACAGATACTTCAACTTGAACTGATTCAAGGTATCCGTATGCTAAAGCTTAGATCTTTATTGGTTTGCTCTTTCTGCCAGTTGCAATAACTGTAGTCATGTTTTCTACTGGGTAAATTGGCAGTTGCTTAATGGCATTCAACTTAGTGAAAAGAATTTGTGAGATATATGAGATCTCGGCTTACATATCTAAGAGTTCTTCAATAGTTTGGTTAAGTACTGTGATCTGTAATATAGGTACGCGAACATAATGGTTTTGTGTGGTATGTTCTTCTTGCAGTAGATCTGTAGTGGGGTTATTGTGGAATAACCAGTGATTGAGATGTTTGTCCTGTACCAATATAATACTCCGTTCGGACCATAACGTCGGTCACTTACAATTGTTTGTTTGATCTGCAGGGAGTTGGGTTGCTTGCTGTAGAACTGTTTCATCTTGTTGGTTGTGATCTACTTATGGTGGTCCTTAACTTAAACCTTTAATATGTTTAATAAATGTACGTTCTAACATTTTCTAGTATATTGTATTTTGTCTTGATTTGTACTTCCTTGAGAATGTGTATTTGATAATTTTGTAAGTATATGGAATAGGAGATTGTATTGGTTTCTACTATGTTTCATCCCATAAGTTTTCCTATACACATTCTGTATTGCTAGTGCTCGTAGATACTTTTCTACTGTGATGATGTCATGCATGGCAATGATTTCCTGTTGTGATGGGGGTGTCCTGCTAACTATGTCTTGAATCAACTCGTCCTCAGGTATCGGTATTGAAAAATTTTAAATTTTGGCCGCCTCCTTCATAATAAAAAGCTCTGCTAATGTCAGTCTTTTGTTAGGATCATAATGATGTCTGGTGCATAATTCTCTTTTCGCCTGATAATGAATTTGCTTTGACCAATACATTTCTAGGAAAGCATTACAAAATTGCTCATAGGTATTACATTTCCGGATTTGACATTTGCCCCAATCGTGACTAGGATGTAACGAGCTGAAAGACAGTTGTGATCTTTTCCACGTCATTGTACTGTTAGAAGGAATTATATGCTTCAAAGCTGTTCAGAAGGCTGACTGGGTAGGCTGGTCCACTGGGTACAAAATGTTTAACATCAAACATGGTAGGTGTAATCTTACCAGGGCTATTAATGGCTAATGAGGTATTGATGGAAATATCCCTTTCTCAGAAATGTGTCTACTGGAAACTCCCACAGTCAGAAAGGTGTCTTTGTTTGTATTCAATCTTATCCCTCTGAACAGTCTTTAAATTATCCTGAAAGTGTTTGATGTGTTTTGCATTCATGTGTGTTTGCTGTTCTAGTAGTAGCTGTTTATCTTTGATGTTATTTACTTCTGATGATACCTGAATAACCTGTTGGTGAGTCTAATCCGTATTAGTTTCAATAATCTTCACTATATTAATATAGTCACTGGTTTGTTTGGACGAGTCTTAAATGGATTTTTCAGTGCAGGCTGTTTGGGTTTTCAGTGTCACAAGATCTTGTGTTAATAATTCCCTTTGTGCACCTAAATGTGATTCATTATGTTCTAAATGCACCTGTAGGACCACAATATGATTATTTCTTGTTTGAAAATTTGTCTCAATCGTATCATTTATCTCTGTGGTGATTTCTGTTACTTGTTAGGCTATTTCTTGCTGATGCCACATATAGTTTGTCTTATAAGCAACATGTTTTTCATCTATGGAGGTTACTTGCTGAGTTAGTTACATATTAGTGTCAATCAACATTTTCACTTTGGAGGTTAGGTCAGAAATTTGGTTGGAATGGGTACTAAAAATTTCAGCCGTTTGTTGGAACTTAGCTTCATAATCTGCTCGAAGTGTCTGTGATAGAGTGTCATGTTTCTTATCCATGTGTCACTTGTGAGTCAATTTTCTGATCATTGTCTTTTTAAAGCTTCTTACTGGTATGGGACTGATTTTATTTGATTTCCTTTATAGCTTGGAATTGGTTGTTGGCAATAGTTCGGCTGATGTGATTCATTTGGTTTATAATAGAATTAGTAAAGGCAGCCAAATCAACATGACTGGTAACACTTTGAAAAAGTAACCCTCTTTCAACAGTGTTGAGTGTAAACCTTTGGCATTCACTTCCAGACGTGAAGTGGAAGACCGAGTAACATTTGGTTCATTTGTTAGTGTGGGGTTATTGAAAAGCATCTATTGGCGTCAACAATACTACTAGTGAACTTTGGTCCAGCTCGCTTGTTTCTGAAGGTTGTAATGTAACATTTACTGTATTACAAACCATGAGTATTTCTACGACATTTGCAATGCAATAAGTATTTTCAGAAATAATGGGAAAAATAATTTGTTCACAGTCTTCTCTTACTGTTTCATCCTCACTAACTGAAAGGTTGACGAGGTCATTCGTTGATTCAGGAGCAATGGTGATAATTACTCAAACTGCCTTAAAAATAAAAAGGTATTGACTGTAAATTTGTAGTATGACTATTAAAACTGAAATTATTGCTGGATAACAAAATAGGAAACCAAATATAGCACTCCTCCATCCAACTCAGAAAACAAAGTCGAGATGAAAAACAAAGGTCATACAAACACAGGTTATGAGAAATCACTGAGTAACTTATTGAATCATAAATGTCACTAATAGAAGTTGTTCACAATCTGCCTGCAAAATGTTACTTTGTCTTGATAGTATACTATCATATGTTTACCGTATGTCTTAGTTAAAACTGATTGGAATTAGTTGCAAGTAATTATCGTGACAATTCAAAATTTTATTTTGTCTTGATAGTATACTATCAAATTTAACAGTATAAGTGAATAGTTGTTATAACTATTTATCATAAATTGTAGGAAATTATTTACCCATGCCACAAAATAGAAAAGTACAAATATTTGACAAGATAAATTCATTGACATATATCATCGGCAAACGATGAGAAGTGTGGCAGCTTGACCTTATGGACATACAAAGATTGCAAAGTTTGTTAAATGCACTGGTGCATAGTAAAAAAAAAAAAAACATATCGATGCAGCTGCCTGTACAATTGGCAGAGGTAAGAAAAATATTAACATCTGGAATTGAAAACCAATAAAATCAGTTATGGAAGGAATCAGTCTGCAATAGTTTCTCTGCACAAATTTGAGAACCACCCTCCATGAAATACTTTGCTCTCAAACTTATTCTTGTATGTGTGTTACTGAGAGTAACTGTTAGACTATTTATTCATTGAAGCACTTACCTGTTGCACATGACTCGCAAAAATTGCTCGTCATGCCTTATCTTCTGTTGCAAAGGGTGCACTGAAATAAGTTGCATGACACCAACATTGGATGTCAGGGATGCCATAATATCCACTAGATGTTTTCCGCACAATTGTAGTGCCCACTGTCAATAAACTCGCGTTGGTGATTGTCATTGTATCACACTATTTTAGGTTGAAAATGTTGTGCCACTGTCTCTAATTGCCTCAGAAATGTATCGCTGCCAGTGTGTCTCCAATGTAACAAATAAATCGTCTATCTACATAACTATTTTCACCATGCATTAATAAAGTTTAATGTTCTCAAATCATTACTCTGGTACTCTTCAACATAATGGCAAAATATCGTTACTGCAGAGTAAGTTATTGATGGTATGCTGTCGACTATAACTACTAGTTTACACACCACATGCAAACTCAAACTTTTGACCATCATCTATTTTATTCAATGAGTTACTGTGCAACCAAATTGATAAAATTACAGACAGTTACTGAAAATAATTCAAGTAACATGGCCACCACTCTAGAATCTTGGAAATTTAACTGTTTTTTCCATTTCAGCAACTTTCTCTAAAATGAATCTAGGATTGGAAATAACTGAAAAGTTACACCATGTAAAGTTTACTGTGAAGTTTATTAGGAATTCTAAAGTTCTTGAACTGGCACCAAACCGTATTGCGCTTTTGAGAACATTAATGAACCTCACATCTGAATTTTGATTGCAAGTGGGAATTAGAAACAGTGTATTACTTGCTCACGTTAGCCACAACACACTTTCCAGTCTACAGTTGAGGTCCCCCCCCTTCCCCCCTCCCTCGATTCTGACTCATCATCATCTCACGGATTACTCACGGAATACTAGGTTTTATGACCATGTGGTGACTATTCCTACCACTTGTTCTGTTGCTGACCACTTCCAGCTAAATCTACATCTGATGACATAATAGCCAAGCCAACATTGTTGCTTCCTCCTCTGGTCGACCTCAGCCCATCATAAGTGTCCTTTATTCTCATGTTTCTTTTCTGACCTATCGCAATTTTCCCTTCCAATTCATGCAGCACCAATTTTTTGCTACCTGATTAGTGACGTGATTGACACAGCCGGTGTATACTATCTCATTCGTAGTCAACTGCTCCAAATTTCTCTACTGTCTGGCTCAGTGATCTAGACTGTCACTTGAAGAAATCACTTGAACTCACCAAAAGATTGATGGCAGAAAACAATCTCAGAAAACCCCATGTCGATTTGGAGCAATTAGCTTTGTTTTGTCGCCACATTACATCAAGAGACTAGTTAACTAATTGAACATAAAGTCTGCAGTTATAACTAATGACAACATCTGTTCGTAATCCCAATTTACATTTTGCCATCACAACTTCAGTGCATTATGGTTAAATTTGGGAAAAATTGAAATGAATTTTATTCTTCCTGATTGGTGATTTGATTGCCACAGCCATTGTATACTATCTCATTCATAGTCAACTGCCACAAATTTCTCCACTGTCTGCCTTAGTGATCTAGACCATCAATTGAAGAAATCACTTGAACACACCAGAAGATTGATGATACAAGCCAATCTCAGAAAACCCAAATTTGATTTGGAACAATTCATTTCATGTTTTGTAGCCACATTACACCCAGAGACTACAAGTTTTGGCTCACCCTGAGAACCTTGTAGTTTACTCAGTACCTATGCATGTGATGTGATATTACTGCAGGCAGTGTTAAGAGTAGTTTCATTAGTTGAGCATTTTGTCACATGGTACACGTGCTTCAGGAGATCTGAATAAACTGTCTTCTGCACTATTGGTGTATGATTATTTCTTCTCTTATTATTTTTGGCTAGAATGGAATTGAATCACAGAATGCTGTTTTGCAGCTCAATATGTTCAAACAGCTTGATAGAATTGCTGTTGAACTTCAGTTAGTAAGTGTTATAAGTGCCTCTGTTTCTTATGTAATTTAATTCACTGTATCCCATCTCAAAGCAACATATAATGATAATTACTGTCATTAAAGGAAAACTGCAATCACTAATTTTATTGTCTGTTTCTGTGATACTCTTGAAGTTACTCTCTATTTTTTTCATTTGTGTCTTTACGCCTCATTGATGTTGAGGTCATTAGAGGCAGGATAGGACTGGAACAAGAAATGGGAAGGTCTCTTGAACGAAATATCCGGGCATTCACCTGGAGTAATTTGGGGAAACCAAGGAAATCCCAAATCTGGATGCCTGGATGGGGATTCAAACTGGCGTCCTCCCACATGCAAGGCCAAAGCGTTAACTGCTCACCCACCATGCTTATTCTATTCTCCCTAAGACTACATTTTTGAATAAGATCCGTCATGATGTGTGACACGGCTTTGTAATCTAAATAGCTTCTCAGAACTCAGTGCAGATACCTTTCAACCATATTATCACTTTAGAGAACAGGCAGATCTTTACAAGTGTATATGTATGTTATGGTGCCGTATTTTGTGTCCTGTGTTGCTCAAGAATATCAAGGCTGGATATTTAAAACCTAAACATCCACCGGTATGTTCTAGATCCAATGTGCTGTTTTCAGTGCCAACGGTTCGGATATATGACAGCATCGTGTAAGTGCAGCAAGGGAGCACACGAGTTGGGTGTCAGTTGTAAGCTACTACAGGTGTGCCTGAAACACTCCAGATTGCACACTGCATGTAGTAGGGAGTTTCAAAAGTATCTTGAGTACCACAAGATACAGGAGTTGAAGAACTAAAGACCCCGCAGGGGCCTAGTACGCAAGTGCCAGGTATGGGTTTGGCGAACCCATGGTACCCGACCTGGAAAGTTGTGAGCGCCACAAGTTTCCCACACCGTAAACTCCTGCCATGCTTCAGCGACCACTGTAGGGAATGGCAGTGGAACATTGTGTGCCTAGAGGAATGGGTATCTTGGCTTAATCACCCGGATGAGAGTGACAATAAAAACCTCTATAAAAAAACCTCAAGGTGATTAACGTCTTGGGGAGGTGGTTGGGTGGTGAGACAAACCACCGGCGCATAAAACCTCACGGGCACCTGCCGCACCCCTGTTCTATTGGGCTTGGTGGCGTGATGTGGGGGGCTCCACATCACTTGACATATAGTTCCTCTGAACTCGTGGGATCAAAATTTCAAATCACCAAAAATCCCCTTCTTTTTCTTCTACCTCCTGCGGCTCGGGCATGCCACAGGGGAAATGTTAATTTAACGCCCATAAAATATGTGGTGGTAAACGGGCAAGGGTTAAAAGCCCTCCTCCTGAAAAGGAAAATTATAACAGCAAGGGTTATCTTATAGATAATGCCTTTGTAATCATAACATGAATGGAGGGATCCTTTGAAAAGGTCTCTCCGTTCTATATACGGAAAGGATTACAAGTAATAGTGGGAAGCTTAAAGAGTGTGAAAAAGCTGAAGAATGGGACACTGCTTCAGGAAACATGTTCTTACAAGCTGGCCTGTCTTTCTCCTTAAGTCTGAGAAGTCTGAGAAGTTTGGGGAGTTCGCAGTGAAATGCAAACTCAATAAAACTCTATCAAAGGACTGACAACTTGTAGAGATCTAATAGATATAGAGTCCGAGGAATTCCTTAAGGAGTGGGGATTAGAGGCAATGTTGCCAAAGTCCATTAAAGCTGGATATCTAAACTTAAACGTTCACTTGTATGTTCAGGACCCGATGCGCTGCTTTAAGTGCCAGAGGTTCGTGCATACAACTGCAAAATGCAAAGGCAACCCTACCTGTGGGAAATGTGGAAAATGACCACACAAACCGGGTACAAGTTGCAACCTCCCATAGGTGTGCGTTAAGTGCTCCAGGCCACATCCAGCCTGGAGCAGGGAGTGTCGACTGTACCTTGATGAAAAGAAGGTACAAGAGTTCAAAAATGAAGGAATGACCATCCTATGGCGAGGCGAAGAAACAGTTTAAGGCCCTTGTGCCACCAGTCTTCGCCACAAGTTTTGCCAAAATGTTGTCAGCTCCCATCAGGAAAGAAAGTGTTGCAACGCAGACGTCTGTTGTAGACACATAGTGCTCGTGTCAGTGCAAATGTGGCGGCAAACCCAATAAGGTCTTGACACCAAGGACCGCAGATGTCTGCAGCAACACTTCTGCAAACCTGACCACTAAGGCAGCAGGTTCAGCAAGTCCACCAGCTAAATCTCAGCCATCTGCTGCAATAGCTACAGCCAAGGGTTCCTCTGCAGCAGCAGATGCAGCACCCGTAGCAGAAGTAGCATCGACAATGCCATCTGCCAGTAGTGGATGGCACATAGTGCAAAATGTTCGGAGTCCGAAATTCAAACATACGGACCCCCCCTCCTTGCCCCCACTTCCCCTCCTAGAACCACAACTGGCGTAGGCCTTGGCGGAAGAAAGACCGGCAGTCTCCAAGGCCATCTCACAATCAGACTCATCTTTGGACCCTGAAGACGTACAAATGCTGGTGGACGAACCTGGTCCCGTTCCTCAGCAGTCACCGTCAGAGGACCCACCCAAAGCGGGGTTGGTGAAATTAAATAGGTAGGATTGGCTCCCATACTTCATTGGAACGTCAACAGATTTCGGGCTCACAAAGAGGAAGTCCAACTCTTAGCACGGTCTAAATCCTTGTGTCTCTGCTTACAAGATACACATTTTAGACTTACACATGATCCAGTATAGAAAGGATGATATTGTGTGCGGTTGAGCGAAAGGTGGAGTGGCTGTGTTCGTCTGAAACACTGTCCACTCGGAACCTATAGCTCTCACCTCTGATCTACAAGCAGTGGCATTGAGGATTAATGGTCCCATTAAATGGACTGTATGTTCTATTTATTTACCACCAAATCTGTTCAACATCTTGCGGCAGCTTACTCGACCATTCCTCCGCTTAGGAGATTTCAATTCACACAGTGTGTTGTGGGGTTCAAACACCGATTGCCCCAGAGGCCGAATAGTTCGTAGATTAATAGAGCAAGAGGAAATATGCATCCGCAATACTGGTGAAATGATGCATTTCACCACTTCTTCCGAATCATCCCCTACCATTGACCTTTCATTGAACTCTACTTCAATAGCGGACTCTGTGCATTGGGAGGTGGATCATGACCTACATGGAAGCGACCACTTCCCCATCTGGATGCATGTAGAAGTCGAGCGTTGAGGAGTGAACACATGATTCAAATGGAATATCAGGAATGCAAACTGGCAGCTCTTCCGCTGTTCTGTTGTCCTGGAACCTCACGACAGCATATAGGAAGTGATTCACTATACAGCTGATGTCTCCATGCCTAAAAGCTCTAGAACTGTGCGAAGGATGCCTGTCCCCTGGTGGAACCACAAATGTTGTTTTGCTATCCAGGGTAGGAGAAGGGTGTTACACTGTTTTAGGTTGCATGCAACAGCTGACAACCTAGCAGCGTTCCATGTTGCAAGAGCTAAGGTGTGCCGTGTGATTAAGGAGAGCAAGAAAAGGTCTTGGCAGAGCTTTGAGCACTATTAATCATTCCACAACATCGACGAAAATATGGAAGTCTTATCTGGAAGGTACTCCCGCCCACCAGTATCTGGATTACTGTATCACGGACGTGTTATTACCGATGAATGAAGCATAGCACAGCTAATGGTGGACAATTTCGCTGCCATCACTCCATCAGCCAATTTCAATTTTCTCGGTTGCAGCAACAAAGGATTGATGCTGAGAGGAGTGTGCTGTGCTTTGATTCATTGGATACAGAGGCATACAACAGCCCATTTACGTCTTGGGAGCTAGAGTCGGCATTAAACAGCGCTAAAGACACCTTGTCTAGAGCCTGATCTGATCTAATCCAATTCCAAATGCTGAGGCATTTAGTAAAGATGATAAAGAGTACCTCCTACATATTTTTAACAGTATCTGGAGCGGAGGACACTTCCCTGACTCGTGGAAAGAAGCAACACTAATTCCCGTTTTAAAACCTGGGAAAGACAAATCTTTGCTACGTAGCCATCGTAGTATTGCTCTGACAAGGTGCATGGGTAAGACACTGGAGAGGATGACCAAGAGCCTTCTCGTCTGGTGTCTTAAGTCGCGTAATCTGCTTATCCACTATCAGTGTGGATTCAGGAAGTTCCGTTCCACTTTGTACAACCTGATCCTGCTGGAGGCGACGATACAGAATGTGTTTATTTGCAGCCAACACCTTGTGGGCGTTTTTTTTTTTTTTTTTTTTTTTTTTTTTTTTTTTTTTTTTTTTTTTTAATATTGGAAAGACCTACAATACTACCTGGCTGCATGTTATTTTAAAACAGTTACACGCCCCACTTTACCTTGAGGAACACCGTTTTACATTTTACTGATACTGTTTGTTTTCTGGGCCTCATTTTAGACACAAGGCTCAGCTGGCTGCCACATCTTAAAAACATGAAAGCTAGAGACTTGAAAGCTTTAAATGTTCTAAAATGTCTCTGTGGCAGATCATGGGGCACTGACCGCTCCTGCCTGCTACAGTTTTAGAGAGCTTTTTTTATGGTCGCGGTTTGAGTATGGTTGCATTGTATGCAGTTCTGCATGGGGTAGTTATCTCCGGATACTGGATAGTGTCTACCATGCAGGAATCCGGCTTGCCATGGGTGCCTACTGCACCAGCCTGATATTTGCTGAGTCTGGCAAGATGCCGCTTTCCATCCGCTGACGTCTCCGAACTGTGCAAAACTATATACATATTAAAAATAATGTTCTCAGGTGGCAAGCCGAGTTATAGGAGTGTTATCGTAATCACACAATGTTTCGGTGCTCTCAATCGTCGGTGCCGTCTTCCGGTGAAGTGAGGTCAGGAACGTGCAAAGTTGCTGAGCTAGACCAGATTCCCGCTGCTAACCTCTGATTGGTCGGCTGTGGAACCAGTCGTAGCAGGGGTCGAATCTCGTTGCGGCTTGAATCGGCCAAGGTGGAGTTGCGGCTAGATTTGATGTCCTTTTTCACATGACATATAGCAGACGGGCTTAAAATCATCACTCCTTCGAAGATGATATCCGAAAACAAAGCTTTCACCATAAATTGTTTGTCCAACTGATGGGTCAACACGAATCCGTTGTGGGCCTCATATTGAGCCATGCTGCCACGTGATTGGTCAGATTTGTAACCAATCGTAGCCGGGGTCCTGCCTCGTAACAACTCATCATTCGGTAGAAGGAAAAGTCAGAAGGCAAAAACTTACCCATAAACTGATAATTAATGCCTGAGCAACAAATTGCTCGCTTATGTTACTTCCGAACTTCCCGTTGATCTGGAAGCGCCGTGTAATGCATCTCGGTTGCGCTGTCGACGAATAGTATTGATGATTGGAGGTCAGGCTTCACCCCAGCTGGTACCGGCTGTCGCGGTTGACGAGGTTAGATGCGAGATGAATTTCAACTGCTTCTGTAAGGATGCTATACCAGTATGCGCCAGTACTCTGGTATTTTCGAAATCAAAACCATGACCATGTTCGAGACTGTGTTCCGCCACCGCAGACTTGTCTTTCTGCTCCAGACGAACGTGTCGTGCATGTTCTAGACAACGTTGGTGAACACACCGCACAATTTGGCCAATGTAGCTCTTTCCACATTCACAACTGATGCAATATATCCCAGATGTCCGCAAAGCAAGGTCATCCTTGGGGGAGCGCAAGATGTTCTTCACCTTCGGTGGTGGCAGGAAAATGGTCTTGATTCCACTTTTTTCTAGAATCCGTCCTATCTTGGACGTTGTGGCAGCATGGCTCAATATGAGGCCCGCAACGGATTCGTGTTGACCCATCAGTTGGACAAACAATTTATGGTGAAGGCTTTGTTTTCGGATATCATCTTCGAAGGAGCGATGATTTTAAGCCCGTCCGCTATATGTCATGTGAAAAAGGACATCAAATCTAGCCACTCCACCTTGGCATCGATTCAAGCCGCAATGAGATTTGACCCCTGCTATGACTGGTTCCACAGCCGACCAATCAGAGGTTAGCAGCGGGAATCTGGTCTAGCTCAGCAACTTCGCACGTTCCTGACCTCACTTCACCGGAAGATGGCGCCGACGATTGAGACCGCCGAAATATTGTGTGATTACGATAACACTCCTATAACTCGGCTAGTCACCCGAGAACATTATTTGTATTCTCAACGCCGAGAAAGACTACGTAATTTTATATATACATATTGCTGTGGTGCGACACTATATGCATATTGCCGCTACTCCTGGCAGTCCTGTGCACTAGTAATGCATCCTAACTTCGTTTGGCACTACACCAATTGCCATAGAACAACCAAACTATTCAGTATCTGTACAAAGGCCATTTTTGAACATTAATGTTGTGAGCTGCCCCCTTTTTACCACCAGGGTTGGAGTAAATCTCCTTCCTGGCTTTTAAAGAGGCCCAGAACAACTTTAGACCTGTCACAGTATAGCATGCTGTTTACTGCTGATAAGGTATTGTGGGCAGAGTTGCTCCACATACAAATGTTACTGACACAGGAAACTAATTACAATCAAACACGACAACTCGATGTGTTCTGAAGATATATTGTAGGGCACGAGAAACACAATACATTCACATTACATTGAATAACAGAAAGCTGCATCAGACTAAATGTCCATTAGTGTAGTCAGTTTGGTAAACAGCCGGTCCGCGTGGTGTTACGGAAAACACTTCCGTGACACGACCAAGACAACTGCGAGCGCAACGACTGACCGATGACTTCCGAGCAACTCAGTCTTTAATGATGTTTTAAGCCATTATCACGATTTTACCCCAGTATATACGGATGGGTCTAAGCAGGCTAATGGAGTAGGATGCTCTGTAGGGTTCCCTTGATCGACTTATACATACAAGCTAACTAACATGTGCAGCGTTTACACTGCCAAGTGCTACGCCCTGCTAAAGTTGCTCCAGGTAGGTCACGATATGAATTACATCATATGCTGTGATTCCCTCAGCTGTATTCAAGCCTTAGTAAACATGTACCGAGCAGATCGTCTAGTCCAGGACATACAGGACAATCTCCTTTCCCTCCAATCTTGTGGAGAGGAGGTTTTATTCCGAAGGGTACCGGCCCATTTGGGAATTCAGGGGGAACAAGGCAGCTGATGCAGCTGCCAAGTTAGCCTGCAACAAGCTCAGAAATGACTTTGCTCTGGTCCTGAAGTCAGACCTTGTCTCGGCATTGAAGAGATTTGTTTTTGATGTGTGGCAGAGGCAGTGGCTGGAAGTAGAGCATAATAGGCTCTGACTGGTTGAACTGACTGTTCAACCTCGGAGCAGCTCCTTCCAGCAGGTGAGTGGGATGAGGTTCTCCTTTCTCGTCTCCACATAGGACACTCTCCTCTGACACCCAGTTTTCTTCTCCGCCAAGAGGACCCTCCGGAATGTGATGCTTATGGCATATCTTTGATGGTGTGCCACATTTTAACTGACTGCGTGTTATTTTTAGACTTAAGGGCAGACGTTTGCTTAGCCAACGAGACCCTTATTTTAAACGATGTCAGTGACAGGATGGCTAATGTTTTAAAATTTTGTAGCTTGGTCGGTCTTGTCCCAAAAATTTTGGGCAGATCGGCCTAGGTTTCAGAATGGATTGATGGCCTCATACAGCCCCCACTCCATGAACTGTTCTTCTGTTTTAACATTTTGTGTCTGGCTGGCCCCTTTACAACCAGCCTGTTAGCTCGTTGTTTTGACCTGGTTCGCTCTTTTAGAGCCAACCAGTCAATGCCTGTAATTTTATCTTTTGTGCCCTATATGTAGCTATAGTTATAGTATTATATTTTATTTTGCCATCAGTGTGGCCGGCCTCTATACAGTCAGCCATGCAGACGGTATTTCAGTCAGAATTTTAGTATTCTATTCCGCTGTCAGTGTGGCTGACCCCATTACAGTCAGCCACACTGGTGGCAATCCATTTTTTTTATGCCACGCTGTCATTTCAGGTGTTTGTCAGGACACTAATAACCACGATGTTGATGTTCCCTAAAGCCTGAACAACAACAGAAGACCAATGAGCAGATTCCTTACAAAGAAGAAAAATAGAAGGCTAAGTCACTCCCTACTCCAATTTTCGGAACTAGCTTCGCCAAGATGATCTCAACTCCTGTCAGGAAACAAAGTGTTGCTACACAGACATCCTTTGCAGACATGGGCACAAGTGCTACATGCTCATGTCGATGAAAGTATGATGCAAAATCCACCAAGGTAATAACAGCCAAGAATGCAGGTGTCGGTAGCATCACATCTGAAACCTCGACCACTCCAGCAGCAGTAACTAAATCAGCACCACCAGTAGCGGTCAAACTAATGGCACCTCCAATCATACCACATGCTGTAACAGCTGTAGCAACACCATCCTTCTACCAGTGTAATTGGAGATCACCAGAAGATCCGGGGCCCAAAGTTCAGTCAGACGGATTTGACCCACTTTGGGATGTCCCCCTGTTTGTTTCCTCCAGACTACTCAGTAGTAGGGAGAAGAAGGGAAAGAGGAGGCAGACACTGAAATAGAAAAAACAGATATTAGGGGAGTTCTCTGGGTCATAGACATCTGTCTCTTCTTCCAAGCTGGAAGAAACTGAAATGCTGGTGGACGAATCTGGATCCATTCCTCAGCAGACAGTGACTGAAGACCCACCAGAACCGGGACGGGTGAGGATCAACAGGTAGGATGGCTCCAATACTTCAGTGAAACCTTAACGGTTATATAACTCACAAAGAGGAGTTACAGCTCTTATTACAGTCTGATCCTTTGTGTTTCTGTCTCCAAGAGACACATTTCAGACCACCACACCAACCTGTGCTAAGAGGATATGACATTTACCGAAAGGATGATACTGAGGGTGATCAAGTGAAGGGAGGAGTGGCTGTGTTTGTACGGAGCACTGTCCACCCCGAAACATTTACCCTTCAAGCAGTAGCTGCCAGAATTCATTGACCGCTACCATTTATATCTATCAATGAGATCACCAGTTGATTTCGGTCAACTGGCTGATTTACTGTGGCATGTTTCTTGGCCTTTTCTCATGTTGGGAGGCTTTAAATTGCACAGTGCGACCACCGATTGCCCCAGATGTTGGTAAATTTGTAGATTATTGTAGCGCCTTAATTCCGGCCAAATGGCGCACTTCACTACTGCTACCAATACGTCCTCTGCCATTGATCTTTCTCTTTGCTCTCCTTCAATTGCGGACTACATGTGTTGGGAAGTGAATCATGACCTTGATGGAAGCGACCACTTCCCAATGTGGTTGCACGTGGAGTTTGAATGTGGGGGAAGAACTGCACTATGAAAATGAAATATCAGCAGAACTGACTGGCAGCTCTACAGCTATACAGTCATTCTTGAACTTTGCCAGACCATTGAAGAGACATTGAAACATTTTACAGAAGTTATTCACCGGGTGGCCGATATTTCCGTGCTTAGCAGGTTTGGAGTATTTCACAGATTGTCTGTCACTTGGTGGAAAGGCAAATGCCGTTCTGCTATGCAGGGTCATAGAGGGGCCTTGTGTCAGTTTAGATTGTACCCTACATCTGACAACCTTTGCATTGTTCCGAGTTACTAGAGCTAAGTCATGTCGTATTATTAAGGAGAGCAAAAGGTCATGGTAACTTTGTAAGTATTATTAACTCACACAACGTCATCAAATGAATGGGAGTCTATCTGCCGTATATCTGGGAGGTACTCCCAACCACTAGTATCTGAATTATTGGATGAGGAGCGTGTAGTTACTAACGACCAAAGCATAGAGCAGCTGATGACAGACTTCGCTGCCGTCACTTCATCTGCCAAACTGAATCGTCAGCTCCTGCAACAAGGCAAACTTTTAGTTTTGATTTGTTGAATTTACAGGCGTAAAATAGCCCATTTCCTTCTTTGGATATGGAGTCAGCACTAAACAGTGTCAACAACACTGTGACGGGGCCTGACGTGATTCAGTACCAATCGCTGAGGAATCTTAGCAGAGATGCCAAAGAGTACCTCCTGGGTATTTTTAATGATATTTGGACCAGAGGACATTTCCCTGACTCATGGAAAGAAGCAACAATGGACCATGTTTTAAAACCGGGAAAAGACAAGTTATTACCAAGTAGTTATTGCAGCATCACCTTAACAAACTGCATTGGAAAGACTTTAGAGTGGGTGGTCAACCGCTGCCTCATCTGGTGTCTGGAGTTCCATAATCTACTGAGACGCTTCCAGTGTGGATTCAGGAAGTTCCATTCTACCACAGATAATATGATCCTACTGCAAACAGCAATACAGGACTGATTAATCTGCAGCCGACACCTTGTAAGTGTATTCTTTGACATCGAAAAGGCAAACAATACTATCTGGTGGCATGTTATTTTAAAACAATTACTTAAATGGGGTTTCAGGAGTAATCTGTCCCATTTTTAAAAATATTTTTATCACAACATTGCTTCCAGTACCGTGTCGGCAGTGAAGCGTCTGACCTTTTTATTCAAGAAATCTGTGTTCCTCAAGCGTCAGTTTTAACTGTGCCCTTTTTTGCTATTGTTATTAATAGCATTTCAACTGTTATAAGGAGGCCTATTTGGTACTTCTTATACATTGACGACTTTTTAATTTTTGTACTTCATCTAGCCTGACAATTGCGGAGCAGCAACTGCAACTTGCGCTAAAGAGGCTGGATAAATGGTCAGTACATACCGGCTTTCGTTTCTCAGCTGAGAAAACATGGTATGTACTTTTTACTCATAGCAGAAGTCTTTTACCAGATCCTCCTCTTACCCTGAGTAACACCATTTTAGATTTTAGTGTAAGTATACGATTTCTGAGCCTCATTTTTGACATTAGGTTAAGTTTGCTCCAATATCTGAAAGATGTAAAAGCAGAGACCTAAAAGCTTCTGAATGTTTTAAAATGTCTGTGTCAGATCATGGGGAGCCAACCACTCCTGCCTGCTCCCATTTTAATTGAGCCTTTGTACGATCATGGTTAGAGTACAGTTTCATTGAATACAGTTCGGCATGGGACAGTTATCTCCGTATATGGGATAGTGTCCACTATGCAGGAATTCACCTCATTTCAGGTGTCTACCACACCAGCTCAATACCTAGCATTTATGCTGATTCTGCTGAGCTGCTACTCTTTATCTGCCTGTATCTCTTCGTGGTGTGATACTATATAAATATTTACGCAACTCTTGGCAGTCCCTTGTATGAAGTGGTTAATCATCCTAGCTTTGAACGGCTTTACTCCAACTTCCATACAGCAATCAAACAGTTCAGCTACTGTACAAGGACTAATTTAGAGTAATAGAGGTTTGAGCTGCCCTCTTTTTATCACCAGGGTTGCAGTAAATCACGTCCCTGGCTTTTAAATAGACCCAGAACGATTTTAGAAATGTTACGGTACAACAAGCTATTTGCTGCTGACCATGTTTTTATCAGAATTCTTAACCATGTTTTAAACCAACATCACGATTTAACCCCAGTATACACGGATGGGTCTAAGCAGGCTAACAGAGTTGGTTGCTCCATAGTGTTCCCTCAAGTGACTTACACATACAAGTTGAATAATACGTGCAGCGTATACTCTTGAGAGTGTTACATTTTGTTAAAGTCACTCCAGCATATGAAAGTAAGTCGTGTTCTGAGACACATCATATGCTGTGATTCCTTCAGCTGCATTCAGGCTTTAGGAAGTATGTACCCAGCAGATCGTCTTGTCCAGCATATACAGGACACCCTCCAATCTTTAGGAATCAGGGCTAACGAGGCAGTTGATGAAGCTGTCAAGTTAGCCGGCGACAAGGTTAGAATTGACTATTTTCTGGCCTTGGATTCAGACCTTGCCTCGGCGCTGAAAAGATATGTTTTTGATGTTTCGCAAAGGAAGTGGCTGGAGGTAGAGCACAATAAGCTCCCCCTGGTCAAACTGACTGTTTTGCCTTGGAGCAGCTCCCAGAGGGATGAGGTTCTCCTTACTCACATATGAATAGGGCACTGCCCTGTGACACAAGGTTTCCTTCTCTGCCAGGAGGATCCACCTGAATGTGATGCTTGTGACATACCTTTAACTGATTGTGTACTGTTTTTAGACTTACGTGCAGACGTTGACCTAGCCAATGATCTGTTGCTTATTTTAAATAATAAGAATAGCAATATGGTCCGTGTTTTAAAATTTTGTGTATTGGCCAGTCTTTAGTTTTAGGCAGATTGGCCTAGTTTTAAGATGGATGGGTGGCCCCTTTACAGCTGTCCATCCATGTGCAGTGTTCTATTTTTGTATAGGGTAAAAATGTTCTTCTTGTTGGCCATTATACAGACAGTGAAATTGTAAATGGTTTTAATTTCTTTCTAAACCTGGTTGGCCACCTTACAGCCAACCTAGTATTGTAAAGTTTTAGATCCCAGTGACACCTTTACTGCCATGCCTTTTTTTATTTTGCTGTCTGTATGGCCGACCCCTTTACATTCGACCATGCAGACAGTAATTTAGTATATTTTTAAGCTACACTTTTAGCTCGTTATTATCGGGGCACTAATAAACCTCACTGGCAACGCACCCTAAAGCTGCAAAAAAAAAAAACACACATACACATACACACACACACAACAAGTGTATCTTGTTTGCCTATTTGTTATGGCATATCACAAATTATATCAATCTTTCAAACTTTCCCTTCCCTTTCCTTTCCCTCTCCTTTCCTTCCTTTCCATCTCATTTCCTTCCTTTCTCTTTCTTTCCTTCCTTTCCATTTCTTTTTGTAACTATTTGATGTTTTTGGCATCACAAGTTTATTTTTACAAAAAATCATGAGACTGAATTTTGTAATAATTGACTTTTGATTTTGCTGAGTGGATTCTGTTAATATTGTTGTTTAATTTTTGCTCTTTGTGATTAATTTGAGTAATTTACACATACTTTTATATATTGTTTTAATTTCTTTATTTTTTCAAAACCTTCTGGAGAGAGACAATTTAAATATACTTAAATTGTAACAGTATATCAAAACAGCCAATTAATTGAGATGATAAATTCATATGTATTATGATAGTTGTCATTTTAGATTCTCATAGCAGTGTACAGGTAAAAACAATTAATGTTTTTGACATAAATATCTAAGTCCAGCTGTTATAATCATAAATATGCACCGTAAAATTACACATTTGATAAAATAAAGTACATAACATGTTAACGAAGTTTACGCAGTTCACAGCTAGATAACAGACACCACTTCACTAAATTTTACCACAAGAAGGGGCATTCCTATTCACTCTGTTAAGGATAAAAATATATGACTTTTATGTTGTTTTGCCAAGAGAAAAGATTAATTGTTCATTAAATATATTTTTAATGTAACTTTAACAATTGTTGATGTATTTCCTAAAGTCTGAATCATGAACACACGATTATAATTAATATTGTATTGGTAACATTGTATTGTGAAATGATGAATAATGTTCTAGCTTTTATTGATTTGCTACTGAATAAAACATAACGTAGCATATCATAAAACATAACAAATACATGCTCTGCTAACTTCTCACGTTTCTGGCTATGTGGGTTTTTTGAAAACCAAAATCACATCATGCAAATTCTCTTTTATAACTTCTTACCCATGCTTCTCATATGATGATATGCCCTCCATCCCCACAATCTGACCAAGCTTGGTGGGTGAATCGTTAACATTCTGGCCTCGCATTCCGGAAGATGTGGGTACAAATCCTTGTCTGGGCATCCAGATTTGGGATCCCATTGTTTTCCCAAATCACTCCGATGCAAGGGAGATGTCCAAATTCAGCCATTTATCCAACATGCAGCATCCAGCCTAACCATCTTTGTAATGGAAATTTAGAAGTAGAAAAGCTTTAGGTTTCTAGAGCCAGGAACTGTATTATAACACTTCAAAAGTAGAATTCCTGGTGTTTCTCCCAATTTTTTATATTAAACCATAGTGATAATTTATTAATACATAATTTTATCAATGTCTTTTTTACTCTTTGTAATACTTCTAGCTGAACATTCAGTTATTCTTAAAGAAGGTTTGTTTTTTTACAGTTATCCGCTTTCAGCTAATGTAATATAACTATCCTGTTTGTCTCACAGGAATTGTTACATCCAGAAATAATATTTAGTTTCACAGAAATATTGGTTGTGCAGTTTAAATAAACATGCTATCGTCAAAGTGATTATTTTAAAGACGTGAAGTGAATTAGGTTAATTTCATTCAATAAACACCGCCAATAAAAATTTCTATTTCCCCAAATGTTGGAATTGCTTTTCCTGATTTAGTTTGTCATCAAAATCCAAAGGGACAGTATTAAAACTACTCTGTTGTTTCATTATAAAAAAAAATATTATCTCTCTCTTTTTAATTCTGGGATGATTTAAAGAGTAAAATAAATTGAACAAAAGTTGTGTTCCCTGGTGGATGAGAAGAAGCATCTGTTTATTGAATCATCAGATATATGTACTTAACTGATTCAATATTTATTTAACAACAAAATTTATAAGAAATCTGAGGTTGTACCAGAAAGAAGGGACAGTACTTTTGTTAGTAGAATATATTTTACAGTTGTCCTTCCATTGTGTCATTAAGGTGTGAGGGTAGGATATCGACTTTATGATGTCTCTTATAACCTCTTGAACAACAATCCAACTCCCAGGATTGAGAGAAAGGCATCTGTTGTAATGACCACTTTCTGATTTCTTCAAGAGGCTTCTAACTTGTACTGGTAGAATACCCAGACTCTGTGGCCTGCCAAAGATCCATAAAGATGATGTGCCCATACACTCATTATATGCACCATATGGTTGCCTCTGCATAACTTTGGAAAGTACTTCACAAAGCTGCTGATCCTTTTGTTTTGGACCACTTTTATCACATGGATAACTCTTCTTTACTCTTTTCAGATGCTCGATGTCTAGAAATTATCAGATACTGATATCATGATTAACTTTGATTTAATTTCATTTTTCTCTTGGAATTTTTTGCTCCTTCATTTTGAACCCTGTAGCTTAACTTTCTTCCAGCATATTTTCACTTCTGTAAAATTTATATATGGTGGGATATTTTAAAAAATGTCTGATGATGTGGCAAGGTGATTACCTCTTGTTTCTATCTTCACACAAATCTCTACTGTTTACGCTATTATTTGGATGATGGCTTAATTCTGTGGTCCCATTGTAGCCTACGAATTTCTTTACCAAGTTTGACATTCATTTCACAGTGAAATTAGAGAAGAACAATTATCATACTTGCCACTTTTTCTTAACTGCTTATGTTTCAGCGCACAATGTACTGCAAGCCAACTTAAACTGACTGATACTTTGATGCCATCAGCTCCTTCCACCTAATTATTGTAGGCCATTTTCTTCTGCAGTTGTTTGTCGAGATAATAATACATTATTTAATAAATACCCAAATACAGCTGTGTTGGATTTTATTTATTCTCGGACACATTCGCCTCTCAAGGTATCTTCACTGTTTTTTCTTTAATACGCGTTTGTTTCCTATTTTTTTATTTTTCTGCAGAATATTCAGATGTTGTAGACTGAGGTACTTTGCCATTTTGATCATGAGGTGTGATAGTTTGTCAGCTGTGTCCTCAACCAAGAGTATCATGTTATAAACCCTGGTGTGTGGGGAACTAGAAATTTGTGATCTTTTAAGCCTACTACTGAGACTTGAATAGCTTCACTACTTGTTCATACATTCCATAATCCAAATCCCATTCTACTTTAGTGATCATCTCATCAAATACTTTCATCAAATACTTTTGTTAATTATGATATTAAAGCATCAACACACTACTGAAAATTATCAGCTTCCCTTTACAATTGTTTTTGTTTGTTTGTATTTCTCCAAATTGATCCATAGATATAATTTCCTAAGAGAATATTCTTAAAAATTGATATTAATTGCTCAAATATCTTTCTCCCACACTTGCATTTTGAAGTCTTTAATATGTGGATCTGTACACAAAAAATGATATTAGAATCAATACTTCAATGACAAAAATTTCGACACATGAAAAACAACAAAAAGAAGAAAAAACATGTTATAAAAATCTTTTTTTACCCCCCCCCCTTGAAAAATGGGACAAAATAAGTTTCACTTCCTGCAATCTTCTTTTTTTTTCTCTTAAATAGCTAATGCTCTGTCTTCTTTCAACATCTTTATTTCTTGAAACTAATGTATCATCTAGGTGGTTTGATCTTGACTTGTTGAATTTTATTCCAACTTCTTTCAGAACAGATTGTTACATTTCTGTCTCTCGGCTGCACACACTAATGCTCGTGGATGGTGGGATTTAGCACATTTTATTGAAAATGTTTGAAGACACAACTTCTGCTGACGTGGTCACCAGTTAATCTACCTATCAACACACTTTACTGTGTCGTAGGAAAACACCCAAAGGGAATAATAACTGAAAGTTTAATTAATGTTCAAAATCCCACCCTCACCATTCTCGATCACAAAGTTCATTAGACTTCTATATATATATATCCGTAGCTTGCAGAATTCTTAGCTAAAACGGCTCACAACAACAATTCTTTACAAATCTTGCTAACATCTAACTTGTATACATAACTTTACCCAAAACAGTTCAACATTAAAATGCGGGTCGAAAAACCCGCATGGCCACTCCTCAAAGACTGGCGGGTGCTGGCTTACACATGCCACATGCCGGTTTCATGGGCGTTCTTAACTGACTTCCAGAAGCTGGAATGCATCTGGGATCTTCCTTGTACTCCCACGGACCGGCAGGAAATTTAATATCAATACGGCGGTATTACAAATAGGACTACCTGTTCTCAGTCTCCCAGTCCATTGGCTTCGGGAGCAGCCCCTATCATATGGCTATGCTACAAGATGTGGATAATTGTGTTTCTTACCTGCTGTTATAAGTCAGTTGTATTCCGATTGCATTATCTCTACTCACTTCATTGACCTAAATTTAATGAATCTACCAGTCTCTTTCAGTCATTTGCCTTCATTCTTTATTTCTAAAATTTGTTACCAAATATCCAGTTGATAACTGGCACCTTGTTCTACTGTCTCCAGATGTCTATAACCCAAAATGATCGAGTAATCCCTAGATTGCCCAGTTCACCTACAATGCACCTTACAAAAAAAAGGGGGGGGGGGATTTCTGTGTTTCAAATATTTTTGTTACTTTCAATTGGTAAACAGCCACAGTCCTTATTCACTTATTTTCGAAAGTTTTGAGGCAAACTTAGAAACAATACATTCAATAGTCTTCATCACTTATATGTTACCACTACAAATTATCACATTTCCTTCTCTTCACTGCCTAAAATATCTTCAATGCTGAGCCCTACACAGTTTTTTACACTATCTTCTTTGAGACCTTTATTTCAGCATTCTCTCTCAAATCCTCTGGCTCTCAGTAGTAGTATTACAACACTTCTGCATAACAACTCTCCTTTGAGAGTACTGATGGAAAAACTAATGAAAAACTGTTACACATTTCACCTGATATAAATTGTCTCAAAAATGACTTTTCCTTCATTTGGCCAGTTAGAAACTGTTTTAACAACTGTGATTCTCTCAAGTGATGTCTCATTAAAAACTTATAGCTCTCTCAAAATTTAGGGTCCATTTGTATTTCTACCCATGTGGTCATATTGATTGCAAGAGTGTCACAAGATGCCTAAATTCAATGTTTAAAGATGGCTTTTGAGGGAAAGCACTGATTTCAAATGTGTTACAGTGTTTAGCATTTACGAAGTTCGTATCGTGTTACAAGTTATTGCATACAAACTAAGCTCATCAGTGCCATATTTAGTGTATTTTATGTTCTATGGCATATGGTTTTTTCTTGGTATTTCTAACCTTCATGATAATTCAAGTTCCATATTGTCTGAATTTGTTAGTGTGTTTTATTTGAATGGTCTCGCATCATGTGCATCTTTTGATTTTACTGAGTATTTCAAAGTATTAGATAAATTGTTTGCAACTTTTCATATGCTTTTTTATAGAATTCTCTTTTAGGATCACTGAATTTATAAAACTGGAAACGTGTAGTCAGAGTTATTATGATGTCTCTGTTGTTCCATTTTCAGGAATGATTAAGGGCACAGACTGTAACTTCTATGCTCTTGGTATCAATTTCAGAACCATATACTTTTGTAAATGAGTAAGCTTGTAGCTGAATGGTTAAATCGAAAAATCCTCATTTCAAGTCATTTCTTTGAGCCCTTAAATTTACAGCCACTTATGTCACAGTTTTGCTTTGTTTATTTGGAATACAGTAGGAGGTTCTGTGATTCAGATTTCATATAAAACTGTAATGAACTTTGTTGAATAGAATTGCCAGCTTAGGAATATATTGCGAAGCAAATTAAGACTTTAACATCATTTGATTTAAGTGATCTTTCAGATTTTCTAGCTAATAATGCAGTACGATTTTACTAGTTGCTGTAAGAGTTAGGACTTATATCTTTTAATTTCGTCAAACACACACACACACACACACACATTATGACCTCCATGCTCCCATATGATGTAGCATGATTTTGTTAGGATTAAAAAGACATATTATTATACTCAACTTTGCTAATTTTAATCAGATTTTTTTCCCCCTAGTGTCATCCTCAAATCGCTACGTTTTTTCTCACATACCATACGTGACTACTTTTCTCAACCATTTGAACATCAAGCATGGAACAATTTTTTCCATTGTGCCATAACTTTTTTGACACAGCCAGCCTTACAATTGGAAAGTTTCTCACAAAATAAGCGATCACGGATAATAGTACGATACAAGGATATGAGACGTGAAACAGGATTTGAAATTCGTAGTATGTGGTTCAATTTGGGTGAGTATAAATGACAAAATTTATACTTTTTTTAGTTGCTAAGTATAAGATCCTATAGTGAATAGTTACAACACTTCATGATGAAAGCTTATGTGTAGTGTAAGCCCATATTAATCCTTTGTTATAATTTTTTAAATTTTACTTTTTTGAATGTTTGTTCTGAAATGACTTAAAGTTTGTTGTGTTGTTAATGTGCATTACCAGAATTGTAATTTGTACCTTATACCTGATCGTAGCTTCAAGAACTGATATGATGCAATGCTCTACCTTTTCTATCCTGAGCTAATCTCGTTATCTCATTTCTAACTTATAAATAATCTTAAAGACAACATTAATTGCAGTTTGACATTGATCGCTAATGATATTGTCATCTATATAAATTGCTTTAAAATTCAACATAATCAGGATTTAATCAGATTGCAAAAAATGTAAAACAATGTACATAATTAACAAAAAAATCCATTTGTTCAGGAGTACAAAGTAAACAATTAAGTTATTGGCATGGTCAATTCCCTGAAGTATTTGAACATAACAGTACAAAACAACATGAAATGGGACTTGCATTTAGCTTTGGTTGTAAGTAGAGCTAATTCTAGGCTGTGATTAATAGGTCAAATTGTAGAATACAATCATACAAAAGACATAGCAAACAAAACTTTCATTTGTCCACACTACTACTGTTGTCCTGTTTGGGATCTGTAATGCAGGTGTACTGGATGGCTGACTGACATTGCAGAGAAAGTTTACGGAAAAGAACTACTTGTTGATTCATGACTGCCTGCCACAATCCCTTTCATTCATGAATACCATCAAAAATTTCATCCACCAATTACAGGAAAAATAAGATTAGAGAAATTATTTGTCTTACTTATTCTCATTTAAATTTTTTATTCTCTCTTGCTATGTGTGATCGGAATGTGCAGAGTTGGTTTTGATGCAAAACACCCTCCCCAATCACATTTTTTAAAAAAAATTGCATGGATATAGAGGTTGACATCCATTATAGCCTATGGCTTTAGGTATCTGCTTCATATATTTTATTGTAGGTATTTCTTTATAGTTCTTTCCTTCTCTTGTTATTTATATTAATATGTTAACCAAGGCCACATGTCTTAAAAAGTGGCTCATCATTCTTCCCTCTTCTTACAGTAAGACTTTCCCACAAACTACATTCCTCATCTATCATTACCCAAACAGATTTGTTTTGTGCTTTACCTGTCTATTAAAAGCTTATTGTGGTACTACATTTCAAGTGCATCAATTTTTCCTTCCTTCCTTCTTTCTTTCTGGTATTCACTTCCATTAAATGCTGTGTCCTATATGTACTCCTTTATACTGTTCTTTTGAACTCTTAAGTGAATCTTTAAAGCTTTAAAGATTTCACTTTTTGAATGATTCTCTTTTTACTAGCGTTATTCCGCTTTTGAGATCATTCTTGCTTGAGCCATCAGTTGTATTTTTATTTAATAAATAGCAGAATTAGTTTATTACTTCTGGTGTACCTGATCTGTTTATCATATTTAGCCTATTGTTATTTTTAAGATTATTGCTGCATTTTACAACTTCTTTATAGCCTTGCTTTATATTTATATCAGATTCTTAGCCCACCATTTTTTTCTTGTCACTCAGTCCTCTCTCAATATCCTCAGTCTTATCTGCTAACACGAAAAGCCATCAGCAAATCATAACATATTGATGGTTGCTCTGTGAAACCTAATGCCACATTCATTATTTTTTCCACTTGCATGATATTAGTGGTGACAGAATACAACCTTTTCTCACATCTTTTTAAACTGATGCTTTCCTCTCACATTGCTCTTTAGAGAATAGTTTGTTGTATGCATTATTAGTTATAAAATTTAGATCTAACATTATGATAAGCTTTTTTTTTTTAAGTCTGCAAATGCCACAAAAGTATCTTTGTTTTCCTTTAATCTTAAATATGGGGTTGTTAATTTGATAGTCATGTTTTTCCTAAACTCAAACTGAACTTCACTTAATATATCATCCAATGTCCATTTTGTTCTTATGTATTTTTGGTTAGTTGGCAGTTTTGAAGCATATGATCTAAGGCTTATTATGCAATAATTATCACATTTGTTAACATGTACTTTATTCGGAATGTTTTGTAGCATTTAATACCAGTTTTATTCTTCTATTGATTCCTTCTTCACCAAAAGATTTTAGCAGTTCCTCTGGAATCTCATCAATTACTTATTTGGGTTCAGATCTTATGAACCCCTTTCAGGTTCTTTTCTGGAAACAGGATCTCCTTCTTCATCATTATCAATACTTTCTTTGCTTTCCTGTAGATTGTATTTTAGGACATCCACTTTAATTATTTACTTGCAACTATTTCTTTAACTTACTTCCTCACACCTTTCCTAGTTCTGTTGTCTGATTTGTAAAACATCTATACTCCTTTCTTCCTGTAACATGTTGGGCATTTTTGTTCTTACTCCAAATCTGTTGGCTCCAAAATTTCTTGTGTGATCCAAGGTTCTTCTCCAGCATTGACTGGCTCCTTCTTCAGTATTATTTACTTTTTACTGTTATTTATTATAGTCACATTTACTTATTCACTGATTTGATAGTCTTGTTAATCTTCCTAATAGTATACTATGTATATAGCTTAACTTACAAGTGGAATCTATTTACATATCATTATTCAGTTTTGAGGGTGTTTCAAACTGTTTTGGTTGATTATGGTAGCTAATGGCAATATGTAAAATATCAGTGTTTGTTGCATGTTGTTCTGCTTGTTCTTTTATTTATTTATTTACTTTATATATTTTTTCTTATGTTTCATACTCTTTTTTCATTACTTGTTAGAGACAATAAGAAGAAAAATTATGTAGAGTATTCTGCTCCAATAATTCAGTTTGTACTCACTTGCTTCTCCATTCTACCATTTGGTTGAGTTATGTGTTATCTGTAACTTTGTTTGTGGCTGTTTTTTTTTCCCTTACCACTTTCTTGCACTACTTTTTGATTTTAACATAGGCATATACCTGGATTGAAGTGACTGTGGCATCTCCTAACACTTTCTAATATCTAAATCCAAATGATCATTTCTTTTCATATCTTTTTTTATCTGATTGTTTTTTTTTCTCCAAAACCTACAGTTTTGACCATGCACAGTATTAAACTGTTATTTTGAGTATATTTTCTTTCTCTTCTCTCTCCTTAGGGCAGTACAAAATACAGTTTGTTCCTGGACTTGTTGGACCCTTTTTGGAAATGACATTAATTCCAGAAACAGAGCTTCGCAGGGCAACCATTCCCATTTTTTTTGACATGATGCAGTGTGAATTTTACTCTTCACGTTTGGCTACAGAGACGTTTGGAGATACTAAGCGGGATTCAAGTCATATAAAAGCTAATTTTTATGAGGTAATATTAGTGATTAGCTGTACTGCACCATACCTATTAATTCTTTTAAAGAATAAAGTTGAATAATTTGTGAGTTCTTATGGAGACTAATCACAGTGTGATCAAATAACCAGTGATTGTAATATGACTGAGTAAAAAAAAAAAAAAAACATATATTCATGGTAAGGAGAAGGTATTATTAATAATATACTATTAAAAATTCGTATGCATATGCATGTGTCTGAGAGTTAAAATGGCATCACTCGGAAACTACCAGAACAATTTTGATGGCATGTTCAAATGTTGAGAGCTTATTGTCTAGATTAAAATCTAAAAAAAGAGCTGATTACTAACATGTACTGAGAAATTATAACAATTTCAAGATAAAAGAAGTATACCCACAGACCACTCTTTCTTTGAGATGAGCACTTGGATTCTATTTTATCTTTCCACTTTTATTATTTAGTACTTCAATTTTGTATACTAAAATAAACATAATATGTGAATAAAATGTAAGAAGAGTCTTAAAATGACTACTTCATAAGGTAATTGTGACATTTTATCAACACCAAAGAACCTCCTACTTTGTTGCTGGTACTGTCATCTTTACTTATTGTATTTCACACAAAGCAAATATGCTGCTTTTCAGAGATCAAAGCAAGAATTTTATGATATATTCACATATGTTTTCAGTTTAAAAGTTTGAAAATTACTGATTTTTATAACCTAATAGTTCTGGATTAGCAAATATAAATCTGTTCTTTAATTCTTTTAAAAAGTATTATCTATGAAAAAAAGTAAAAGGTAATGGTAATAGCTTCAAAGCCCATTAGAAATGGAAGATTGAATTCAGTGCTCTGGCAATTTATTATGGTCAGTTACTTAATTAAAAAGAATTGTAATTAAATAAACTTATAACTCTGATTTTGTAATGTACATTTTTGGCTATAGTTTATATCATCATACAATACAACATCTTGCGTGCCATTGAGTTAATGCTGGCAGCAATACGGTACCAATGAAATAACTAGGAATTCAAAATGCATGGCTTCTTTCACAGGCATTTTAGTACATTCACTGTTTTGCCATCAAAACTTGACCATTGAAACTTGTCAGGCATAGATGTCGCATGGGGGAGGGTAACACTTTAGCCTAAACTGTGAACAATTAAATTCTTGAGCTGTGTAGCCTTCTGGTACCTTTAACATTTAATAAGTCAGCTGCCATGTATTCATATTATAAACCCCAAATACGAAGGGTGTAATGAAATGAATTCACCTGACACAGTTTTGAAGTATCACACAATGCTTATATTCTTGAATAAGCTCAGTTTTACAATATCGGTACCAGAAACGTGGATAAAACATCGAACAACAGTTTCATTGAAGATTACAGGTTAAGCACATTTGTACGAGAAGACAAACTTACTAAGTCCCCCATCTTTAGTGAGTACCCGACTGTTATAACATGTTGGAATTTGCCGCAACAACTACCACTCGGAGCGGTTCACCCCACTATCTAGCGTGAAGTTACGCGATCACTTTCCGGTGAAAGAATGAGACAAATCATGCTGGCTACATGGCCTTTTATAAGCTTTGCCAGGCCTATGATGTCAGTAACTTTTTTCTTTAATTAATATCTCCCAAAGTACGAAATAGTTTAACTTGAAATTTATACAAGCGCTTCATATGATCACATTCTATCTGTTTTAATTTAATTTAGTATTCAAAAGTAGATCTATAAGCTTAAAATTGAAGTCTATCATGTGTCCAACTTGGCGGACTTTCTTGAACTCCAACAACAATTAGCGACAATCTATCATTAGAGTCTTATTTATCTCACAAATGCTTAAACTTTTTGCCAAAAACATTATATATTCATGATCCTCTGAATTCAGGCTATCTACTGATATAAATTTCTCAACTGTATTCCGTTAAAAAGTTAATTTTTTCTCTTAGTTAAAACTGCTAATTAAACTTTGCCAAATTAGTTAATCTTATTATCAAAATATCCAGAACAGTGCTGACTGTAGCTGGTGATAAAAGTTCAGTTGTAGCTTTATTCAATTCGAAGTTGTCTTGAATCTTAAATTTTTGTTTTTCTAATCACGTGTCTCAAAAAGTGGACAGACTGAATTATCAATTAAAATAAATTTTCCCCGATATACTGAATACACTTCAAAATGATTCTAATGATGAGTTTTCGCTGTGGAAATGAATGCAGGAACATTCCTTTAAGTTGACAATTACTTTTTTCAAAATTTCTAAGTCCAACTTGAGTGACTTCAAAGTCAATCTATAGACTATGTTATTGCTGGGGATGGCTAGTGGGAATGCTTTTGGCGAACTAAAGAGTACCTTACAAACTACTTATATGCAGCTGAAATAATAACATCAGTAATATGGCATCAATGAAAGCAAAGGAGATTAAAAATAATCTTTAACGAACTTATACTGTATGATATCACTTGAAATTAGTTTTAATCCATGTGAATTTCTATTATTAAGCAGAAATAATAGATTGAATTGGCAAAAAGCCAATAATCTGAAATAAATGCCTATATCTAAACAGAAAATAATTTTTCTTTTTTTAAAGCATATATAATATCAAATTTGTTTTTGTAAATAAATAAATACATGAAGTTAATGACAAATGGGACAAGCCGAGACGAACACTCCAACAGAAGACGTGGCACACTCTGGACAGAGGAGCACAAACAGGCGCATTCAAACTGAATGAAGTAGTTCTGGGTCCAAAGGAAGAAGAAACTCGCTGCCATATGCACAAAGGCTTAACGTGGTCCTAGTTGACCTCAACGAAAAAATAAATAATAATAAATGTTTATTACTGAAATATTTATTACTATTATTAAATAAACTAGTATTTGCCTGTAGCTTCACGTGGTGTGCTTTGGTATGTATAAAAATTCTTTATCGATTTTATTCTATCACAAAATATTCATGTTGAAAGGCATGAATTCTAAAGGTCATCTTAAAGCTTTCCTCTGTTTTCATACTGATGTCCGAGAGTTTTGTGTCATTCATATTTTAATGTAATACAGTTTATGAAATAGTAGACAAGCTATTTGAAAAATTAACTGTACTAATTTGTAGCAATAATTAGTGTGCAAAGTAAAAAAAAATAGTTTAGAAAGGGTTTTATTTATATGAAATAAGTAGGTGAAACAATGTTTAAGAGAAATAAGATGTTACCTTTACATTACTTAGTAGGTCACTCACTGTAATGCCTCTTTGTGCCATTTTTAAATACTGATACAGAGGACTGCTTGATTTATTATTATTATTATTATTAATTTAATTGCCATGGAGCTTATGCTCCTGTGGCAATTCTCCTAGTCATCTAATTACCTCTTTTTATATATTTTTTTAACATTTTCTTTTATTATTTCAGTATTAAATCCCTGCCCCATTTACTTTTATGATTTAAATATTTTAATTTTAAATTCTTTATGCCTTTTTGGTAAATTATTCCATCACTTGGTAATTTGTTCCAATCCCTGTCACCCTTACCAAAAAAAATTCCAATCCCTAATGCATGAAATTGAGTGCCAGCTTGTGGTTGTAGTCATCTTTTCCCTTCCATGAACTATTCTTAATTCTTTGGCCAATATCCCCATTACCAACATATGCCCTGTATATTCCCAGCACTCTCTTCACTCTCCTTCTTTCCTCCAATGACTCCCAATCCAGCTCCTGTGACTGGCTCCTGGGTACGGAAAATTTATATTTATATTGCAGTTACCTCAACTTCATGCTCTTGGAAGAGTGTTACAGTATAAGAGACTTCTTTATTAATAATAACAGTAGTATTAATAAGTATTTCAATGAAATAATAAAAATTTAAATGTTCTGTACAAAAAATTCATTAATATTTAATTTTATGAAATAATTTTTTTTCCTTTTACTGTTAGGATATTGGTTTTATTTTAACAATATGTTGGTATGATCAATTATTTCTGCTTTAAAATAGAAATTTCATGGATTAAAACTGATATTGCATGGTATCACATGATAAGAATTATTTTTTATTTTCTTCGCTTTCAAATCACTAGTGCCATTATTTCAGCCACGTATAAGTAATTCCAAAATGTCAAGATTTGATCACAGTATATGTATTAATGTGCATTTGACCAAAGCTATGATTTTCAAACAGCAATATTATATGAGGTTGTGGTTCAGTTGAAATGTAGCCTGGGCCACAATGACTATTGACACGCTATCTTACAGCATAAGGCATAATGGATATAGTTTTATAATTTACACAGTTTAACATAAAGTTTTAAGGTGCCTAGCTAATTTTTAATTTCATTAGTTGTATGTTGTTTTAAGCTACCTTAGAATTTGTTAAATTCTAATCTTTTTGCTATGAGATATTGGGAACGGGCATCTTAGAGGAGCCAATACTGCAGCCTATAGCCAAATACAGGGCGATTTAAAATATAAAAACTAACTAAACATATAATATCAGCCTTAAATAGACCTTCATTGGTAAATAGTGGCCTTTAAACTCACCTAAATCACTGCAGTCGTTAATAATCCAGCTTGAAGGACTTAATTTAGAAACTTCGTCATTTGACAACACTTTTCAACCTAGTAAAAAGCATTTATAATAATAATAAAATAGGAGAAACTCAATTTTGTAGTAAATAACACACGATTAATAGTTTCAGGCAGTTAAAAATAAGAAAACATAAGCTTTTAAAACCACTCAAACAAACCGGCAGTTTAAAACATTATTAACAATATATTTAATGCATTTCTGGTATCAGCCGACATTGCTATTAAAACTTAAATTCTTCTCGTACCTTATACTGAAGTTTAATTTTGTACACTGCCGGCTTACATGAATTATCACGATCAAAGCAACCAAAGTCAGGGAATAAAAATACTTTCAAACGATGTAATGGAAACCGTAGAATAAAATGTTAAAAATCATTTCTTGAGCTTTATTTTCAGGGCAATTCACTGTTAAGGCCACTACACACATACGGGAAACCCGCAGGATTTGGATGGAATGGTCCCGGCACTGCGTGATCCCCGAATATGTGTGGGCATTTCCTTGAGGCCGTGGCTGCACCCCAGTGGCCCGCTCGTACAACCAAATCCTCACTGAAAAACAATTCTTATTTCCTCGAAGGCTGGGACGGAGGGTGAAAACCTCAGCGTGTGTGTCCTGCGGTCAGTCGGCATTCAAGGATTTCTTGTGAGTGCCTGCGTGTGTTGCGATTTCATTTCTCTGTTTTGTTTCTACTGTTCCATTTCGTGATCATCTATGTTTATAAAAATGTATGAAAGTGAGCCCTGTCCTTGGGAAGTGAAGTGCCAGGAATACCACAACAGAAACAAACGAGAGGCTGCCTACACCAAGCTAGCAGAAATATTGAAGGAGAATGAGCCAAATGCAAAAAAAGAATGTGTAGTAAAAAAAAATCGGCAAAATTAAACCATCGGGAAATGAATCTTTGTGAAGTGATGTGTTGACGTCAAATAACATTAAAAAAAACCGGCTGCAAGAAGATCACTTTGACGTTGTTGGCAAAACCATTACCATGTAATTATGTGGCCTTCCGGCCAATAAAATGCTAATAACAGAAAAAATAATTAATGGCACTCCGTTTCAAGACGAAATGGGCTGTTTAAGAATGCCTTACAATGAGCAATGGTTACTTACTTCCAGCCAGTACTATTCTGCGGGCAGCAGTTCTGGATTTTTTTGTCCAGCCCACAACTTTTTCCAGCAACACCTGCAAGATCTTTATAAACCACCAGCACATTTTGATAAATTACCTCAAAAGAACGACACAGTAGCAATTGTTTCATCAAATTATAATGCAAATAAATGATTTCATATGATTTGATTTTGGGTTTACCACACAATATGATCAACTATATTAAGGACTACATGATTTTAAACTAGTATTATTTTAATTTAGTTTTTATGTCATTGAAGCTTAATTTTATGTTGTTGATGTATTTATGAATAGGAATAAATCAATTATATTAAATAATATCAGTATGTCAAAGAGAAATCTTCTTATAATCTTTGCGAAAAACTTTATAAATGGCCTCGCATATTGCTGGTAAAATGTATCCAAGGGCGTGAGGAGAAATTATTGTTGAAGACTTGAGATTTTCATTGCTTCTTCCCGTTGCCAAAAACCGCAGCATAGCGGTAAGTCTTTCGTGGGGCAAAATTGCTTCCTGCATAGCCATATGTTTCTGTGTAATAAATGGAGTGACTAACCATAACAGATGTAAATAGGATTCTTCGTGCATCCTCAAATAATCATGAAAATCATTGGGAAAATACTTCAATTCCGAAAGAAGATTTGTGTGGGAATATTTTCCTCTCTTGATTAACCATTCTTTGCACCATACACTTCTTCTGATGCGCTGTTTTGCGCGAGTTTTAGCGCTACTTGCCGCGATTAACACAGCTGCCAATGCATGTACATGATCGGATGCTGCCATTGTGAAGCCAACTCTGTGACCAAGAAACCCTTGAGGGTGACTTCGATGAAATCCCTGAGGTCTGGCCGGCAGGCTCTTTCCTTGAGGCCCGGCCTCCGTGTGTATGGCTACTTTAGCCTTTTTGAAATTAGAATTTGGAAGATGGTGCTTAGCCAAGCATTTTTAATAAGCATGGATACACTAACACAGTGACGTCAGATTTTCTACGCAGCAACAAGTGGGAATTTATTACAGCTAAACGATTGAGTTTTTGACAAAAGTTGAAGGTGAGTAAAATAATTGTTAGGCTTATTTCTAAATGATATTAAATTCTGAGGGTCCTGCATTGCGTATCTCAGCTGCACTACATTCTGGGTGTCACGTGACTTAGTAGGTCATATAGGGGAATTCCTCCGATTCCCCCATTCCCCCATTTCGCCAGTTGTCAGTGGATAGTCTAGTGGAGTGGATCTGTTGCCGCTGGGGCGAGACGGTCTGTCTTGGCCCGTTGAAAAAGTCCGGAAGCATGGTCTCGGGGCAGCCATCTTAGAAAGTTTGAGTGGTGCAACCTGGCACAAAATAGTGAACAAGTAACGTAAAATTTGTTTGGGGTTTTTCGGTCTGTCTTCTGTGTTTCATAACATCCAAGCTTCGCGAGATGAATTTCCAATTGCTGATCAACTGTAATAGTGAACTTTACTGAATTTTTTATACCAAAATATAGTGATGGTGAAACTTTCATCAGTGATTTTATTTCCATAGTTTAGAACTGAATCCTTTTCTTTCCAAATGTTAAATTAGTGGAGAGTGGTGACCATTATATTTGACAGTTGAATTTTATCCAAGGATGTAAGGATCTTGGAATTTTGGCAAATTCTAGTTTTGCTTAGGCGGGACTTAGAAATTTTGTGAAGTACAGTTTTCAACTTTAAGTAATTTCCCTGTAATCTTGCTCACAGTTGCAATTCGTCATAATAATCATTTTAAAGTGTAATTATCATATCGGGAAACGTTTAGTTTAAGAGTTATTCCCGTTTGTTCAAGTTTTGAAGCACGCGATCAGAATAGTGAAATTCTAAGATTCGCAGTATCTTTAAATCCAGTAAAGCTACAACCGAACTTTTATCACCAGCTGTAGTCGGCACTATCCCCGATATTTTGGTAATAAAATGAAATAATTTGGCAAAGTTTAATTAGTGATTTTAATTAAGAGGAAATAATAAGCTTTTTTATTAAAAGAGATATCAATTTAAATTTTACATTAGCAGATAGCCCTAATTAAGACGATTTCAAACATATATGGGTTTTCATCAAAAGTTTAAGCATTTGTCCGGAAATTAAGTTTTTGTAAAGTAGATTGTCGTGGATTGTTGTACACGCGCGTAAAAAGTTCTAGAACACTTAGGGATTTTACCCAGATTTTGAATGTATCACTACGCGGAGTCTTAAACAGCTAAAACATTAAAATTAATTACTCTAAATTTCTCAAGAGACTGCCGTCGGACTTCTAGTGGATAAGTCCGGATACTGTTGAAGTTTGAACATTTTTTAATAGTCGGGATCATCAAATAAATTTCGTACTCTTTGAGCTACGCGGAGGAAAAAGATGTGATACAGTTGCTGACGTCACTGGTTCTCGTGGTTTCGATAAAAGAGCCGGTCTGTGGCTGTCCGTGGTCTGTTCCGGTCTGTCTGTTCCTGCCTGGCGTCTGTTTCGGTCTGTCTTTCGTCGCGCTGGTTGTAACTCGCCACGCTGGCTAGTTCAACCATGAAGGATCGTGTCGTGTTAAATCATAACTTCAATGACTGTTAAGAACTTGTAAATTTACTAAAGGGGGTTTCGGTCGGTTAGATTTCTCTCCACAATCTGTAATCGTTGGTAAAGATAGTTCGATATGCCTGCTCAACTGTAAATGCTATTTTGAACTATTGACTTTGAAAATAAAAACTTTGAGTTTTCCAACAGTGAACTTGTGTGCTTCAGTAGTTAGCATAAAACCCTTTCCAATATTTGGGGTTGAAATCAAATATTGTGGCGACCTAGGCATTTAGTTGAGTAATCCTGGCTACATGGTCAAATCAAATTAAAATTATTTAGCAGATGTACTGAGAATTGTGAGCTATCAAGTGTTTAAGTTAAGGCACTTAGGCGATACTATAACCCCAGTATCGGCCTTTGTCCTTACAAGGAGTATCCACGTTCAAAAAAATTTTTTGAACAATTTGAAGTTTTGTTAGAATCTTTGGCAGAACTTTTCGAGAAGGAACTAGTTAGATAAGGTGACGACTGATATTCAACCCGGGTATGCAGTCGGGATCCTTACATACTGCCATCATTAACTCAGTATCATTTATGAGGACAAACACGAAAGAAACAGGGTTATGAGGTTATTTTATAGGTAGAAAAGTTTATTTTGCTGTCCGTGGTTTGAACAGCAACCTAAAGTTATACACACATTCCTTGGACAGTATTAACCAGGAATATTTGCACATTAGAGCCACCAAATATGTATTAATCTTGTAAAGTCCATCAAAATATGGGCAGTTCTGTAGAAGTTAGTAAAGAAAAACTACATATTGTTACCTGTTGATATTTATAGTAGCTCTTTCTCAGACATCTTTCTTTGAGAGAAAAACTGAATTTTGTATCCATAATGATATGGAAGGTAGAATTTTGGTGTTGTGTAATATAGGGGTAACAGTGTATTGTACCAGAGACACACTTTTTAACTGTCTACCAAAGGCACTATATGTCTACCACATTAGTAATGTAACGCATTTCGCATTGGAACTGACCTGTTACAATGCAAGTAAATGCTGATTATGTTTGATTCATGTATTCTGTTTATTTTAAAGTACTGCGCTCCAGAAAACTGTATAACAAAAAATTTAAAAAAATCTAAGTTTTGTCAGATTTTTGTGAAAGGAGTGAGCATCTGAAAGTGCATAATGATCCATGGCTTACTATTTCCCATATGTGAAGGTGTTTAATTGCTTGCTTTTTCCCATGGTACATATAAGTCATTAGCTATTTCCATAGCTTTTGATTTAAACCATTAGCTCTAAACATTTGAAAACCCCGTCCAAAATGCTGTGGTAGTTTTTGTGGGGCTCCTGTTCAAATAAAGAGACACACACAGTTTGCTTACAACTTTATAATAGTATAGATTTCTTATACTATAACACACTTAGATGCACATAAAGTCACAAGTAACTGCTAGTAGTAGTAATAAGGATATTAATAACATTTTTACTGGTGATGTGTGTGTAAATTATTTTTGCTTCCTTTTATTTTTCTTATACTAATAAATTACTACAGTTGTCCTTTAGAGCATAGTGAAGTCACACCTTAGTTTGAACACCAAATTTTTATAGATGTATTATAAACTTTAAGCTCAAAACTAGTCATTTAACTGTTTATCTTCAACTCACTGCACCATTTTAAATTTGAAGGGAAATGATACAATCTATATTTACTTATATTTAATTTCTTTGTGTCATGTAAGACTTTATTTCAGAATAGCTGAGCGGGCAGATCAAAATATTTATTCAGTGTGTCTACATTCATTTTCAACTACTTATGAGTCCTATATCAAACTATACATATGTACTTTAAAGAAAAACTAACTTACTTAATAGGAAGAAATGCCAAGACACAATATTATTTTGGAAAAGAGAGATAAAAACTATAACCATTACTTGCCAATGCATATTTTGGACTTTGCTTTTACTCAGGGTTTTATGAATATAAACACAGGCTAGCTAAGCATTTTTTGCACATGGTCAACCCAACCACATGAATGGTTTTTTTGTTTCGTTCTGAGTGGAGGTGGCATTGTTGAAAAGAATAATAGCAGTGAAAATGTCAAACACAACAAATAAATCAATCATATGTTAATAATTTGTAAAATTTATATATAAATTAATGATGCTTTCCAGGAAAATATTTTGTTACATGTGTATTACAGCTTAGTTATGATATGAGATCGAAGTATTATAGTTTTTCAGATTTCTTCAGGAATATTTTTAGGTTAGTTACATCAATACTTTTAATGCATTTAGATTTTGGTTTAGTATACTTTGGTTGCTGAGTAATCTGTATTGTTCGAAATTGGTTTTGAGTCACATTAAGAATCAAATACAATTGACTACATGACAGCAATCATCAGTTTGGTTTTTAATCAAATACTGATTTTCATATTATACTAAAAATATTAACAATTACAGTGTGTAGTGATGATTTGCTGTACATGGGTGATAATGTTTAAAAATAAGTATATACTGTTGATGTTTAAAATATTTGTTCCAAAATAATACTTTTATTTTACAGTTTGAAAATGAGATGATTGCAAAATTAGACATCCTTGTTGAAGGTGGTCGTGGTGATGAACACTACAAGGAACTGTTCCATGAAATAATGATAAACCTTTGTGAAAATCACTCTACAATGCGTGATCAGGTAATATTCGCAATTCTTGATGTTTGTTTAAGAATTTATTCTTTAAAGACATTAAAATTTAAGGCAGATCAACTGTTAATTATTCTCTTTTATTTTAAAGACTGTGTTGTAGCTGTTTTGTTTTCTGATAGTCCTGAAGTTCCAGTTTAATATTTAATCCAGAGAGTTGCATGGAATGGCAACCATGAGCACAAGCTGGCACTCAATTTAGGGCATAAGAGTGTGGGAAGATTTTCTTTTATAGGTAACAAAGTTGGGGACTGAAATAAATTACCAATGGAAATGTGAATAAGAAAAGAAAGGGAAATTAACCCACCACATACCAAAGTGGACGGATGCGATGACAGAACACTAATGCTGACAAACAAACAACACAATATTTCGGCATATGCCTTGCTCACAAATAGAAAAAACGGGCCATTAGGCTCGGAACGTGTGTGCACACCGAACGTTACCTAATGACTAACCGTGTTGTGGTGGGGGGGGGGGGACGGATAAGGAGTAGACTATCGATATCAGTATACAATGTCTGAGATAATATATTTAATATTTTGGCAGGCGATGGTAAAATGAGCAAATGTAGTAATGGTACGGTATACACATGGCAAAAAAAAGAAGAAAAAAAAGGTAGTGATGGGTTAATTGGAATTTAACGGTGGTTAAGTCCAGGTGGGTGTCTTGTATCCAGGATATTCTGGTACGCTAGTTCCCATCTCCGGAGTTGTGCTGCAGTGGTGCTGTCAGGGAAAACTCTGACTGCTCTCACAGTGAAAACAGTCGTTGAGGTTGTTGGAATCATGGCTATTGGCTTTTTCTGGTACTGGAAGGTACAGGTTACGAGTATGGACTGTTTGTCTGTGGCCATTTATTCTAACAGAGAGTTGCTGTGTGGTGAGGCCTATGTAAGAACTGGTGCAAAAGCGGCAAGTTAGTTGGTATATAAGATGAGTGGTTGAACAGGTGGCATGTCCAATAATGGGGAAAGTTTCTCCTGTGGTGGGGTTGGAATATGTAGTGGTGGGTGGAAGCATGCTGCAGGTTTTACAGCGGGGTCTATTACAAGGATAAGATCCATATGGTGCTTTTGGAGAGTCTAACCGAGGGTATTTGTGGACTAAGATGTTCTTAAGATTGGGTGGTCTGCTAAAACATGCACGAGGGACATTGGGTAGAATTTTGGGTAGGAGAGTACGCATTTCCGGAAATGAGCGAAGGAAGTCATACCCCTGTCGCAAGATATGGTTGATGGACTTGAGGCCAGGAGAGAACTGAGTGACAAAGGCAGGGCTATGGTTGGTTTTTGTAGGAGACAAGTGAGAGTGGTTACGTGGAGGGTGGTTGATCGCGCGGGAGATCTGTTTATGTACAAGATCCCTGGGGTAACAACGGGAAATAAGGGCTCGGGATAGGTTTTGTGAGTATTGATGGAGAGAGTGAGCGTCAGAGCAAATGCGACTTCCACGGATGGCAAGGCTGTATGGGAGGGAACGTTTGGTATGGAATGGATGGCAGCTATCAAAGTGTAGATACTGCTGTAAATCACTGTGAGAGCAGTCAGAGTTTTCCCTGACAGCACCACTGCAGCAGAACTCCGGAGATGGGAACTAGCGTACCAGAATATCCTGGATACAAGACACCCACCTGGACTTAAGCACCGTTAAATTCCAATTAACCCATCACTACCTTTTTTTTTGCCATGTTTATACGGTACCATTACTACATTTGCTCATTTTACCATCGCCTGCCAAAATATTAAATATATTATCTCAGACATTGTATACCGATATCGATAGTCTACTCCTTATCCTCCCCCCCCCCCCCCCCCCACCACCACCACAACACGGTTAGTCATTAGGTAACGTTTGGTGTGCACACATGTTCTGAGCCTAATGGCCCGTTTTTTCTATTTGTGAGCAAGGCATATGCCGAAATATTGTGTTGTTTGTTTGTCAGCATTAGTGTTCTCTCATCGCATCTGTCCACTTTGGTATGTGGTGGGTTAATTTCCCTTTCTTTTCTTATTTATATTGCCTAGAAGCCGCTTCCATTTTCCTTAGTTGCATTAATGGAAATGTGAATAATTTACCAAAAACTTGAAAGAATTTAAAGTTGAAATTCATGGAAGACAAAAGCATGCAGTTACAGGATAGGGGAAAAATGGGTGCGTAGGGAAATTGCCAGTGGAGCAAGCACTCCATCACAATTACATTAAATTTTTATAGGGAATCTTCTTGTTTTAAATAATAATCTTCAATTGAGATTGTCTGCAATGTCCCATTTCCTCCACCCCCATATTTAGCAAATAAGTTTCTAAATTCTACATTAAAAATACTTGCATTAGTTAATTAAAAAAACCAATATGTAATTGCACATGTGTCTGCTCTAAACATCAACAAATTATTCTTGAATTGAAACATTTCATCATTATTATTAATCTACTTCTTTTGCATTAAAATAATAAAAAATAGCCAAAAATCATTAATTTATTCTATACATCATCTTGTTTCATACATGTTAAATAATCATTAGATGTGAGCTAGTAAAAGCATTTGAGTGTGTTGATCATGAGTTTTTATTTTAAAATTGGGATACTATGATTCCATAGTGAATTGCATTATTTCATACATGGAAAACATATTGTAGTAATTATCCCCTCTTTATTCTAAAATCAATAGAATTGCCTCATTTATATTAGGAGAACATATAACATGGTATACCACAATGAGCCACTAGGATCTTAGGAACTGTCAGTTTTTATTATACGTTAGTGATTTAATGGAAATTTTTACACCAAGGCAAAGTAAATGTTATTAGAACATATTATTTGTAAACATCACTTGCCCGACAAAAAAAAAAATTTATAAAGAAAGGAGCAGTTCAGTTCAGGACCATAGATTTTTCAAGAAAGTGTTGGGTTTAAGTCATAACAAGTATTTTATAAATATGTTATTTAATTTCCAATCTCTAATACAGTGGTTAGAAAGCATAGTATAGCAGTTACAGAATAGATAAATTACAAGTTTATCACTTACATGGGAGGTCTCTTGTAACTAAAGTAACACATGTACACTTCATTTCATTTTATTTTATTTTTGACGCTGCTATAGGTATCACCTTTTCGGCCCTGGACGTTTTAGGTTTCTTGGGTTCCTTTTGATGCTAGCTTTATTCTAATTTGTGTTTTCAATAATTCTGAACATGTTTACAACCCAAATGAGATGAGATCTTTAACTTTTGTAATATCGATCCTTACTTAGACTCCGATGAACGTTTTAACTATCTTGTTTTGTTCCCGGTAGTGGCATGATACACTTTTTACACTGACACTTAAATCAACGTTCAAGCTAAATGCATTTTCACACTACACTATTTTATATCTTCACACCAACAATTACCGACATGTACTCACACTATTGTGACACTGCCACAGGCGAAACCAATGCTGCATGATGAACTTTTACAGACATGCTCTATACGTTGTGGGTTCATCCATTACTAAAGCATTATTAGTCTTGTAGTTATTAGCAATTCAAATCTGATGGAATTTTGTAACACAAGAGAGTAGATGATATACTCAGTTCAGTAGCAAATTGGATATGAGGCAAACTCACTGAAATTAATTTTTTAAAACACATTGTAACTACAGTCCTACAAATGGAGACTTATATGTAAATAGCAGAAACAACTTAATTTTAGAATGAACGAGTATAAAATTACTTGTCATTCTTATCAATAATAAACTCATTTGACAAAATCATTTAACACAGAAGTTCAACAGTACCACTATTGGAATGAAAACGGTTTCTCTAACAGCTGGTCTGGTTATTATACCTCTTATATTTTAATTCGGTCATGCCGTAACTTTTTGGAGAAACTCTTCACAATGTAAAAGGTTTTCGTTGCACCGAAAAGTGCTATTAACATGTTGTCTAGGATAAAACCCAGAACATCTTACAAAGATGTTTTAAAAAACTCAGTATTCTTGTAATGAATACTCAGTGTGTACAGTATACTCTCTCATAATCATTGTCATAGAACATTTTCATTTGTTTATATAGAATTCCGAACTTCTTTGTTTATATGACTTGTAAATATTTCTAAAATGCTGTTTTTAGTATTGTGAGCCATTTATCTTCCTGGACACCTAACAGAAATGGACAAATGTGGTATCATTTTAAGCATTAAAATCTACACTTTGTTGAAATTATATATTAAGAAAGAAATTTTTCAGAATTCGACTTTCTGTAACATGTTTTTGTGTCGTGAGCCATTTATTTCCCTTGATGTCTAACCAATATATGATGTATCAGTTTAAAGATTAAGGTCACTGCTTTGGTCACATCATATTTTAAGACAGAAATTTTTCATAATTCAATCCTTAAAGGACAAAATTATCATTGTTTCCATAGCAAATGATTTATCATGAGCCATTTATCTCCCTTGATATCTAACTGAAATAGATAAATGAGGTATCATTTTGAAGATTAATGTCTCCATGTTTGTAGAATCATATTTTAAGAAAGGATTTTTTTTTTTTTTTTTTTTTAGAATTTGACCCTTGAAGGACAAAAGTATCATTTCGATACTGTATTTTTTATCACAAACCATTTATCTTCTTTGATGTCTAACTGAAATCAAGAAATGAGGTGTTACTTTAGAGATTAAGATCTCTACTAAGGAAGGATTTTTTCGGAATTGGGCCTTTAAAGTATCATTATTTCCATAACATACTTTTTATTAGTAGCCATTTATCTCCCTTGATATCTAAACAAAACTGATAAATGGGATGTCATTTTAAAAATTATTGCCTCTTAAGAAATTATTATTATTTTTACTATTATATATATATATATTTTAATTTGACCTTAAAGGAGAAACGTTTTTTTTATTTCCATAACTTTACACCAGTCATTTATCTCCCTTGTTAACTAAACAAAATCGATAATGGGGTATCATTTAAAAGATTAAGGTCTCCACTCAAGCATTGTTTTAAATTAAGAATTAAATTTTTCGAATTTTGGCTCTTGAAGGACAAAAGTAGTAACTGTGAAAGTCGCACGTATGAGACAGTTCAGAACCAACCTGCCAGATAACAGTAACACAAATCACACAGATATTAATATATTTCTTCACTGGTGTCGAACTTTGTTACATACCTATTACTGTAAACAAATAAACAACCAGTACAAATGAGGTGGTTCTTCTTTCATCCTATTACAAACCATTGACCTTACTATTCATCGTATTCACAAAATTTTCGATCTAGTGATACTAATAACAGTTGTGTTTTGGAGAAAAATAACATATGTGCTTAGTGGGAAAAATTAGAGAAAATACCAAGTAATTATGGTTTGTCAATGGAGTGGATGATAAACAGAAATAAAAGAAATTAGAAACAAAATTAACAATGTGACACTTATTAATTACTGTGTCCCCCCTCCCCCCCATTTGATCTTTTTAGTTACTCTCAAGTAACATATAAATTTATTCAGCATACATATATTTCCATTAAATGTAGTTCAATGTGAGAGTTATGATGACTTTTTTCTTGCAGGGTTTGAAGTTTGTTCATACTGTTACCCGACTGATGGAGCGTCTTCTTGAATACAGATGTATTATCACAGATGAGAATAAGGAAAATCGTATGAGCTGCACTGTGAACTTGTTGGTGAGATCTTGATATATATTTAATTTTACAAGAACTATTTGTCTGCAGAAAAAAATTGATACTTAGAATGTCTAGGGATTTATGTTAAATCCTGATGCCATTATTTTTACATAATCATAAAGTTTTTGAGAAATCATGGGTTTATTATCAATAAGCCATTAAGATGAAGGAGAACAATCATCAGTACTGAAACAAATGGCATTTTGATAATCTTTTGTGTTATTGTTTCCATTCTTCCTCATCTGAGATAGTAAATTTTAGTATTTTTTCCACTTTCATTACATACTCAGTGGTTGCCATTCGATGCTATTCAAGCATTGAAAAATATTTCTATTATCAGATCACAACAATTATTAAGTTATAACTGTTAATTTCCTGCTGGATTTCAATGGCTTGTTTAATATTGCTGTCTCAGAAGCTACTTGGGTGGACAATGATTTTTTTTTAACTTCAAACCATACCCTGATTCTTTAATATCAGGCTGTGTTCTGTTACAACTAATTTTTCCAGTTATCTGTACCTTTATAACATATATCTAGATATTCAGCATAACATAGCTTATTTTGAGTTATACAATTTGAGGCTACAGAAATAATAGTGTACACAAGTGGCATTATTAAAGAAGCCATCTAAATGTATATGGAGATGAATAACATTGATAAGAATTGTGGGTTACATCTTAGTAATTCTTGGGAATAGGTAATAGTTTTGTTACCAAACATTCAAATAGTTCCCATTGTTCTGGCAACTATTATGTACTTGTGATGTGTGCCTCGGCATCTGAGAATGAATGTGTTGAGGAAAGAATTAGTGTATCATGTGTTTCAGCACTGACAACTAAAAGTTTCTAAGTGAGAACTGTCACTACAAAATTTTCCATTAGTCTTATAAATATCTTTGTGTTTTCTGTGTCCTCAAAAATTACTTATTAAATTTGTTTCTGTATTGGTGAGATCACAGCTCAACACTACAATGAAAAAATAAATTTGTTGAAACTGTTGTAATGTCTAGCTTTTGTAAAAGACCAAGGCCCTTATATATTCTTACCTCAAAAAATGTCAGATAATCAAATCTTTAAAAACATTTCTTGTCAGTATGATACCCCTTATTATCAGAATGATCTCTGAAACATCATCAATGTTTTTTTAGTTTTTCATCAAATTTTCAGCTTACAGAGTTATTTGTAGTTTTCATACATTTTGTCTTCAATTATGGAGTCATAAAGCTCAAAAGTATTTTGTTGTAACTGTAAGGCAGTCATTGCATATTACACTGTTTTTCTTTTGCAGTGCTAAATTGGGAATAAACAGTACTTATAATTCACCTTTGCATCTTACTTCTACTGTTCTTTTCACTTTTGTAAATTTATTCAGTGTTAAAGAGAAATTACACAACTAAAGTTTCTTTTGTCTTTAGATTATTTGTTTTTCGAAAAGAACATTGTGCAAATATTAGGAAGAATGTTGTTTTTGGTAGCTCTTTGTGTGAAAGTGTCTAGATTACAATGAGCCACCACACCTGAGAAGTTCACTCTTTGTCTGATTCCTAGACATTATTAAATGTGACCTCTCCCTGTCTTTATTTGAATTAGAATGCTTATAACTTGATAACCACTGCTCCAAATGATGTGCAGTTTTATATATATATATAGTGTGTGGTGGGTTTTTAGGGTATATTTTTACCAATCTAAGAAAGGAAGGTATTTATGGATAGTTGATTTCAACAGCACTTTCCTTGAGTATGCTCATAACTCCAGAATTAGTTATCTATTTTAAATGTTTTTAATGTTGGATATACTGTAAGGCTTTAGTGTATATTTTATGCTGTTAGATGAAGTTGAAATTTAACAGAGTTAATTTAAACAGCTTCTTATGCCACAGTTTTTGTTAGCATGCTTACAACTTTGATGCCAATTTATCTAACATCTTCAAAAGACTTTGATTGCCATCTGTAGTTTTTTGTCTCACTCAGTATGACAATCCTACATTATCAAAGGTTATCTGGTATCGGAGATAAGATTGGCCTCTTGAAGCAACTAGGAAATTGTTATGGGGCATGTTAGTTAATATCAGGTCCAATAGACAACTAGTCAGTAACCACTTGGCCTCCCGACGAACTCTGGTCTCATCTGCAGGACTCAAACCCTGCACCACACACACTATAGCTCTATTGTAGTTTCCATTTTACAAAGCTTGGGTCTATGATTTTCAACTCCCACCCGTAACTTTTGCAATGTTGATTTCCCCCAATTGTGAGCTGCTGATCAACGATCTTCACCTGCGGATAGCTGTCAGCTTCCTCACACTATTGTTGAAGAAGAGATATAGTCCCGAAAATTTCACCACTCTCTGATTGTATGTATTAATCGATGTTAGACACTGTGGCAAACTTCAACTTTGGTGAGTGGTGGGTATTCTCCTATCCAAACATATACATTAGGAAGGTGGTCCTTAGTTTTCGTTCTCATTATTTTTAAAGTCTCGTTCTCTGAGTTTTTTCCTAGTTAACCAACTTCCAAAAAAGGAGGTGGTTCTGAATTCGTCTGTATTTTTGATGTATGTTCAGCAATATCTTTGCCAATTTTGGACCGATTTAAATGAAATTTTTTTAGTGGATAGGGTATACCTCCAAAGTGGTCCCATATGAATTTTGTTGAGAAACAACCCTTTATACCCCTTTCAGTCTATTAATTTTTATACAAACCCACATTTTTTATCCGATTTCGATGGAACTATGGTCATCTATAGCCAAAATAAAGAGAAAAATACTGTCAACTTTTGGTTTAAAAAAACTGAATCCTTATTCACCCCCTTAATTTTTGTCAATTTTCTTCATACAAAGCTACAGTCGACACCATTTATCTGGTCTCCATTAAAGTTGGCATATACATGTAATTTTTTCTGACCAAAAAAATAAAAATAAAAAACAACCTTTTTACACTCCTTAATTTTATAGAATCTTATATTTCTTATCTGATTTTGATTACATGTATGCTTTAAAACAAAGAGAAAAATCCTGTCAACATTTGGTCTGCCAAGGCTCAACCTTCTCCCTCCTTCCACCACCTTAATTTTTGTCAATGTTCTTTATACAAAGCTACAGTCAACACCGTTTTACTGATTATCATCAAAGTTGACATATACATGTTATTTTTTCATGGAGAATGATTCTGACCAATAAAATAAAAAACTACCCCTCTCTCCTTTTCACCCCTTAATTTTTATACAAACCCACATTTTTTTATCCAATTTTGATGTAACTTTGGACATGTATAATCAGAAATAAAGATAAAAATACTGTCAACTTTTGGTTTGAAAAAACTGAAGCCCTCTACCCCTATCCACCCCCTTAATTTTTGCCAGTGTTCTTTATACAAAGCTACAGCCGACACTACTGGTATCAGTTAATCTTGGCAGATACATGTAATTTTTCATGGAGAAGGTTTCTGACCAAAAATAAATAAATAAAAACACCCCATGTCTCCCTTTACACCCCTTAATTTTATAGAAACCTACATTTCTTATCTGATTTTGTTTGAACTTTGCACATGTATAGTTTAAAACAAAGATAAAAATTCTGTCGACATTCGGTCTGCTTCTCCCTCCTTCCACCCCCTTAATTTTTGTCAGTGTTCTTTATAAACAGCTACATTCACCACCGTTTGACTGATTACCATGAAAGTTGGTGCTTATATGTATTTTTTCACAAAAAAGGTTTCTGGCCAATAAAATAAAAAAACCAGCCCCTCTCCCCATTAAACTGCTTATTTTTTATACACACCCACAGTTTTTACCGCGTTTAGATAGAACTTAGCAAATTTTTACCTTAAATAAAGAGAAAAAAAGGTCAACTTTTGGTTTTCAAAAACTGAACCCCTCACCCCATTCCCACCCCCTTGATTTTTGTCAATTTTCTTTTTAAAAACCTATAGTCAACACCATTTGACCGATCTTTATGACAGTTGGCACATATATGTTTTTTTTTTATGGATAAGATTTCTGATCAAAAAATCCATAAACTACACTAGCTCCCCTTTTACATCCCTTAATTTTTGGAAAAACCCCCATTTTAATCCGATTTGGTGGAACTTCGCATGCGTATACTTTAGAACATATAGAAAAAGAAAAATACTGTCCACACAAATTTCAAAAAAATGGAAATCCTATCCCCCTTTCTACCCTTCAATTACTGTCCATGTTCTTTATATAAAGCTACCATTTCTATCTGATTTCGAAAGAAGTATGCGCATGTATACTTCAAAACAAACAGAAAAATACTGTCTACATTTGGTTTTGAGAAGCCAAACCTCCCTCCCCATCCACCCCTTAATCTACACAAAGCTACAGTTTCTATCCGATTCTGAAGGAAATTTACATACATATACTTTAAAACATACAGAACAATTGTGTTTAAATTAGGTTGCACAAACCCAACCCCTCTTCCCTTCTACCCCCACTCCTCCTAATTTCTAATGTTCTTTATAGATGCCCACAGTTTTTATCAGATTTTATTGGAACACTGCACATGTGTACTTAAAAACAAAGAGAAACATAGTGTCTATATTCTGTTTACAAAACCATATCGCTCACTCCCTTACCCCATTTAATTTTTGCAAATATTATTTACACAAAGCTACAGTTTTTATCTGGTTTCAATCGAACTTTGCACATGTATACTTTAAAACAAAGAGAAAAATACTGTCCACACTAACTTTACAAAAACCAAACTACTCTTCGTCTCCGCACCCCTTCATTATTTTTTATATATATCTATAGTTTTTATCTGATATCAATAGAAAATTACACACATATACTTTCAATCAATCAGAACAGGCTGGTTACATTTGGTATACAAAAGCCCCTTTACCCCCACTGCTTTTAATTTACAATGTTCTTGAAAAAATTCCACAGTTTTAAATCCCATCAAAATCAATGAGTCATGGCTGAATATTTATAAAATTAATTTGTCCTATTGTCTCGACATGTACTTCATATTTCAACTTGGACCCCAAGTTTTCACGTTGTGAAAACCAATTAAAAATCTATATTTTCTGCGTGATGCCGGAACAAACAGATATATTCCAGAGCAGATTTGTGTTTGTGGTATGTATTAATAACCAGATGTTACATGTTTCAATTATCGAGCAGCAGCTTTAACAGGTGTTGTGATTAGATCAAAACACAGCCTGGACCAAAATGCAAACTGACATTCCTCAACAGAACATCCAATTCACCCTGTTCTGGAAGTTGTTGGGATATATAAAGACATATTTCTTTCTCTTCTTCCCCCCCCCCCCCCTTTTGAAAGCAAGCACTTTAACCACTGAGCTCCAAGGAAGTTCGCAAAATGAGAACTTTTGCGGCATATTTAAAATACAAAGTAAACTATAATACCATTAAAAATTTAAAAATAAAATAATTGTTTAAAAAAGCATAAAAAGTGCCTTCAAAAAAAGCACACTAAAAATTTTTAAATAACTTTATACCTTGCTTAGAAGAAAGTAAATCTAAATGGACAATATTTTACATTACTTTCATAGAAATTTTAATATTAATTAGTTATTTTTGGAGTCGGTGCCATCCAATGAGCACAATATTTTCGTTGCGCTATAGTCGAAGAATCGTTGTTTCGATATTACTTGCGTATGCAGAACGCACATTGTGCTCCGCTAAACAACACCATGTCACTGAATTCCCATTAGCTGCTTTTGCATTTCGTAACCCCTCCGCCCCACCCCGCCGTTGCTGCTCGACGCAGCCACCGATTCAAAAGTAAACGGACTTTTGGTTCACCCTGTACCAGACATTGAGGGTCTGAGATAGAAGAAACAGATAGATTGATAACTGACAGTTTTGATCTGGTAGCTTGTTTCAGGTTGGAAGGGTGAGGTGTGGGTTTTAAGGGGTTTGGTAGATGTATGTTGAGGAGTTTGGCAACAGATGTTTGTAAATTGATGATAAGTCTCAGATTGGGATGGTGGCCCACTAACGTACAGGGAAGAAACTGTCCTGCTCTGAGATAGGACTGGCACAATTTATATTGATGGTTTTTAGTATATCTTCTCATCTACAAAATCTGTTGAAGGTGTGGAATCACGTAGGTCTGAAAGTACCTATATTTTGTAGAGTGATACAAGGTGTCTGGAATGTTCACTTGCAAGATTACTATGGTCAGAAAACTAGGGCTGTTGCAGTTTTTGTGTCAGAAAGCGTGTAGGAAAGGGTGAAACTGGGGGGGGGGGAGGAGCAAATATGGACAATTATATTGTGAGGCCTTTAGGGGGGATATATCTATTGAGCTGCAAAATACTTTAAATTAATGATACTGGTGAAAGACAGGTAAAATCATCTGAGTGCCAGTGTGATCACTTTGGACCAAGTGTCTTGAATAAAGTTCAACACTAAAATATTGTGTTTGTCTTTGTTGTTTTCATTGATCCCAGCTGCTGTCATCTATGGTAATTATTGAGTTAAATTTCCCTTTTCTTGCTTCATATATATCATTTTTTTTTTTTTTAATTGCTTAACGTCTCTTAACAGCGAGGTCTTTAGAGATGGGAAAGGATAGGGGCAAGGAATGGGAAGGAATTTGGCCACGGCCTTTTGAAGGAAGCATCCCGGCATTTGCCTGGAGCGATTTTGGAAACCATGGAAAACCTTATATATTAACCCTTTAACTGCTACGGTTCGGCCGGCCGAGCCCTCGCTGAGTGCGGCTTTGTTTACGCCTAAGCTGTTTACCTGCCCTGGAATGCCGCGTTAGACCGGACCGCTGTGTACTGAATACGTCTGGAGCGTTGTGTGTGGCGTTCTTCTGCTGTCGCTCTGCGATTTGAAACCGCAGATACAAAATAAATACAGTTAATATAACATCTAAAGTTTTTCAGTTTAAAGCTCCTCTAAAAGTGAATGTCTGCGTAATCAAACATGCCGGTACTTCATATAAATAGATATTACAGCAACTGAAATGTTTTTAGTTTGTGAGCGTAGTAATTTATCTGGAGAGAACCTTTCCGAATACCTTTCACAAATTCTGCACAAATTTTCCAGCCTTCTTTTTGACCCGGGTTAATATTTTTAATTTTTTTTTTTTATTTCGTTTAGTTTTAGAGGCGTATAAATGTAATATAATTATTACTCTGCAGTTAACCATGGTTAGTAATTCTTTTTGTGTGATAAGCCTTGAAAAATGGTACAACACACAGTGATACATTACATGTTCTGCATTGGTTTCTCGACGCACTTTCTGTATCGAACATACAGCGCATTTACGCATTGGCGTGCTCTTCTTTGAATTTGCAATATGAATGAAATTTGGAAAAAAGGTCTCAAAAAGTTGCGAGGGCGATTTCTAGGGGGGGGGGGGTGGCGTCTCACGGACCTGATCTTACAAGACGGGGGGGGGGGGGTGTCAGGAAATCCTGAAAAATTCCTCACGAAATTTAAATTTATGGATGCAACAGACGAAACTCTGCAACTGGCATTTTTCGTCCGGTTACTACTCGGTGAAGAGCGTGAGCATTTAAAATGCAGTGTTCGAGAATGTGGAAAAAGAACTTTTTAAACCACTTCATAGTGAAAATATAGTGTGAATTGATTCTCGCGTATCTGTTGGTCTCATCAGCAATAGATATCATATGATATTCCGTTAGAAATATCAGGAAAAATGACAAACTGCTGGAATGTTAACGTAATCCACACTTGTGTCCTGCAGCTTAATCGACAAGCACATGCTGTCAAACGCGTCACTAAAGCATTCTCTTTTTCCACACATTTCGCTCGCACAATCTGTAGCTTCAAACTCTGAAAAATGGTCATTTTCCACTAGCTGATGTACACAGCTTAGGAAAATTACATCGAGATCCTGTCGAAGGGTTATCACTGTCATCCATATCAAAGTGATCATATTCACTGTCGCTTCTAGTAAGAATCTCCATGATTTCTTCCGCGGTACAAACACGACGGCGTATTCGGGAGGACGATGGTTCGAATCCCCGTCCAGGCATCCAGATTTGGGTTTTCCATGGTTTCCCCAAATCACTCCAGGTGAATGCCGGGATGCTTCCTTCAAAAGGCCATAGCCGAATTCCTTCCCATTCCTTGCCCCCCATTCTTTACCATCTCTAAAGACCTCGCTGTTAAGAGACGTTAAGCAGTTAAAAAAATAATGACTGTATGCCATTTTCTCAGCGAAAACTAAAAGGAAAAGAGCAACACAAATTAGATCGCAGCTGCCAATGCTCAAGGGCCGAATGAGGAAAACAACTAACCACCCTGGGTGGAAATATGGCTTCATAGCCAGGCCGCTAAGAGGCTAGCGTGTTAACACGTCTGGAGCACAGACAGGGCGGCGAGGCGGCGCGTGTATACACGTCTGGAGCACAGACAGAGCGGCAAGGCGGCGCGTGTATACACGTCTGGAGCACCTGGGCGCAGTAGTAGCCACGCGCGTTAACGCGCGTTCTACAGCAGTCAAAGGGTTAATAAGATGTAACTACTAATCACAAAAATTGAAGGCAACAGGACTGCTACATTCATTCAAAACATCAGAATAACATAACCGATCAATATTCCAATTTAAATACTCCTCTCTGGATTCTCCTAATCCATGACAGTGATCTTCCCCATGCAACAGACCTCGCTGCAAATTTGTAGCATACAGCCGACTATTATGACCTATTTCAGTCTGACTACAGGGGAAACCTTTCTCATGATTGACCAGCTTTCAGGAGCACAAAGCATCTCATATGCCAACTAACCTGCTTCTAATACACTAGGCCTTACTACTAACAAGCTCTCAACCAGAGGGAATGGTTAAGGAAAAGTGTCTCTTAGCTGGTTTGATGCAATCCTCCATCCATTCCCATCTTGCGCTAAACTCTTTACCACAGCAGACCTCATACCTGCAACTTAGACCATCCAATAACATCACTTGCAAGTTCCCACAATTCTAACAATCTCAATAATTGTTTTGCGGTGAAAGGTGTCTAGAGTTTCCCCAAAAACTACCACCCTTTTGAACTTTTTACCAATATATCCGGATACCAGACATCGACTTGGCACTATTTTATGATAAGACCTGACCAGTAAACCCATGAATTATTGTTTATTTCCTCTTCTGTTAATGCCTTGGCAATATCTGAGCATAGTCGATTACTATGATGTATGTTCATCCTTTCAAGAGATCATCTGGGAAGATGAACTTGGGTAGTTTTCCATTTTATTTTGTGTATGACAGTTTTCTTGTTGTAAATGTGGATCTCTGTAATTGCACTTGTTCAGCGTAAAATGTTGTTTGTGTTGTGGATGAGAGATGAAAGAATCAGACCATGCATGAAACCCAGTGCTAGCCCATTCAAGCTCACTTTTCAGAAAGATATCAGAGGCCTTGCAAGCTTAACATCCCCATCCAACGGACAATCTCTTATGCTTTCACTGTATACACATTGTAAAGATGTTTTGAATTTAACCCAGGATTTGGTGCACAATCTGGTTATTATGAATTGTACCCTGCCAGCTAACTCCTGATGATGAAAATTTCATCTATGACCAGGACTCGAACCACCTAACCTTGTGTCAGTGTGGGGACACTATCATGGTACCACAACCCAACTGAGACAATTGTTCAGGGATTGTTTATTTATTAGTATATAATTAGGACAGGTAAAAAGTGAAGCAATGTACAACAGGGTTTACCGTCATCCTTGAAATAAAAGTAAACTACATCACAACTTCGTTTTGAAAAGGGCCCTTCAATGGAACAAGCTATATTTGTGTTCATTGACAATAGGAGGAATAAAACATAAATTACTGCTTGTAGGAATTTTTTATGGCTTGTCTGAAAAGTTCTGCTTTCTTGATGATGAAATTCTGATACAAAATTTAAAGTATTGGCATAGAGATTGTAAGGCACCCTTTAGTTTGCCAAAAGCACTCCCACTAGCTATCCCCAGCAATGATATATTCTACGGTTCGATTTTGAAGTCACTTATCTTGTACTTAGAAATTTTGTGTAAGGTAATTGTCAACTTGAAGGGATTTTCCTGCATTCATTTCCACAGTGAAAACTCATCATAAGAATCATTGAGTGTATTCATTATATCGAGAAAAATTTATATTAAGGGATAATTGATTTGTTGACGTTTTGAAACACACGATTAGGAAAGCAAATATTTAAGATATGAGATAACTTTGAATTGAGTGGAGTCACCGCTGATCTTTTATCACCAGCTATAGTCAGCACTGTTCCAAATATTCTGATGGTAAAATTAAATAATTTGGCAAAGTTTAATTAGTGGTTTTAATTAAGAGAAAAATGAACTTTGTAACTAAAAGGAATACAATTAGGAAATTTATATCAGGAGGTAGCCTAAATTAAGAGGATCATAAATATATAATGGTTTTGGTAAAAAGTCTAAGCATTTGTCAGATAATTGAGATTTTAAAGATAGATTGTCACTAATTGTTGGTGTAGTGCAAAAAATTGCTCCAACCGGTGACTTAAATGACTTCAAGTTTGATCTCATAGAAACCCTTTTGAATGCTAAAATAAATTAAAATAGACATAGTATGATCATATGAAACCCTGGTGGAAATTGCAAGTTAAATTATTTAGTAGGTTGGGAGATATTAATTAATGAATAAAGTTACTGACATCATAGGCCGTGGCATGCAACCACCATGAATTGCCTCATTCTTTCGCTGGAAATCAAATGCATAAATTCACGCTAGTTAGTGGTTCGAACCACTCCACATGGTAGCTGTGGCAAGTTCCATCATGCTACAGGGTCTGGCAATAAAACCTCCCTCATTTTAATGTGTTGTCTCATAAAAACTAAATATGATAGAGAATAATTACTTTTATTTATGAAAAATAAATACTTTGCCATTTTTAATTATTTGGTTTTAAAAATTATATCTGCCCTCCATTGTTGACACATTGACAAAGTCTATCCAGAAAGTTCTCCATACATTTTCGCGTCATTTCTCTTGGAATGGCTGCCAATTCTTGGGTAATGGCCTCTTTAAGTGCTTGCAGTGTTGTGGGACGATGTTTGTACACTATAGGCTTTAAGTGTCCCCAAAATTAGTGAATGTTGCATAGACACACTCACACGCGCCAAATTTTCCGGCGTTGTTGCAGTCCGAGGAGGGCCTGTAGGTTTTTTTTAGTGCTGAACCTGTCTTTCTAAAGTTTGACACCCACAGTTGAATAGTTTTTCTATCTGGGACATCGATCATGTAGGCCAAGTTCGAATCGTCTCCGAAAATCTGAGAACAACTGTTACGAATAAATTCGTCCACAACAAACGCACGATGCTCAGCCAAGCCATGACATGGCGCACACTGAAAATGGCAGGTACACCTCTTTAAAACAAAACACACTCCACATCAGTATCCTCACTTCAACCCGCACGCCGGCTTCGTGAAATGTGGGAGGTTTTATTGCCGGACCGTGTATAACAGTCGTTTACTCACTAATGTTAGGGGGACTTAGTGAGTTTGTCTTCTTGTAAGAATTTGCTTACCTTGTAATTCTTAATAGAACTGTCATCCGTTATTTTATTCACATATCTGGTACCAATAATGTAAAAGTGAACTTTATCAAGAATATAATTATTGTGTGATCCAAAAAACGTGTAAAGTGAACTTATTTTATTATACCCTTCGTATTTAGGGTTTATAATACAAATACGTGGCGGCCGACTTATTAAATATTAAAGGTACCAGAAGGCCCCACCGGTCAAGAACTTAATTGTTCACAGTTGAGGCGAAGTGTTACTCCCTCAGCAAACCTTTGACCTGACAAGATGTTGAAGTGTGCTATTTTAAGAGGGGTAAGTAAAATGCACAGATTAATTAAGAGAATAAAAATACAAGGAAAGATTTATAATGAGCCTCATGGAGAGTGCCCAAAATTGATGTATTTTCTGTAGGAGTGTCATACCTTCATCATCATTCACCAGCAAAGTGAAGGCAATTTTAAAGTTATGATTCATGTTTTTGAAGCAAGTCACATGACATTTATTGGTTATATAGGCTCAGTGACTCTGAATTCGCAAGTACTGATTTATTAATACTGAATTTATATAATTTATTTAACATAAAAATCAGCTTACTGGTCATCAAAGTTAACAGTTGACTGTCTGAATTAATAATTTACGATTGGAGCAAATGTATTAGTGTCCAAGTCAGTCACTTGGTTGACCCTCATTGCAAAAGTCTGTCATCATAAATCGATGTGTACCATTTCATTTGCAGCTAACAGAGTTCACTTGTCCACCTGTAGTGAGTCATACCCCCTGAGATCTGGTATGTTTTTCCACTGATCTGGAAGACATGCCACCTCTCGTGACAATACAGTCAGCTGTGTTGTCCTGTGAACAGTAAAGACCATCCAGAAGATGTTTGCCATATACTATGCCCAAGTTACTGGAAGTATACTTGAAGAATAGCACTGCCAGAATTTCAAATCAGAACAGGCTGTCTTCTTCTCATCAGGAAACCATGCATTTTTCCCAGACAATGCCTTCACTTGCTAAAGTCCTTATTCTTTCTCATTGGCCAGAACGTAATAATCACAATAGACTATTCTAACAAAATGACTTGGGATTAGCAAAAGTCCACTCTACTGATACCCTGTTCATCAGAATTTTCCACAGCAAAAGGTTGTGTTGATCCCTGGTTTTATTTCATATCAGATTATGGGACTAATAAATTTATTTACCATACTTTCCTCATCTTAAAAGCTTTCATGGACAGCCATTGAACATTTGCTCTTGATGTATCTTCTGGCTGCCATATAAAGTAACAGCCTTTTGGTGCTTGTCTTTGCAAAAAATGCTACCATCACTTTCTCTTAGAACAATCGCTCGTAATCTCAGCTGGCACTTGCTACTGTTGTTAGATGGACACCACTTAATGCTGTATGAAACAATTCTTATACCGTTCAGTTCATTTCAATGGCATTGTTAATAAATGGCTTCAATACTTTTCATTTTGAACAGAAAACAGGAATCATCACTGGAGCTTTTTAATCCCACATAATGTGGTTCAAAGTTTTCTGAGTGGGGGTTGCAAGGTTACTCAGTTCTGTTTTTGGTCCACTATTGATTTTTATATACACAAATGTTTGTGAAAATTGCCGTACGAAGAATGGGACATATGATTCCAATTAAATTTATTCCACATGTTACATACATGACAATACATAAATGATAAGAATTACAGAACTATACTTGCAGTTTGACCATTATAATACAGTACAGCTGCCACTGTGCTGCAATCAGATCCTCTAGCCAGTTTGGTATGGAATCGAAAGAGAGCCTGGATTACTGGGGAACATTCTGCACGTGATTTGCAGACACATCGACAAAGCAATCAACGGTGGTTGCAGGAGGTCCAAAATGAACAAATTGTCAACCAATCGTATCACAGACATGATTGATGGGCAAACAGGCAGGCTACGGAAGCAGCGGTCCCAATCATTCTTCAAACAATGCTTGCACATTCCTTTCCATATGTGAAGGTCATTTTTCTTTTGAAATATGGCACTTCAACCTGCCTGCAGGAGGGGTAGTGCTCTGAAACCTCTTGGAAGTAGACGTTATTGGTCACATTGTAACGTCTACTCAAAACATAGGAAGCAAGATTGCTTGTTATAGCCAATGGTGTGCCATGCCATCACATTTGGTATTTGGCTGCCACTAAACAGTGAAATCTATCCAATTGGTTTTACCATGGTAGCATCTAACACATACACGTTCATCGCTGTAGGAAAGGGACTTGTTCAAAAACACTATTTTGTTACTGAGGACATCAGTGATTGAATTCTTATTCCCATTACAGTCTGAGACATTGGTGGTTTTTGGTCAGTGGAAGCATGAGTGCCACTATTCCAGCTATCCGCAGATGGCATTAAATGATGGATGCAGAAATATTACACTGCTCCGACATCAAGCCAACCCTGTGGTTGTAGTTGTTCTGTTGTTTGTGTCTATGCAGGGAAAATGCGGGTCATTCTACACTGTGGTTTCATTGCTTGGTCCAGTAGCCACTATTATGTCCACTGGTTTCATACACTCATCACGGTCATAGTAGCATGCCCTATATGAGCCACAGTATCACAGTGCAACAAACCTTTTTCCTGGAAACCAATCATTCTGCAATGTCTAAACTTACTCACATGCGGACAATGCATCCTTTGATGTCAATCTTTCCTTATATGTTTTCACTTTGTTTGATGGATCTGCACTGACTGAGCAAGGTGTAACACTAACCTGTCCAGTCACACAAAAGTACAGGTGGGCCTACTTGCAAGACATCTCTTTGCAATCTTAATAACTAATTATGATTTCATTTTTCTACTCATCCTCTGATATTGGAGTGATTCAGGCCATTAATTCCGTGGGTTGCAGTTTTCTCAAATAGAAATGTATATAAATGATTTGCTCCACGTTACAGCTGAAAATCAAGAAATCACCCTTGTTGCAGGTGACACAAATGTAGGAATTAAAATTACTCAAAATTTCTCTACTAAAAATATTTCAAATGATAATATCTCTGATCATATTAATAAGTAGTTCTCAGCTAATAGTTGTCATTAAACTTTTACTGACCTCTGTGTATTCAATTCAGTAAATCACATACATTAAAACTAGACCCCCACCTATAATGACCTCATTATTAACAAGGCATAAAGCCACAAACAAAAATAATAATATTAATAAAAAGAATAAATAAAAACACGAGACGTGTTTTAAAATTTGCAGGCCACTCTATTTGAGAAGTAATGATAGTCGATTTTGTTGGCTTGATGTTGATCATAATTTAAATTGTGCATTTCTCTGATTTACTAATGTAAAGTACCTTTTAGTTCAGCAAAAGCACTCCCACTAGCTATCCCCAGTAGTAAAATATTCTATAGATCGATTGTAAAGTTGCTTATGTTGGACTTAGAAATTTCGAGAAGAGTAATTGTCCTGTAATCTTTCCCACAGGGAGAATTCACCATAAAAATCATTTTAAAGTGTATTTATCATATCGCAAAATGTTTATTTTAAGAGATATTCCGGTTTGTTCACCTTTTGAAACATGCGATTAGAAAAGTAAAAATCTAGGATTTGAAATATCTTTGAATCGAGTAAAGCTACAGCTGAACTTTTATCACCAGCTAGTCAGCATTGTCCCCGATATTTTGGTGGTAAAATTAAATAAATTGGCAAATTTTAATTAGCAGTTTTAATTAAGAGAAAAAATGAACTTTTTAATTAAAAGGAATATTAATTTGAAATTTTTACCAGTAGATAGCCCAAATTCAGACGATTATGAAGAAATAATGGTTTCGGTAAAAAGTTTAAGCATTTGTCTGGTAATTAAGTTTTTGAAAATAGATTGTCGCATGTAAAAATTCCGCCAAGTTGGTCATGTGATGACTTTAATTTTAAGACTATAGAAACCCTTTTGAATGTTAAATTAAATTAAATTAAAACAGATAGAACATGACAATATAAAGTCCCTGCAAAAATTTCAAGTTAAACTATTATCTACTTTTGGAGATATTAATTAAAGAAAGATTCGCTAAGGTCATGGGAAGTCTATAAAAGACCTTGCTGTAAGCTCACGTTGTCTCATTCTTACGCCGGAAAGTGATCGCACAACTCCGCGCTAGTTAGGGGCACAAATTAGGGTAGCGGTTTAGGCAAATTCCAACATGCCATAGTACTCACTACTGTTAGGGGGACTTTGTGAGTTTTTGTCTTCTCGTAGAATTGTACTTAATCTGCAATCTTCAAAGAAACTGTGGTTCGATGCTTTATTCATGTATTTAGTACCGACAATGTACAAGTGAACTATTATCAAGAAAGTAAGTATTTTGTATTCTCAAACTGTGTTAAGTGACTTTATTTAAACTACCCTTCGCATTTGGGGATTTAATACGAATGCATGGTGACCAGATTATTTAATGTCATAGGTACCAGAAGGCTACACATGGTCACAAACTTAATTGTTCACAGTTTAGGTGAAGGTGTTGCATAACCTCATTGCAGCCTTGTGGCCTGACACTAAATCAATGGAGTGCAACCTCTTGTTTCATTCATACTAATTAAGTGGTAGGTGATCTCAGAATGAAGACACTACTTTATATGCAGTTATTTGCTGGTTACTGTATATATGTCTCCAGTGAATGCCAAGGCTGTAGGGAAACCATGGAAAATCTGGATGGCCAGACAGGAATTTAAACCCAGTTCTCCTGAATGATGGATCAAAATATTGTAATGAATTCTTTAGGTATTAATTTATAAATCTATTATTGTTATTTTAATTTATTTATTTATGTTTTATTACTTTTATATATGTATTATTTTATAATGTCCACAGGATTTCTACAGTGAGATAAACCGTAAAGAAATGTACATTCGCTATGTAAATAAATTGTGCGAGTTGCACTTGGAATGTGACAATTTCACGGAAGCAGCTTACACTCTGCGGCCCATAGTAAGCTTCTTACCTGGTCAGCAGAACCACTACCTCCTCTTCTGCGCAGCTTGCGCCACCCCAGTTGCCAGACCCACCGTGAACTGAAGGAAGCTCTCTATTATGATATAATTGACTACTTTGATAAGGGGAAAGTAAGCCATTTTTTACTTGCAACTTTATAATATTACTTTTGTAACATTCATTTAAATTGAAGATTAATATAAACTATGCGATTTTAGAATTTCATTTCTTTCTTTCCTATTATCTGAGCCAATGAGAAATATAAATTTCTGTGGAGCATTAATTTTTGCCAGTCATATTCCCTTAGAAGAGAACTATTAACCAGTGATCAGTAAATTTAGCATCCACACATTCTATACACAAAATGTAATCTGCCTTTTAGTAAGTCTGTTTAAGATTTTATATACATTTTAATGATTTAATTAATCATGTAAATAATGCCTTTTTGCAGATATGGGAGTGTTCACTAAACATTTGTAAGGAATTGGTTAGGCTATATGAAGAGGAAACATTTGATTACTTTCAATTGAGTTCTATACACCAAAGGATGTCCCAATTTTATGATAATATTATGAAACAGATTCGGCCAGAACCTGAATATTTTAGGGTTGCATATTATGGCCGTGGTTTTCCAGCATTCTTACAAAATAAAGTGAGTACTTTTCTGGCTTGTGAATGGTATTTAGTGCTATTTGATATTAACTTTTCTATTGACATACAGATTTACATGTGGGTAGAACAAATAGGTGTTAAGAAGTTTCCACCAAACTGTGCTGAAAGTATGTGCTGATATGTTCTGTGTCATGTAAATCTGTGAAGTAGCACATAACTTTGTTGCCTACTGAATATATTAAGATTATGAGTGAAGCATAGCAGATTCTTAAAAAGTGGCAGAATTAAATAACCTAACAGATCTTTGGAAAATTAAGTATCAGTTTGAAATGGGGGAGAAAAAAGCTGTTCAAAGTGTCTTGACGGGTGCAACAGTTTAGAAATTATGAATATTTACGGGTAATGTAAGTGGATGTTGTACTATGTATGTAATCTTTGTAATCACCAATTTTTGTTTACTACTTGTAATAATCAATTTAATTTGTTGTAGTTTTTAATGTTTTCCCTGAAGTTCTACTGAGCAGTAATTTTTTACTTTTTCTTCTTCCTATCCTGTGTTAGGCCTGGTGGCCTGTTATGGTCTCAGTCCATTCGTCTTGTTGGTCTTCGTATACCTATCTTGACTCTGGGTTGGTATTTGAGATTTTTTTTTGTGTGTGTGGGAAATGGTCTGTCTTCATCTGAAGTACGTGGTCTGTCCAAGATTATGTGTAGTTTTGTACTGGTTTAACTTTGAGTTTATTACAGATGCTGCCAGATCATTTTCCATCCCATAGTGTGTAGTCTGTAGCCAGCTGTTCTTCTGATTAATCAAATCTTGGCAGTCATTAGTCTCCATTTGTCAACTTTGTAGGGTCTCCAGGACTCACTGCCAACAGAGTAGTTTTAGCCTGATACGTTTGAGACATTTAACAAGATGGTGCCTGAGTGCTCAATTTATTATTCATGTAAGGTTTTTTGGCAGATAGCTTTCAAAGGTGTAGCTAAAATTGTATCCTAGTTATTTAAATGCTGGCTAGTGTAAACTTATGACCGTTTTTTTGTGTATCGTCACGGGTCTAGAATAGTTCCAGTATTTAGAGTCAAAGATTATGTTGGTGTGACCTGATCTGACCAAATATGAACTTGATTTATGTTTCACCCATAGGGTGAATAAAATCTCTTGAGCTTGAAGATCTCAGAAGTGTTAATAGACATAGGTATTAAACACGGACAGGAACAATTGCAGTATTGTACAATTGTTTCGAAGGTCATAGACTCAAACTTGCTGAAATACAAACTTAACTTGCATTTGACCCTTAAGTATCAGTCTGTAGAATTTTAAGAACTACTGTTTGCTTCGAAAGCATCACTCTGTTTTTTTTATTGAGGCTGGGCATTTATAATGTAATCTTTGGCAATAATGTCTCTAATGGCAACAGAACTTAACACAGATTCCATATTATTAAATAGTTGAGCAACTCCAAAGAAATGAATTGCCAGAATACTCGATTCGGTAACATATTTAGTCTGATGTATACATCAAACACCTAATAACTCGCACAAAGCGAACATGAATGTAGACCTTTAATTAAAGTAGTCAGTAAAATACATAAAAAGAAAATAAATCATAATGTATAAACTTTGGTCAAGCAACAACTTTTTCAAAATTTTTAATTAAATTGAAATTCAGCCTAGGCTGAAAACACAATTTGCTTTCATGGTTACAGGAGAGACCATGATTAATTTAATATTTTTTTTTTTTAAGTTTGTGTTGCTTTCATTGGTAACATGTTACTGAAAAGTAGCTGCACATTTTTTTCAGCCATAAAGTTTGTTGACATTTTCTTAACTATGAAATGATATGAAAAGCAAACTTAATAAATATATTATGGCAATTACGAGGGCTGTCCAGAAAGTAATAGATGTTTTGTAATAAAAAATAAACAAAGTGAAAAAAACGATTTTTATTATATACATTTTAGAGGTAAACTCTTAGGCTATTTTTCAACATAATCGCCATTTAAATTAAGGCACTTATCATAACGTGGTACAAGCTTTTCGATACCCTCTCTGTAGAAATTTGCCTCCTGAGACTTCAACCACTGGTTTACACCGGCATGCAGTTGAGCGTCAGTTTCAAACCGTTGTGTTGCGAGCCACGTCTTCATCGCCGGGAACAGGTGGTAGTCGCTCGGTGCCAAATCCGGGCTGTACGGCGGGTGATTGAAAACTTCCCATCCAAAACCATCCAAGAGCTCTTGGGTACGATTGGCCATGTGTGGACGAGCGTTGTCGTGGAGAAACAAAACTTTCTCACTGAGTTTTCCCCGACGCTTGTTTTGTATCGCGCGTCTTAATGTTCTGAGTGTTTCGCAATACCTTTCTGTAGTGATTGTTTGGCCACGTTCAAGAAGTTCAACGAGAATCACACCCTTAGCATCCCAAAACACAGTAGCCATAATTTTTCCTGCTGACAGCGTTTGCAGACACTTCCTCGGTTTCTTGGGCGAATGCGTGTGTCCCCATTCCATAGAATGCCGTTTTATTTCACAGGTGACGTGCATTACCCAAGTCTTGTCGCCAGTTACGATACGATCGATAACTTGGTTTCCAGTTTTGGCGTAATCTTCCAGAAACGTCAGTGCTGTAGCAAGTCTCTGTTTTTTGTGGTCTTCTGTTAAGATTTTTGGAATCCACCTGGCACAAAATTTGTGGTAACCAAGTTCACCAACCACAATCTCATGAACTAAACTCCGTGAAATTTGGGGGAAATGTTCTGAAAGCTCCGTAATCATGAAACGACGATTTTCACGGATTTTTTCGTTGATTTTCACCACCAGTTCATCACTCACAACACTAGGCCTACCCATGCGGTCCTCATCGTGAACATTGGTTCGACTATTTTTAAAATCAATGCACCATTGCCTCACTCGGCTTTCACTGATTATTCCTTGGCCGTACACATCACAAATCTGGCGATAAATTTCAATTGGTTTGTGATTTTTCGCCAACAAAAACCATATTACAGCTCGCACTTCACAACTGGCGGAATTTTTAATTGCAGCGCTCATTTTAACACTCTACTGTATTCAAAGTACGAAAGGAACGATGTGCAAACTACCACGGCTGGTTGCGTACTGAATGTATGAACAGTCTGACGCCAAGATGGCGGCGCTAGGAGCACCCATTGTTGCGCCAGGTCAAAACGTCTGTTACTTTCTGGACAGCCCTCGTAATTTGATAGAACTTGCTTAGCTATTAAATTGTGGACATAGTCTCAAATCTTTTCTAATGGTATCTCTGGTGGCTGTTAATTTGCAAGCGAAGGCTAATTTGTGACACCGTTCTCCAGCCAACAGCTGTCGAGATGATTGAATGAGCTTAGGAAATTAAATAGTAGAGACTTGTTCTATGGGTGTGTTTTCTATTGAAATTTTCCTTCTCTTGTGATCTTTGCCAAGGAAGGCCATAACTATGGTTTTAATGAGGGAAATTTCCACATGGTACTCTTGCTATCTTATAAAGTTTGAACACCGATTTCTGTATGTCATACTCAGTGCTTGGTCATCTGCAAACAATAGAAGTGGCGATAGACAACATCCTTGTCTCACTTCTTGCTTGATGGGTTTCCATTCCGATAGCTATTGTCCAGTTCTGAATGCAATCATATTGTGGCTGCATACGTTTTGAATTGATTTTTTGATATGGGGAGTTTCTTTATGCCAAGATTTGCTGAAATTTCCTTCTGTCATTTGTATTGTATTGAAAGCTTTCTTGAAATCAATAAATGCCAGGTACATTTCCAGTTTAACCTCTTTCCTTTTATCAATTATCATCTTGAGTATGAAATAAGCATTGCACATGATCTTCACTTCTGGTAACTGTTCTGTTCTTCTTTGAGGAGTGGTTCATAAATTTTTTGTAATTTTGATTTAATGATGTAGGAGTAAATTTTATAACCAGTGTTGAGCAAGCTTATTCCTGTGAAGTTATTGTCTTTTTTATGAGTCAGGATTAAAATTGCCCTCTGACAGCTTTGTGAGGGGTTCTTTACTCTCCATATCCTGTTCATGAAATTCAACAGTCATTGCTTGAACGACCTGTCACTGAATTCACAAAGTTCTATATAGATGCTATTCTCTTCAGAGATCTGTAACCTGTGCAGGCTTTGCCTCCGGTTGATTGTCTGCTTGATTTTGGATCAATATATCTTGTAAATATTTTAGCCAGATCTATTTGTTTTATCACTTAATGTCTGAGTCTACTCTTACTTCTCTGTTTAACTTCTTAGTAATTTTGAATGTAGGTGATGGTCTTGTTTCATTTCTTTCTATATTGTTCATGAAGCATCTCTGTGCCTTTTCTGAGTTTCTCTCTTGGCGATCACTGTTTTCATCTCACATTCAGTGCGATCCGTCTTCTCCTTTCACCCATTTGATGCTTTAGTCTTGTAAAAGTTCAACTCTGTAGGACATTGGGATTGTATTATCTCTTTATTTTCATGTTTCCATTCATTCCGATGGATGGAAATCTTGCTGTACTTATCAGAAGGTGGTAGTCTGAATCAATTTCATAGGCCCTAGAGACTCTTCTGTCAGATATCAGCTGTCTCAGTTTTTCATTGGTTATCACATAATTAATGACTGACGTTTGTTTTCCTGTGGACGAAATGTGTGGAAATAGTGTGTTGCATATGTAGAGTTAGATACAGATTACTGTGTGGATCAGTTTTTATCCATCGTTATTTTTTGCTGATTCTGTGTATGGTGCTACTTTATTTATTCTCCATTCTTGTGTTTCGAACACTTACAGTGAAGTCGCCTATTAGGAGAAAGTAATCATATTTATGGATCTTACCTAGGATTTCTTGAAGTTTTGTGTATAGCTTATTAGTTTCTTCTTTTCTCTGGAGCGTACACATCCACAACTACCAGAAAACCATGTTCCATATTTAGATTGTCCTTTACTATCCATTCATTCTAGAATGTATTGTGAACTGCATATATTTATATCAGCTGTATCTTTATTTTTATTTAGGTTTTTGTATATCGAGGGAAGGAATATGAGAGATTAAGTGATTTCTGCAGTCGGACACTTAATCAGCTGCCAAATGCAGAACTAATGAATCGTCTTTCAACACCAAGTGAGGAAATAACGGAATCTCCACATCAATGTATCCTTTAAATTTTTTCTTATAGTTGGGTTTTGTAGTTTTGTGCAGTCATAACTTTAAGAATGCTGATATATTTAAGCATCATTGTGTTTGAAGGTGTTAGAACTCACATGAATTCAGATAAACTGTTTCAATTGCATAACTGTCCTTTTTCTTGAGATAGTTACCCACTCTCTGGTAAGTCGCCTCTCATTCTTAAGGGCTCACCACTGGCTCGATTTTCTGCAAGATGGTTTTTATATCTAACTGCTAATTAAAAGTAGGTAAGAAAGAGAGAGAGACTGGGGTGGGGGAGGAGGGGGGGAAGGGCACATAAGTGCTGTTTTTGAGCATTTTGAGCTTACTGTTATTAGTGATTCCCCATGTACTGCCTTATTGGCAGGTGTCTCGTATGTTAAGTTACATCAAATATCTAAATGTGGTACTTGTATGAATTTCAGTCACGATTGTTAGTAGATTATAATTTTAAATTGATTAACTTTTTTGTGGAAATTGTGTTTTCTTAACACCTCTAAACTTGTTTACAACATATTTGATTCGTTTTTTTTTTTTCTCTTAATTTGATGAAATCATCCCTTGTTCCTCTTTAACTTAAATTTTCAGATGTACAGATTAATAAAGTAGATCCTGTGATGGATGACCGCCGCAAGAGATTTTCTGGCAAAGCTGTTAGTGATCAAATCATGCGTTACTACAGGTTTGTTGTTTAATTAATTTCATTATTTTGTTTGCAAATTCACCATGAGAAATATGTTATATTTAATTTTTCTTTAAATGTATTATACTGAGGTAAAGAAAATTTTATATACCATATGTATACATTTGGAATAGAAGTAACTTTTGTTATCACTGTCAAGAGTGGTTTGTTATAGGCCATTGCTATTGCTGCTTCCTCCGATTCATAAATTTCGTTATATTCCAGTTTACAGGCTGTTCCATGGAGAGTCTACTTTGTCTTTCTTTTTATTCTTTGGCTTACATTACACAGTCTGCCAACAAACGAGCCTCTTCTATAAGATTCAAGATGGTGCTGTTATACTGCCTCTTTCTTTTAAAAATTTTTCAAGGGTTCTTCCTTTATCCCATATTTTACAAATATTCTTATTTCATACTTCAACAACTCACTTGATTTTTAACAGCCCTCTCTGGAAGAACCTGTTGCATGCTCCTATTTTTCTTCTGTCAGCCTTTTGCACATATATGAAACTTTATTTGAAAACACCTTTCCCAATAAAGGGGCCAGTGTGAATTATATTACTACAAGTGTAAAGGAAGATTGATGTGATGTTGCACCATGCCTTGGAATATTGTTTGAATTGAATCTGTAAACTTGCTGTGTTCCAGAGGACTATATAAGATAATTAGTAGTACCAATCTATGAGGTTCAGTCAAAAACATAGGCCTCCTGCTCTTTTTTTTTTTTAACTGTCAAGAAATTCAAATACAGTTAAATAGTTTGATTAATTTGTCGCTATTCCGTATAATCTCCATCCATTTCCACAGTTTTGGTCCACCTTTTAACAAGGGCATGTATTCCAGTGTGATAAAAACCATGGTATTGCTTCCTATACTATTGAAGTATGGACATTTTCATGGCATCCTCATCTACAAAGTGAACCCCTGGATGAGCTTCTATTAGAAGCCAATACAGGCGGAAGTCTGATAGTGCTAAGTCAGGGCTGTATAGGGGATGAGGCAAGACTTTCCACCCAATTTCCACCACCTCTTCATTGGTATGACAACTGTGTGTGGTCTTGCATTATCTTGCAAAAAAAGAACATTGGCCATAACTTTTGTTGGATGAACTTTTTGAAGTTGTTCTTTAAGCTTTTTCAGGATTTTGACATTTTGGACAGAATTTAATGTGTACTCAAGTTAAAAAAAAACCATAACCCCATCCTCTGCTTCCCAGAATACTGTTGCCATAACTTTCTCTACTGATCACACAGTTACTACAGGTTTCAACAAAAGGAAAGAAATGCCACGAGGCAATAGTTATATGGAATGATAGATGAAATACACCCTACACTCACCAAAGTTGAAGGGAGGAGGACAACAGCACAAAACAACACAAAAACAAAGAAAATATAATATTTCGGGCATTCTATGAGTGGCTGTGTGGTACGCAAGGATTGCGCGAGCCCAGCCACTTACATCTGTTGACTTGGAGAAAGGTTTTGCCCAAAACATTGTATTTTCTTTGTTTTTGTGTTGCTGCTGCCTTCTTCCCTTCAACGTTCGTGAGTGTTGGGTGTATTTCATCTGTCTTTCCATATAAATAGTTACTACAGGTTTGTTATTTCATTATTTTGTTTGCAAATTCTCATCTGCATGATCTTGGTGAGCTTATGTGATACCATTCCATTGACTGCTCTTTGAAAACAACCCATTTTATTATTATTTGTTGTATGGCTAAGCAACTAATGAAATACATAAAAATGTATAAATTATGCAATGACAAGACTTTTGGTAGCATCCACAAATCAATGTCCAGTAGTTGCAGCCATTCTATGAAGGAGGTTGTAGCACTGAAAACTTGAAACTTGAGCACTTGAAATGGTACGTCATACTTCCTTAGAGGGCATTCCTTGATGATGTGCTCCACACTCTGGGAAGGAGCTCCACAGCCAGAGACAGGAGAATCCTGAAGACCCCACTTTTAGAGCATGGCATTGCATTTGGCATGGCCTGTTCTTAAGTGGTTTAGTTTGACCCACTGGTCTCTCTCCAGATGGAATCCCGCAGAAGTCCAGTTGTAGGATCTTCAATATCTTGATGTTTTACTAATACAGAGTTCCAGCTTTGTCACCATTTTTCGTTGACATCAGAGTCAAATATGCCATGCCATACTTGATTTCTGGATTTAAGATGGGGGGGGGGGGAGGCATGACTTTGTGGATTGGGAGATCCTGTGGCTGGTTAGAATGATGTAGTTTTATCCACTCATGCACCATTGCTTCTTGGCGTCTTACCTCTGGAGGTGAAGTACCAGCAAGCTTTTTCATGATGTTGTTCCATGTTTTAAGTTTCTGACTTGTGTTTTCCAGGTGTTTTTTGTTTTTTAAAAAATAAGGTATTGTCTAACGTGATGCCAAGATATTTAGGGTAGCAGTTATGTTTCACTCTTTAGTCGCAGAAGTTCACTTTGAGCTGCTGATATGCTATTGTATTGCTCAAGTGAAATGCTCATACCTCTGTTTTCATTGGGTTTGAACAGATTCTCCACTTCATATACTATGCACTCAAGGTTTCTAAGCCATTTGAGAGAGTGTTTTCACTTTCATAGTCTGTCATTTGGACAGTGATAGCTAAGTCATCAGCATAGCAGAATTTATTGCCGACTGTTTCAAGCCTATCACTGGTGTACAGGTTGAAAAACATTGGAGCTCGTACTGACCCTTGAGGTAATCCATTTTTTACTGAAAAATCACTTACGTGTCTTCTGCCCAACAGTGACCTTGAAATATCAGTTTATTACTATATTCTTCAGAAGTGATGTTAGTTTCCTGCAGGGTCCATGATTTTAAGTTTCAGTAGTAGCCCATCTTGCCAAACTATATCATATGCTGCTGTTAAATCAAAAAATCTACTGATGTCTTTAACTTCTTCTGAAATTAAGCCTCAGTATATGATGTCAGTGTTAATACTTGTTCACAATAGTTCCGGTTGAGTATGAAACCTGCCTGGTATGTTGATGTTAGCTTATTTATTATTTCTTGAATACTGTTAGGGATAAGATGTTCTAGAAGCTTATAGCAAACACTGAGTAGAGCAATAGGTTGATAGCTTGAAGCATCATATGCTGGTTTGCCTGATTCGAGGATCGCCCAGGTGTAAGCCATCTTACCAAGATATTTCATGAATTCTGGGAAAATGCCATATAAACCTGCATCCTTCCTCATTTTTAGCATTTAGATGGCTTTCTCCACTTTTACATGACTGAATGGATTGGAAAGAATATGGTTATTTCAGAGGTTGTTATCCATATCAGTCATATCTTTTTCTATCTGTTTCTTCATCATGGCATCTATTGGATCTTTATCAGTTCATTTTGATGTGTAATTCCATTTCAGTTGGTGTAATTCCTGGCTTCTCTTTTTGTGTGTTTGAGGCTGCACAGAGTTTTCTAAGGAGAGAGTGTGCATTTCTACTGGAGTGAGTAAAGCTCATTTGAGAAGTTAGTTCTTTCCATTTCTGTTTACTCCCACCATTCAGTTTTTCTAATGTTCTTTTTCCTGTTTCAAGAGCACTAGTTTTTTTATAATTTTCATACAAAGCTAGGGTAGATTTGTCCCAGTATGGAATATATTGCTTTCTGAATCCTTGATGGATGTTTCGTCTTGTTGCAGCGATACCAATACCTACAAATATCTTGTAGTTTTTTGGCTTTGGGGGTATCCATCGCAAGTTACTATCTACCTCAGAGCTATATTGGTCCCAGTTTGCCTTCTTTAAGTTCCACCTCGGTTATGAGTGGATCTGATAACAGGTATTGCAGTACCAATACTGATTTGTGTGGGTCGTGTTGGCTTCTTGGTAAATGCTAAAGGACTTTCTTCGTGTGGTCTAAAGGTTTTCTATCATCTGTGGAAACAAAAACCACATCAAATTGCCATCTAGCAGAATGGAATGTTTCCTTTTCTTTATCGTCATAGCTGAGATACAAGTTATGACTTTCAGACCACGTAGTAAGTTTATCTCCATTTTCGTCAGTGTTTGGGTACCCACAGGATATATGTCAGCTATTAAAGTTTCCTACATCCCAGGTACCTAAATATGAAACCGGAATTTTTTTCATAAAAAATACACCTTTATTATATAAAAATGGTACAAAGTACCTTATTTGAAATATTGTCCACTGCTATATATACATTTTTCACATCTCTCTGGAAACTTATGAATGCCACGCTAAATTTTTTTTCCTCTTTTGATGCAAACCAGTCATTGAGACATTTTCATATAGTGCTGCTCAGCGAGTGCATGTCCCATCAATGTAAAGAGAGATTTATCAGATGGAGCTTAGTCAGGTGAGCAAGCCTGATGCATCAGTATCTCCCAACTAAGTGCTTCAATCATTTCCTTGACCGGTTTTGCTGTATGTGATAGTGCGTTGTCATGGAGCAAAATCACTTTGTGTTGTCTTTTCTGGTATTCTGGTCATTTTTCCTGCAATGCTTGATTCAGATTGATCATTTGCTATCGATAAAGTTCAGTATTAACAGTTTCACCAGGTTTTAAGTAGCTCATAATAGATAACATTTTGTGTAATCGTAAGTTCAGGCAACAACATTTTGTTCTCACCAAACACAGAGCATTGTCTTCCTTCCACAGCAATTTGGCCTTGACGTTGACGTTAGTGTTGACGGTTCAGCTGGAGTTTTACACTTAGGGTTCTTGAAATATATCCACTTTTCATCACCTTTCACAATTCGATGGAGAAATGACTTTGTTTTATACCTGCTGAGCAGCATTTTGCAAATGGTTTTTCATTTTTCTTGCTGTCTGTCAGTCAGTTCATGTGGAACTCATTTTCCCATCTTCTGGATCTTTCCCATCACTTTTAAATGTGAGGAGACAGCTTCCCCTGTTACATTCAACTGGTCTGTGCTTTGGGTGCGCAGACTTCCGCGGTCGTTGTCAATGTAATCTTGGTTGTCCGGGTTGAACCGCGTCAATTTGTTGAAACCTAACATTTCGGCCATCATTTTGTGGCCTTCTTCAGAGTATTGTCCCAGTACATTGGTCTGTGATTTGTTCTTGCATTTGGGCATCATCCTCATCCAGCAATGCTTGAAATTCGCTGTCCTCAAACTTCTTTGGAGGTCTTCCACTGTCTTCATTTTTCACGTCAAAATCACCACTTTTGAATTTTTTAAACCAGTCAAAACATTGTGATTTACCTTGAGCATGCTCACCATAAGCTTCGACAAGCATTTGATGCCATTCTACAGCAGTTTTCTTTAAATGATAACAGAAAATTAATGATGTCTGTAGTTTGGAGGCTCAAAACTCAACATGTTCAACATTATTGAAAACTACATGTCGTATGAAACTTGTATTGTTGTTGTTTGAAAATGGCTGTCAGATGTCATAAAAAGTGGTGACAATGATGCAATCTGATGGTAACTGCATTGATAGCTAGAGCCATCTGTTGACAAATTCCAGTTTCATATTTACACATCTGGTATATGCATGGTTTTGGTAGTGAAAGCAGTGATTGTTACCTTGCATATGTGTAGGAGATTAATAAACTAATGTTTCTTCTCCAGTCACAACTTTTTCCAGAAACACCTTTTCCCACCAATTGGAAGCACTTCAAGTACTTGGAGGCTATTTTTTTCTTGGGTGATGTAATTGACTCTCTAAATGTTGCTTGGAATCACTGCAGTTACCAGCCCACTACTTCGCTTTTTGTAAGCTTAGGTTTGCCTTTTAGCTTCATTACAATAGAAAACCCATCATCTAACAGTGCTGACATCCACTGTTGCATCACCATAAATATTTTTCAGCCTTTCATAAATGCAAATGGGTACTGCACCATCCATATTCAAGAATTCAATCACACAATGCAGTCTAATATGAATATCAATGTCAGCTATTTAGCAATCAGGTAGAGTTATGCCACCTGTTGACACCGGAAGTTGCTACTACAGTGAATTGGAGAAGAAGGTTTGAGGAATTGCACCAAATTCAAATTTTTCACATAATTAACTTATCCAAAAAGAAAAAAAAGAAGGCATTAGTTTTTGATTGACTCTCTTATAAAGCAGTTGAGAGAAATAGTATTAACAATTACAGGTCTATTAGTTTAACATGAATGATAGGTAAACTGATGGAGATATTGATATGCAACCACATGAGGAAACAAACTGGTTTGCATATTGACAGTATGTGTTAAGGCTTGAATATTTATGTAAATCTCAGTTAATATGCTAAATGCAAATTATCTGGGGAAAAAGAGATAAAATAAGTCAAATTAACACCATAGCACTGGATCTTTCCAAGGATTTGACAGAGTGGGCCACAAAATGAGATAAACCATTGGAGGGGACTGGACCTGCTGGGAAAAGGAATTTTTTAAGGTCGAAAGCTAAGAGTTATTGTAGGCAACGTTGTGTCAAAATAGGTGGAAGTGGAAATGAGGGTGACACAGTGCAGTGTATTGCCACCATTGCTATTCATTATTCTGATGAATTATTGTGTTGGTGGATTAGAGTCAGAAGTTAGGTTGAATGAATATAGATTTCCCTGTTGTATCAACTGTATCAGATATTCTCGGGCCTCCCACTGGAAGAAGTTAGGTTGTGTGCTGATGACTTAACGTTGACAATACAGTAGGGAATATGCATGAAATTCAAATATTTGTCTAGTGTTTTTATTTGAAAGCTTTATTATTGTAGAATTAGCACTACAATGTTTTTCCTTATTTATTAACTTTTTATTTATTGATTTTAATTAATCAAAATCAAGGGAAATGCATCTTCGCAGAGATTCAGTGGTTTTTGTTCAGTCGAATTGTGACATCAAAGTACGTGTTCATATTGCAAATGAGGGCGTAGTTACTGGGTGTTTTTATAATTTTGTGATTGTGTTATGTTTTATGGTAATTTGTCAGCATAATTGGTGAAATATTGCATTCTTGCAAGATTACTCATACAATAAAAAATGCATGGGAGCAGTTTTATAAAGTAATCTCCCAAAACACGATGTTTTCATGATGAAATCGTATTTTGCATCAAATACAGATTCTACAGTCACTTACATCAGAGGAGTGAAAGCTGCAAGGTAATTAAGTGTCTAGATATTTGAATTAATAATTTTCTTTACCTTTTAGATCAATAGCTACATGTTAGATCCATCTAATGTGAATCAAGGGACACACCGGAGTAATCAGCAGTGAAATATAGGTCTGGTATATTAGCGGAGTTTGTGATAAAGTTTAAATGTACCCCAGACCAGGGTGACAACTGTTTTTGTTACAGGTAAAACACAAGTAATTACATTGCGCGTTGTTTTATAACAAATTTCTAAGTTAATCAGTTCCAAAGAAGTGACTTGCCAGAACATATCGTTCAGCCTGTTATTTTTGATGAGCTTTGAAGCTAGTAACTTAAAAAGTAGCAGAAAAGCGATTTTTTTTCCAAAAAATCGTTGATTTGAAATGAAATCCTCATGGGTATACTGCCGGATTCTGTTTTCACAACAAAATCTTGAGTTTCACACGTGAAGACTTAACTGAAAACATACACCAGGAAAGTCTACATACTTACATAATTTTTTCATGTTTTGTTAATAAGTTTATTGTTTAGTGGTTTTCTTCACTTGAAATAGGTATTAGTTTTTACTTTATTTCATATTTGTCTTTTCTATACTTGTATGTTGTCAAGAAGTATTTTAGATGCAATACATAACATAGAGAAGATTGATTTTTTTTCTTTTTTCTCCAATTGATATATTTAATTCCTGGAAGTGGTTGAAAAAAATAATATAGGCGACAAAAATAGATTCGCCTCCTAACCAAATTTCAATGGTTATTGGTGAGGCATATTAGGAAGTCATTGGCTGAAATTGGATTTGTTGTATCTGTTAGAAGTAATGAGAATTGTTTTAAAGTTGAAATAAAATAAATAAATTCATGCTCAACAATTTCTGCAGATGAAAGTAAGTAAAGACACCTAATACTGTGGGAATTTAAACCCAGTCTGGAAAATTAGGGAGTGGACACTTTACCGCCTACATCACACTCACGATGGGTAATATAAGCCAAATTTGGATTTTTTTTGTTAGACCCATTTAAAGAAACGGCAGTACTACAGACGTATCGTTATCAGCCAGTTCAGTCATTAAATGATGTGGCCTCTTGAAGTCAAGAGTTCAGATACACATATACCCTTCAAAATATATTGAGGAGATTTAAATTCATTCTTAAAATTTCAGATGGTCTCCTATGATGATTTTAAAAGGTTCGTAGTTGCTTTGAATTAAGCTTGAATTAGAAATGATTTGAAAAATATACCTATTAAACTTTTGTAAACTAAGTTATGATTAGAGTTTGAATAGGTAACGAATTTTTATGTATTATAACAAATTTAACATAACAACATTAAACATTCTATACTTCCATTAAAATGATCTTTACGACAATATAAACAACCAGTTGAAGGTCCTTTACGCCTTCTCATAGCTACACACTACTTTTTTCTTACCTTCACATCTCATGGGACATTAAAAATGCTCTATCAGGTGCATTTCTTATCATATTTTTGCTCTTAGGTACAATACAGTATTCATAAAATGATTTTTGACCGCCTTCCATATCGAATTTATTTATAAAACATAAAACTTTTGAGATATAACACTCCAAAATATACCATACACGAATGTAGTTGTGTAAAATGATGTCACAGTGCAGTGCGCCAAACTGGCGGTGTTTAAATCTTCGGAACTGGATTGCAGTTTTAAAATATTTTTCTTAATATTAAATTTAAATATTTTCATCAAAATTGTTTTTTTTACAGATATATAACAGGATAAATAATAGATTTAAAATATACAAATAATACATGCATATACCCTATTAAGATGGTAGAAGATTGTGAACAGCTACAGGGGAATCTTGACAAGATAACTAGCTGGAATGAAGATGAGTACTAACAAGAGCCAGCTGTTTAGGTGCACAGATAAATTAAGATTTTTATGGTTATAGGATGGGGGAGGATTTGTTCAAGACACAACATTTGATAGTAAACTCAGTTTTGCTGGTGACAGGGAGAGGTTAAAAAAAAATCTATATCTGTTGGAGAGGGTGATGAGGGAGTGTAACAGATGAACAGAATTATTGAGAAATGTTAAACTTCTTTTAAACTCAGAAGATATTGCTAACTGATGAAAGGACTACATAGATAAACTGTATGATGGGACTGATTTTATCCACAGTATGCTGGAAAGAGAAGATGATGTCAACATTTATGATTTAAATGATTCTGTTTTAAGGATAGCTTTCAGCCGATATAAGGAAGTAGAAATTGATGAGATTCCTGCAGTAGTTCTATAATCCCTAATAGAAGAAGGAGTCCAAAGATTATTTAAACTGATACAAAAAAGTTACCACACAGGTAAATTTTTAACTGATATTAATAATACTATCATCTTCATATACCTGAGGTAAGCGCAAGATGACAAATATGAAAATTATCACACTATTAACCTAACGTCACATGCTTCAAAAATTATGACAAGGATAGTATACAAAATAATCGAATGGATAGAAGAGATGTTAGGGAAAAAACAATTTTTAGTTTAGGAAAAACTGGGGTACAAGAGAAGAAATTCTGGCTGTTAGATTAATAGTTGCAGTTTTTAAGCGGTTTTCTGCAACCACCTAGTTGGCAGTCTTCAATAATTCCTTCATACATAAACTACGGATTTCACTAACAAAAATATACTTATAACACAGAAAACAAGTTACATGTTTCACAAACGTACGTGCAACACATCCACTCCTCGATCGAAACTGCCACAGGACTAGTACACCAGTAGTAGAGGTAACCTTAAATTTACAGTAAACACATCCTCAGAATTGCCAACCAGTTTGTAATGACAATGAAGAGGAATTGATAGGGGTAATAAAAGTTCAATTTGTTTACAGCATGTATGTTCAAGGTGAAACATTCTGTATGTCATGATTTACTTATAACATTATTCTGTTAGCAGAACAGAGTGTGAGGATGTTGAGAAATTACTGAATGGCATGAATGAAATATAGAATTTGGACTAAATATAAATCAGAGCCAGACAGAATTCACGAGAATGACAGAATTGTTAGCAATTACAGTAGAGTACATATAAAAATAGGATTGATTTAATTAAGTGTCATAGTGGTGGAGTGCACACTCTGGTGGCAATTTCCCTACAAACCCTTTCTTCCCCTTTCCTGCACCCAGCTACTTTTGCTCTCTACACATTTCAACTTAAATTCTTGCAGCATTTATGGTAATTTATTCACCATTTCTCTTTTTATAGTTGTACATTTTTCCCCCTTTAATTTTGGCCACTGGTTTACTGAATCCTGAATAGAATATCTAAATGGGTTGGTCAGCATGGAATGAAGATAAATGCTAAGAAAAGTCAGGTTACTAGCTACACAGATAAAAAAAGGTTAATTACAATTATAGGGGGGGGGGGGAGGTAAGAATTGCATGTTGATAGCTTAAAGTATAAATATCTTGGCGTAACATTTGATAACAAACTCAATTGGGCAAAGCACATTGGGCAGGTGGTAGGAAAAGGAAACAAAATCCTTCATTTATATGGAATGTACCAGAGAAGTTAGGGAGAAAGTTAACAAAACTTTGGCCATACCATTGGTTGTATATGGTGGTGTAGTTCAGGAACCACAGTTTGGTTACAGGAGATGGAAAGTGTGCAAAGAAGAGCAGTTAGATTTGTTTGTGGAAATTATCACAGGACCCAATCAGTATCTGATATTATAAGGGAGCTGGGTTGGGACTCATTGCAGGAAAGTTGGAGGGTGAAGAGAGTGCTGGGAATGTACAGGGCATATGTTGGTACTGGAATTTGGAGGTATATTGGTTAAAGAATTAGGAATAGTGCATTGAGGGGAAAGGTGATCATGACCACAAGCGTAAGGGAGTGGGAAAATTTTCTTTTGTTGGTAAGGGTGCCAGGGATTCGAACAAATTACCAAGTGTAGTGATGAATAATTTTCCAAAAATGCTTAAGGAATTTATAATTGAAATTTTTAAATCATAATAGTAAATGGGGGGAGGAATTTAACATTCCAATCATAAAAGAAATTAAAAAAAGATGTATATAAAAAGGGGGTAAATGGATGACTGGGGAAAGTGCCATCGGAGTGTTAGCTACATTACAATTAAAGATTAATTAACAATAAATAATAAAAATCCTCTAATATCCATAATCACAGATTCATGATCACTTATTCATTCAGTTACATGACTCTCCATAAGGTTATCATAGGGCTTTATGAGAAAGATATCAAACATGTTTCATCCGCTTGTGTTCTGCTCTACCATTCCTTCCCTTATTAAGGTATTTGAAAATCTTTTTTTTCCTTTGTTATTAATCTTATTTCCTACACAGTTGACACCTAGTAAATTTAAATCCCCTTGAATAATGGCTATTCTACTCACACTTCTGAACTCTGAGCATGAATTTAGTTTCTCCCCAAGAGACTCATCTCGATGATTCTTTCCTTCACTGTGGTAAGGAGCCAACATCCTTATTTTTTATTACCCCAGAAATCTACCTCAAGTAAATCAATGTCATGATCTATAAACTGAACTGTAATAGTCTTTGCTAACCATTATGAAAATGGCTCCACCAGTTGCTTCCCCATCTCCGCAGTACACTCTGTATCCATCGGGAAAGTCTAGTACTTCTTTTAAACAAAGACTCTACCCCTGTAATTACTTGTGGTTCACGTATCATGATTAAGTTTGCAAATTCTATTACTTTGTTGATTACACTCTCATATTACTGGCTTTGTTATAGTTTGCTTCTCTGTTCCATTAATGCCCCCATCACATATTGTTTCAGCAGCTTCATTTATTTAGAATTTGTGAGTTTTCCCATATTTTATCTACAATCTATATCCCTTTGATCATCTATCTTATCCCCTCATCAGCAGGCCTAACATATAAAAGGTACAGTCCTGACTCCTTCAGCACTGGAAGTGGGTTTCCTTACAGCTTTAGCTAACAACTCTTAATGTACCCCCTTGCCCTTCTATTTAGGTGTAGGCCATGCCAAGTGAAACCCCACCTACCAGTGGTACAACCTCCAAGACAGAATTAATGCCTTTCCCCAATAGCACCTCCATTTCCACATTTACCAACCTTGCAGTGCAATTCAACTACGCCCGGTCATAGCGACTTAGGACCTGCATGAGTTCAACCCTGGTATGGTGTGTTGGCTTCATCACCTTCCTCTGAACTATAACTCATGTTTCTATCACTACTATTCCCCACTTCTTCCTCTATTTCTATTCTATTGTCCTTAGTGAAATTCATACAAAGTGAACCTACATCCTCTATAACCTGTCCTAATGCTGCACTAGCTTTGAAAAAACTTGTAACCTGGTAACCTGTACCTAACTGATCCTGCACAAGAGTGCCACTCCTCTTCCATGGCCTCTACCTATCTGTAGAACTCTTTTCTTCTTGTTCTTTCTTTGCATGCCCCTATTGCTGAAGGCCTGCTGCACCTAATATACCCTTACACCTACATGAAGCTCTTCCCCTCCTGACTCTGGTAAAAAGTGAAACCTATTTTTCCCCACAATTTCAGTAGTATATAGCTTCTTCATCCTGTTAACCATATTTCCCCTACAAACTGTTATCAGCTTCCATCGATCCTTCTCATTCTCCCTACTAATCACACCATCTCTTCTTTCTGTCTAAAATCTAATAAAAGAATTAAACGGCTAAAGCAGGAATGATGTTAAAAGGAAAATACTGTTACCAAAAACTATCCTTCTAGAAACAGAGAAATCTTTTGATTGCAAATATTGAACATGAACTCAGAAATAACTTTCTAAAACTGCATGTATGGACCATCTGGGTTCATGTCATTGCACCTGACAAGTTGAGTCAATGGCGCCACTACCTACCATTTGCTCGAAACGATTTGCAATTTTTTAGCCTCAATTTCTTGGGTTGTATAGATGCTATATGTCTCAAATTTCTGTTATGCATAGCCATCAGCAATCTTAGCAACCATACTAAATTCTTATTTTTACTGTTCTTTTTTGTGCTGTTATTCATATGCAAATTTCTCCAATTTTGTCACTCACTTGCTGACAGATGATCATTAAAACTCTAAGGTACTTCCTGTAATTGTAGAAAACTGAAATTTGTCACACAAATAAAATTTTACTGCTATATTATAAGAAAAGTCTGAAAATCATAAATTTCTTTATGTCTACCCCCTTACCTACCCCTAACGTGAAATCACTTTCTACCCTGATAACTTTACATACCTCAGATTTTTATAGTAGGTGGAGCTTACTAAGTTTAACTAACGTGTTAAACTTTACTTACCTCCTTCGCTTACTTTTGAAGTTAGTGAAATTAAATTAAATAAAATTCGACTACGACATTCCAACATGAAAATTCCACTGTTCTTTCAGTAATCCTAAAAAAAGTAATGTGCAACACGTATAAGTTTTCATCCCTAAATCATAAGAAAAGTCTAACATTGGTGTTTTTTACCATATTTATTTAATAACAATACTAGACATAAAAAATTCCAGCACATATTTGTGGGGTTAATTTCTATGGTGCGTAGAGATCAGCGAGTTAACTAACATCTTAAATTTTACTTTTGTTCCAATGCTTGTTTTGAAAGTTGATCGTTGTTTATTTATGGTGCCAGTTAAACCAGCGGCAATCTCCATTTCTCAGCTATGGTGCAGTCATTGTTTTTAGATATTGGGGCGTTGTTGGTATTGTATATTAATGTCTTTGATTCTGAATCCATCTTATTCACTAATTTTCAAATCGAATCATTACATTTGATTGAAAATTCATAATAAGCGATCAAATTAATACAGAATACCTTTTCTGAGTGTTATAGATCATTTATTTGGAATAATAGTCAAAAAGTGCAAGGGAATTCTTGGGTTTTATTTATTTGTAAGTTTGATGAAACAACATATTTAAGGTATTTATATAGGTTTACTATTATTATTATTATTTATTATTATTATTATTCGAAATAAATTATCTATACAACTGAGAAAAGCCATTCTGTTTCATAAAGGGAAGTGAACACCCACTGCGAAGTATAAACTTGGCTCATAACAAGATCTAATCTTTTTTCTCTTCACAAGCGTGAGACTTGACCTATTTTAACTAGATTTTTTTTTTTTTTTTTGGGATAGCACTTTACAAAAGTGAAGCAGGAGCTTCAGGAATACCAGAAATAATGAAAATTAAAACATTTTGAACATGGTGTCACTGAAGGATGTTGAAAATTAAGTGGACAGATGTCTTTTGGAGATGACAGATGAGGAAAGGGACTTACAGATAGAAGAGTAATTCTCTGGATCACATTTTAAGATGTGTGTTTGTGTAATTTGTTTGTGAAGGGAACAATTGAATTAGAGAACTGAAGGCGATGTCAAAGATTAGAATATATCAAGAAACTGATAATTGAGTATGTAGATTATAAGGGGTATATTGATGAGAACATAAAAAGAGATTGTAGATTGCAACAAACCAGATCCCAGGAAAAAAAAAAAAAAAAAAAAAAAAAAAAAAAAAAAAAAAAAAAAAAAAAAAATGAAAGAAGAAAAAGAATTGAGTGAATCATTATTTTTGAATGTTTGTTTGTGTGCATATCATCTTATTTCCAACAATGATAATAAGTTATTTATTAAATTTTATAGCAGTTTTTGTGATTTTTCAATCCGATTCAGTTATTTCAGTATTTATAAATGTTAATTTGTGGCATTTTCCCCATAATGTGATTGAAATACAATAGCTACAATCAAACATTTATAGTACTTTTAGTCTATAATAAAAGTGGTAAGATGATGATAACTGGGGAAGTGTGAATGTAATTGGTTTCTGTGCCCCAGTGGCCATAATGGATAATTTGTATATGGTGAGTCAGGACATATTGGTTTGGTACAAAAATCAGTGCTTGACACCAAATAAAACATTCTCAGATCTCCCAAGAGGAGAATCACATTAGCTTGATCCAACATTTCAGAGTTGCTCTCTGACTTAATTTTTGAGTGAACTATCAAGTTCCTGGTGGGGCTGCCCTAATATAAACCACATGTTTCAGTGGTTGCCAGTTATGTTATAGTAATGTGAACCAAAAGATGAAGTTATATAGCATTTTCCAATCACCTGGTTGGAGGATCAAGAATGCTTGACATGTTTCCAGATTAGGCAGTGAATTTTATTCCACAGCTCCCAACTGTGCCATGTTGTAATTTGCACCACTAGTGTAATTGTAAGGTTCCAATAAAATTTATGATACATATATAAGGATACAATGCAGTCTGAATTACGACTACTTTCAATAAAACAATATTAATGTATGGTAAAGTAACCTCATAATAATATTTTTTTGGTGATTTTGTTTACAACATACAAGTATATTAGATATAACTGTTTATGCTAATTCTCATTCAAATATGGGATGGTGAGAAGTTTCAAGTTTTTAAGTAATACTGTTTACAAGAGAGATTCATTAACAAAAATATTTTAAAAATGACAACTTTGATGGCTGCTGACATTTTTACTTTCAAGTTAGAATTTTTTTAAAAACAAGGATCAACCTCTAAACATCTGTACCTCATATGCTAGAGTAGGAATAGTTTGTAACCCTTTTTGTTTTCTGGAAACTCTTCAGTACATGATTTTAGAAAATTTTGTATATGATATTCAGTTTCAGGTAAGGTCCAACTTATCTTATATCTTTAAATGAGAAATTCTTGTATATATATATATATAGTTACAATGAAATCAAGACGCTAAGTAGCGGAAAGGAATCAAATTAGGAAGGGAAATGAGCCAGCACTTACCTTTAGAGTTTAGATGATGGATGTGGGGCGCGAACACACAGAAAAGACAAACACAAATAATAAAGTAATTTTCGTGATAAACCCTTCATCAATGGGAGAACAATGAGAGGTGGGCGCAGCTGGAGACTGCCTCACAGAAAGAACGCCAGTCAGGAAAATGGCGGGGGTAAATTCAAACATCGGAAAAGTAGAGCTAGTACCGGAGCATAGATAAATATCCAAACTAATCTCTGGACTGTGGGAAGAGCAAAATGTAATTAAAACTAAATTTAAAAAGAAATAATAATAATTATTACTGTATAAAATATTATACAAATTAAAATAAATATATAATAAAATAATAATTTTTATGAAGTAAACATCACCTTAAGTTAGTGGTGGTTCAATGTAGTTTTTGGGAAAAGAGAGGATTAAAAAATTGCAAAATCTTACATGTTGAACAGAAATTGAAAGTTGCTGAGCAAAGATTGGTTACCAGGTACTTCTGTTTAAATGCTGTAGGTCTGTGTGGATGGTGAGACAAAAAGCAGAACCATTGACCATTGCATATGGAACTGTAGAAATGAGGAAATAAAAGTTTCAACTTTTCACAAAGTTCAGTAGTTTCTTTTCTTGACTTCAGATAATAATGAAATGTCTGATTTTAAGTGTCACTTGTAGCACCTTCAATTTTTTATCCTTTAGACCATTATAAATGTTAATACTACTTAACATTTTTAAATATTATTTTAATGATTTTATCTTATAATTCTGCTTGAATTGAAAAAAATAAAATAATAATAATAATAATTGTATGCATTCAAAATAAATGTAAAATTTGAACACTATATCTTCATGGAATGTGATGTTAATGTTTAAACAACTTATTTGTGTGCAATATTACTGTTATTGTTTTTCATGTTGAAACTGATTAATGGCATCATTTTAATTTCCAGGGTGAATGATGTCCAAAAATTTCGTTTCAATAGACCTTTCCATCAGCGAGATGGGACAGTATCTGACATTGATAATGAGTTTGCAAATTTATGGTTGGAAAGAACAGTCCTTGTTACATCGTATTCCTTTCCTGGAATTTTACGATGGTTTCCTGTTACTTCTTCAGAAACATATTATGTGAGCCCTTTGCAAAATGCCATTGAGACAATGGAAGCTACAAACAAGTCACTAAAGGATCTAATTGTGGCTCACCGAGCTGATTGTTCACTGCAGCTAAACCCACTTAGTATGAAGATCATGGGAATTGTGGATGCCAGTGTGATGGGCGGAATTGTCAACTATGAGAAGGTTCTCTTTTTTAAAGTTTATTCTTTTATTTCTTTCTTTTAGTATATGAAATTTCCAAGCCACAAAAATCAAAGTTTTCATTAGTACTTTTTGTAGCCAAGTTCTGTACTATTTTGTGTTAGATAGTTTCAAAATAGCTGTCTCATTCTTAACAACTTGGGGCACACCAGATTACCTTGATCCAATTCCTTATTTGGATTTGTCATCATTATTTGTGCAGAATAATTCTAACAGTAAGAATGAGCTTGATGAAATTTAGATTTTCGTAGTAACTATTTCTGTACAGCTTGGTATTCTAAGTAAGTAAAGCCACTCAATAATGGTATAAAAACTATTTCACAATTCACTTGGTCATCTTCATCAAGTTTAGTTGCTATTATCTTGCCAGAGTTTTGATTTTGCTGTGTTATAATCATCAGTTTGAGTTTGTTGGTTAACTGCTAGTACTTGGCCTTGGGAAGACAAGGTGATCCTGAGACCAGCTATGGTTGGTGAGCAGTAACGCTCTGGCCTCCATTTGGGAGGTTGCAGGTACAAATTACCATACGGCCATCAAGATATGGGGTTTTAATGGACCGAGCGTGGTGGGTTAGTGGTTAACACACCAGATTCGCATTTGGGAGGATGCTGGTTAGAATCTTTGTCCAGGCATCCAGATTTGGATTTTCCATGGTTTCCTCAAATCACTCCAGGCGAATTCTGGGATGCTTCTGTCAAAGGCCATGGCTAAATTCCTTCCAGTTCCTTGTCCCCAGTCCCGTCCCACCTCTAATAACCTCAGTATCAACAAGCCATTAGTAAAAAAAAAAAGTTTTTAATAATTTCCCCAAATCACTCCAGGCAAATACCAGGAAAGTTCCTTCAAAAGGCCACGGCCAAACTTCTTCCCATTCCTTGCTCCCTTTCCTTTCTCACCTCCAATCACCTTGCCGTCAACAAGCCATAAAGCCATAATCAAAAAAATTGGTGAAGGGGTGATCCTGAGGTCAGTTTTCCTCAGAAAAGCCAGAGAAAATTTTTTTACCAGAGGTACAGAGGATCAAAGTATACTGTAGGTTATATCCTAAAGTACTTAAAGTATGCGTGATCTTGTGATGAATTAATTTCAGTTGTGCCACCAAATGATGTTATTTGATGGACTCAACAATTTTCACTGAATTTTTACGTAGCATTTTAACATTTTTAGAATTAATCTATATTGGTGTATTTTTACTGTCATCATTCTTTCAACTGGTTTGATGCAATCCTCCATCCCTTTCTATCTTGTGCTAACTGCTTCACCACATCATACCCCTTACACCCTATGCCTTCAATTATCTGCTTCGTATATTCTAATCTGTGTCTTCCTCTACAGTTCTTACCTTCGACTGTTCTCTACACTAACAAATTAACCAACCCTGCATGTCTAAAAATATGGCCTACCATCCTCTCTTCTTTCTGTAATCTCTTCCACAAACTTCTTTTCTCACCAATCACTCATGTAATGGAATTATATAAAACTATCTTCTCCCTTCCTCAGGCTTTCTTCTCAGAGGACTACATAGAGAAGCATCCTGAAGATATACAACAAGTTAAAAAATTGAAGGATTTGATTGCTTTTCAAGTCCCACTCCTAGAAATTGGAATTGCCTTACATCGCCAGAGAGCTCCTCCATCACTAGCACTCTTTCAGCAAAGAATGGAAGAATGCTTCTCAGAACTGCAGACTCACATTGAGGAGAAATATGGCAAAAAAGTATAGTATTTCATACAGCTATAAAAATACTGTATTAGAATGTAGGAATAAAACAAAATGATTGTAAATAATAATTATTCTAACATTAAGAGATTGTCATATCAGTTTATTTAAATTTTGTGACAAAATGGGTGTGGTATTTTGCCAATATTCTTGGAAACTAATAATTTGTATTACATCTTATTTAATTTTTTTTTAAATTTATGTTTATGAATAACTAAATTGCAGGTATACCTAAATCACCTGCACTTACATGCCAGATACACTGATCAGGAATAACATTATGACCACCTACCTAATAGCCGGTATGTCAGCCTTTGGCACAGGTAACAGTGGCGACGTGTCTTGGTATGGAAGCAATGAGGCCTTGGTAGGCCATTGGAGGGAGTTGACACAACATCTGCACACACAATTCCTGTAAATTCCAGAGATGGGGATTATGAACTCTGATGCCATGTTCAATCACATTCCAGATGTGTTTGATCGGATTCAGATCTGGTGAGTTGGGAGACCAGAACATCAATTGCAACTTGCCACTGTGTTTCTCGAACCACTCTATCACACTCCTGGCCTCGTGACATGGTGCATTATCTTGTTGAAAAATGCCTTTGCCATTGGGAAACATGGTCGTCATGAAGGGGTGTATATGGTCTACAACCAGTGTATGATACTTATTGGCCTTACACAAGCTCCTATGGACCTGTGGATGCCCACGTGAATGTTCCCCAGAGCATAATTGAGCCACCACCAGCTTGGCTCCATCTCACACTACAGGTGTCAAGAAGCTGAAACCCTGCAAAAATGGATTTGCACCCTCCCATCAGCATTATGAAGAAAGTATCAGGATTCATCAGATCATGCAGTGCTCTGCCATTGCGCCAATGTCCGGTGATGCTGGTCAGATGCCCATTTCAGTCGTAGTTGCCGATGTTGTGGTACACATGCATGGGCCGTCCTCTGTGGAGGGCCATTGTTAGGAGTGTTCGGTATACTGTGTGTTCAAATACTCTGTCCATCATTAAAGTCTAATGTTAGTTCTGCCTCAGTTCTCCTGTCCTGTTTTACCAATCTGCCCGGCCTACGACATCTGACATCTGTAATGAGGGGAGGACACTCAATCCCTCGATGTTTGGGCGTGGCTTCGCCTTGCTTTTGCCACTTGTTGATGATACTCACCACAGCCTTGAACATCCGACAACATGCAATTTCCAAAATGCTCATGCTGAGCCTCTGGGCAATCAAACTCAGATAGATCACACGCCTTGCCCATTCTCAACACGGATAGCATGCTAAATGATTCCACATGCACTATGTGTGTGTCTGACTAGCAGTCATTACTGATCAGGTGACACTGCTTTCACCTGGATGGATTTATATTGATCGTAGATAGGTAGTATAATGTTCTACCTGATCAGTGTATACTTCTGGAACATTTGTGAAAATGCCTTCTGCAGTTCCGAGATTATTTATATAAATTTTCAAAATGTATCAGTATTTAGTACTTTTCTTTTTATTTGAATTAGAAGCCATAGTACCTTTCTTGTAATCTTATTGTATACAGACTCTTACTTTTTAGCCTGGTCTTGATAAAAATGAAGTGTTGTTGGTTAGTAAATTAAATTGAAAACAAGGATACAGTAACGAACCATCACTTGACACTCATGACAGTAAAAAAAGATAAAGAAACAAGAGTGGGGTAAGTAAAACTAGGGCAAGGGGACAGTAATAAATGCAAACAAAGATTAACACAATTAACAGAGTTTTGTATGAAGCTCGCCAAGTAACATGACTTTTATGTGGGGAAATCTGACTTCTCATATCTCCTCATCTCTAAATAGTCCACATGAAAATATTTTGTTAATGAGATGCAACCTTCATGGATTTGCAGCTGAATAATGTTATTTAAAAAAACCACTCACATATCAAACAACAACAACAACAACATTTTGGCATTTGATATGTGTCTGCTGTCTGAAAAGACATTGAGGTGTATATTTTTAGCACTTATTAACACTCACTGGCAAAACTGGAGCCAGTTCCACTGCAAATTGCACTGTAGGCCAAAAGACATTTTCACACACATTGAAGAAACTGTGGCCAGAACTGACCTTTCAACACCAAGTGCAGTTTTCAGCTTTGGTGGAAGAAAGATTCATGGAGCTTGGAGTTGATTATTTTACCTTTGAAGGTTTTAAATATATATGACTTAAAGGGTACAAAATTTACCCATAGCTGCATGTAAAAAAAAAATGATTCGAGTAATTACCTGACTACTTTGTCAGTATTCAGTGGGGATTGCTGTGGCAAATGAAGAAAGTAAGAAGTTTAAACTGTTCTATACTGTTATAACAAATGAAAACCTAAAACTTGTTCTTATTTTTCTCTCACTTTAAAATATTCATCCAAAAATGTAAATATATCTATCTATGCCTTCAGTTCCATACTCTAGTCTTTGAAACAGTAAACTGTTTACTCTCCATGAGCTCAATTGATGTTCTAATACAATATGAGTATTTAATCATTTTTATGAAATTATGAAGAAAATTGTTGTTACAAATTATGTCATACTAGTGTAAGCCCATGACTGTTTTTTGCGTATCATCACAGGTCTAGAATAGTTCCAGTTTTTATGATGAAACATTATGACAGGTTGATCTGATCTGACCAAATTTAATCTTAACTTGTGTTTTACCCTTAGGATGAATACAATCTCTTGAGCTTGAAGAACTCGGATGCATTAAAAAAGGTAGATATTAAACACGGACGGGAACGATCGTGCTATCGTGTAACTGATTCAAAGGTCATACACTCAAATTTGCTTAAATACGAACTTGACTTGTATTTGACCCTTAAAGTTCACTCTGCAAAATTAAAATAAAATAATAAAAAAAAAAAAAAATCCTGTTTGCTTCAAAAGTATCACGTTTATAGTTGAGACTGGGCAAGCCCTCATAACGTAAACATTGGTCATAGTATCTGTGACAGCCATAGAAGTTAATACACATTCCATATTATGAAACAGTTGAGCAACTCCGCAGAAATAAGTAGCCAGAATAGTCGATTTGGTGACTCATTTGGTCTGAAGTCCACTTAAAATAACGTAATAACTCACATACAGCGAACATGAATAAAGACCAATAACAAAAGTGGTCAGTAAAATGCCTAAAAAGCAAATAAACTGTAATGCATAACTTTTTGTCAAGCAACAACATTAGTGAAAGTTGTTATTAAACTGAAATTTATCCTAAGCGGAAATGACAATTGGTATTCATAGTTACTGCAGAGACTATGAGTAATTGAATTTTTTTAAAAGTTGTTTAAGTTGCTTTAATTAGTAACATTATCGCGTGACTGGTTATAATTAAAAATAACTCAGTTCTTTTGCTTTCAGCAGTTTTACATTTATTGTAGACAACTCATATTCCTCTAGGAACTACATCGGACTTATAGTATTCGAAGAATGCAAGGTTCTTCAACAATGAAATGGTTTCAAAGCAACTGATGAGTCTTTTTTGTCGCTAACCTCTAGCTATCTCTTGATTTCTTATCGCCATGGCAACTTACATTTCTTTGCTATAGGAGTAAATATATCGATTTTTGTTTAATCTCATGGCGCAAAAATATGGTTTTCTTATGAAATGTTTCTGTTCTATCACAACATGTTACTGAAAAGCAGATCCATGTTTTTTCAGTCGCAAAATTTATCAAATTTTTTTAAACTATGAAACGCTTTGAAAAGCAAACTTAATGAATGTATTATGCCAATTAATTTGGTAGATTTGCTTGGTTATTAAATTGTAGAAATAACCACGAATTCCTTCTAATGGTATCTCTGGCGTTGTTTTGTGAGTGAAGGCTGAAAAGTGACATCGTTCTCCAGCCAATAGCTATCGAGGTGAGTGGGTGACCTTACGAAATTATATAGTAGATAATCAATCACCTCTCCATCAGTGGCAACAGTGTGGACAAGTGGTGCCTAAGGAAACGATGAAACCAAAGGACCAGTTTGTGATTGTCGAGTCTAACACCGGCTGCATTTGCCAGTGTCGGATTCTGGACCAGCAAATCTGGTTACTTGCGAGGGTCACAATTTGATTGTATTGCATCTGGCACTGGCACTAGCTGCAGTTGTATCAGTTTGTGTGTGAAAGTGGCCTTAGTCACCAGTGTGCACTTTAAATAAGCTCACCCACACCAGTGATTAAGACTGTATGTTTGGCAGATACATACTTCATGAAGACAATATAGCACATCACCAAATTGCTGCAAACCTGTAAAGATGACTCATTGATATACTGGGAAAATCTCAATTAACGTATTGTGTTTGTCTCCCCCCGCCCCTCCCCCTTTTTTCATCACTATCATAACGAAGGTCGACACACAAAAAATTAACAAGTTTTCAGAAATGTACATTGGCTTAAACTTTTTATTAAGTGTATGATATTGGTACACACAGGTATAACAATTTTGTGTTTTATTGAACATTTTGTCTCAGTTCATTCTTTTATTTTATTTAATCTTTGCTTATTGTTTGAATCATTAATACGCTGGCATCACTACAAATGTGTTCATACACTAAGTATTTTTTTTTTCAATGTTTATAGTTCATTACCACTTGTTTTTCACACATATGAGTGCAATGTTTGAATGAAGTTAACTGTTACGAGAGAGATTCATAGTGCATCATCTTATTTTCATTCCAGTGTAGAACCAAACAAATTGGTTTTTACTGTGAAATAAGAGGAAACTATAAGTGTCTACTATATCTTCTGCATCAGATTTAAATATATTGACAGGAAATTTGCCAAGTAAGCAATAAGCTTATTCATAAGCACAGGATGACATTGGATGGGGGAACTTCCAGCTGTACTTCTTTAGAAATTATTGTCCGCTCACTGAGCTTGGTGGGTGAACGGTAACACTCTGGCCTTGCATTCAAATCTCCCTCTGGGCATCCATATTTGTGTTTTCCATAGTTTCCCCAAATCACTCCAGGGGAATGCTTGGATGCTTCCTTCAAAAGGCCTTGGCCAAATTCCTTCCTATTCCTTGTCCCCAGTCCTTTCCTGCCTCTAATCAACTCCATGTTGACAAGACAAAAAAATTGTTTGCACACTAGTCAGTGTTAAGGTTTCATTTAGGAGTGTAGTGGTCTCCAACTTGAAACCTGGTTACGATGGAATTTTTTTCTGGTTCTGATCACAATAATTAATAGTTTTTTCCTCTAATTCTGTGAAAATAATGTATATGTGGTGTTAAGAAAATAGTAGATATTACACAGGTAATTTGTCTACCTCAACAAGTATATGCAATCACTCAGCTTAGACATTGATACATTTCATATACAAATGATACAAACTTGTTACAAGCCACCAAATCACATTTAAAAAAAAAAATTATATTGGACCAAAACTTGGCCACTTCCTGTGTTTCTGAAGCCTCGAATAAATCATCTGCTGTACAGGAGGAATGGATACACTTGATACTGGAGACTCTTCTCCACACTTGATGTTATCAACCTCAGATTAACCTTCGACCTGCTGCTCCTGATCACATCCTATTCAAAGACTTCTATATTAACCATCCTTTGTCATAGTCATCTGATAAATATTTAGACACTCTTTCCCATCCAGAGGGGAGAGGAGCCTTATCTTTCCACAGTTGTGTAGCTTTCTCAGTTATTGTTACATGTTCATAGGAAACTTTTACTGGACTTAAGTATGCAGTACATGCCTACGTAATGGATTAGTTCTTGCAAGTTCCACTTTCTTCCTTTCCTTGTTGACAGTTATTTCTCTTCGAACTGCAGGTAGTCCCATTTCTGTGAACAGAGGAGCCATTTGAATGGATTTTAAACTGCCTGTGTCATAGAGAGCTGCATGAACCTGTTATGCATGAGTTGAATTGTACAGGACAGGCATACAGCTGAATAACACAGTGCTAAGGTAGAAGTTTAGATGGTTTCAATTTCTCTTCTTCCCTGTTATCTAACCAGTTTTCTACAGAGACTGTTCCTGGTGGAAACTTTTAGCTTGAAATTCATGCAGAATTTCCTGGGTGTAAGATATCTATCAAAGGTTGCTCCTAAATATTTTGTATTGTAGCAGTGTTCCAATACAACTGCAGACCATATACCATTAACCTTAGATAGCCTTCCCTATTCCGTAAAATAAAAATGTACATGTGTGTCTTCAAGGGATTTGGTTTAAACTGATTTGTCCTATAGTATCTTTGCATTGAGTGCTCTCCCATTGACAAAAAAAAAATCTATGAAGCATGTCCTAATGGATGTGAAGATTGAGGTTCACTGATATTTTTCTTAACTTGTGGATTAGATAATATCTTCTTAGTCATGGAGGTGTGATATGACTCAACTCATGCAACCAGAAAAGGGGAGTAGACTTTTGTGCAGCACTGATAATGCGCATTGTCTGGTTCAGGAGAGTCTCAATCTTCATAACATGTAGAATATTCAGACACACAAAAGAACAGTACTCTGCTGTTGAGTAGACCAAACCCATTGCTGATGATCGAAGAGTGGATGCATTAGCTCCCCATGTTGATCCAGCAAGTATATGTATGATGTCATTCCTTGTACTTCATGTAGTGGCCCTCTTAATCATCACACATCATGTAAGGGTTGTGAGATTGTGGCATGCCATTGAGACAGATGTCCATTCAGGTTTCTGTTTTGGAGATGCTAGGTGTCAAATATCACTTTTAGAAGTTCCTAAACAAAATGCAAGGGCAAATCATAAAGTCTTTCCCCCTATTTTTTATTAGCAAAAATAAGATACATACAGTTAATTACAAATATACACACTATTCTATATACTTAACCCTATTTTTCCTCATAGTACAATAAGCTGCATTAAATTTGAGATGCCCCTGTGGTAGAATTTGTTCTGTTGTTTCTTGGATGTCCGGGTGGCGCTGCGTCATGTTTCTTGAAACCGACGTTTCGACCCTGATTCTTGGGTCTTCTTCCAGGGCAGAACTGCGTCTTCAGTCAGTGAGTGGTCTTGATTTATAGCCGAGGCCGGCATACGTCTAGATGGTTCTATTTCCCCGGCCAATTAAAGGTCCGAGCTATCACGTGGTTCGTTGGCCTGGTGGGAAGCAGCGCGGTCTGGTGGGAGGTGACACGTGACATGCTTTCTCTGCACCAGAGAGAGCCAGGTGTCATGTAATTTAAGCCCGTTGTCTTCATTAATATTGTTTGGGCGTTTAGCAATTTCTAACGTCTCCTTTACCTTCCTTAGCTACCATTTATCCTCGAGCACTAACAGGGTAGTGTTTTCGAAATCGACGGCGTGATTGGTTTTGGCTATATGCCGTGCAATGGCGGATTTATCAATGTTATTAGATTTGTAGTTGCGGATATGCTCATGCAAGCTGTCCCTTATAGTGCGCCCTGTCTCTCCTATGTGCACACGACCACAGGAATCTCATAGACCCCGGTAACCTGTAGTGGAGGCAGCCTGTCCTTAACCTTGATGAGCTGGTTGCTTACTTTGCTGTGCACTTTGTAGACAGGTTTTATGTCAACTCTTTTGAACAGCTTCCCGATTCTGTCAGTAATGCCACTAATGTAGGGTAAAACCACTACTTGGCGTTCCTGAGAGGTGGCTTCATTAGATGTTGAATTGGCATCTTTATCTGTCGTGGCTGCAAGCAAAGCCCGTCTAATACAATGATTGTAGTAGCCGTTGGACTTGAATGTGTGTTGCAGCGCCTCAAACTCCATCGTCAAACTATTTACATCACACACATTCGTCACTCTAGTACACAAGGTCGTGAGGACGCCTCTTTTTGTGGCTGGATGGTGGTGCGATGCGGCATGTAGATATCTGTTTGTGTGTGTCGGCTTCCGATACACTGAGTGTCCAAGGTTCCCATCACACGTTTGGTAACTAGCACGTCTAGGGATGGCAGCTGTCCTTGTTCCTCCGTTTCCATGTCGAATTTAATTTTTGGATGTGCTTTATTTATATAATCCAAGAATTTGTCAAGGGAACTTTGTCCATGGGACCACACAACAAATGTGTCATCAATGTAGCGTAACCACAGACGCGGTTTGTGGGGCCAGTTATCCAACATTTCTGTCTCCAGTGCCTCCATAAAGATGTCCACCAGTATCGGCAAAAGTGGTGAGCACATGGCTGCTCCTTCCGCTTGGGCGAAAAATTTCCTGTTGTACTGGAAGAATGTTGATTTGAGACAAAACTCGGCCAGGTCCGCCCATTCTTCTGAGATGTTAAGGGCCGATAGCTTGGTGCGTATTATTATCACTGCTTCTTCCACAGGTACGTTGGTGTTGAGCGACACAACATCAAAGCTCACTAGAATGTCAGTTTTTTCGATTTTGAGTGATGATATGATTTCTGACAGTCGAAGCGATGCCTTCTGACAAGGGTTTTAGTTTGTCAGCGACTAGCGGGCTAGTGGATAAATTGAAGAGTGAATTGCGCTGACAATCGGCTGTAAAGCAACTTCTGGCTTATTTTTGGCAAACCATAGAACCAAGGAGTAGAGGTTTTATTTCTCTTGAGTCTAGCCATGTTATCTTGTTCAATTTCTGAATTGACAAGAGATGCCACTTCAGCCCTCAGTTTGCGTAGAGGGTTCCTATCTACCGGGGCGTATGTCTCGTCTTCTAAAAGCATCACCACCTTATTGTCTTAGTCTTCCGATTTCATCAGTACTGTTGCAATCCCTTTATCTGCAGGAAGTATTACAATGTCATCACGCTGGCATAATCTGTTTAATGCTTGTTATTCCTCTCGTGGTAGATTACTGCAAGGGAGTTTGGCTCGACTGAGGATTCGCGCCATCTCCCGTTGAATTTTGTCTGCCTGTTCCGTGTTTAACTTCCCTACGTACACTCTACCCCTGCGAGGTTGTCCAATGTCAGCAGCTTCGTCAGTACCGGAGCTAAGTTTAGTCCTTTAGCCAGCACAGCGTTGGTGGCTGCATCTAGTTCTTCCCCAGTTAGGTTTACAACCGTGTTCTTTGTCTCCATCTTTGTTGTAGATTTTTCAGTTTTTCGAACTTGCGTATATGTCTTGTCCTTACTTTGTCTTGGATATTCACTGTGGATTTTGCTGTGGCTGCAGCTTTCTTCATCATGACAATGCCAGCTCTCATATGGTAGATGAAACAATTAATTATTTAATGGGGGAAAAGTTCAAATTAATGCCTCATTGGCTGTATTCACCTGATTATCACCTAATGACTACTTTTGCTAGTTAATATCAAGCAAAAACATGCATGGACAGTGATTTTCATCACCTCAAGTAACTGTTGAATCTTTCAAAACCCATGTTTTTGACTTACCTAAATGGAAAGAAAAAATGTTTTCAGGAATTGGTTCGATTGCATGCAAAAGTGTGTTATACCTTACGGTGAATATTTTGAGAAAAATACCAAATGACCAGATTTTATTTCCTTTCATTGTTCTTGTAAAATCGTAAAGGGCTATCCTCATAACAATTTTTTTAAGGAAATATTTCTTCAGTTTCAAGTGGAAGGTGACAACTCACTGACTCAAAGTTTCTGGACTATTTATTTGAAATTTATGTGAAAATTATAGCCATCTTACTTGAGTTTATGACTGACAAATTTGGTACTTCAGCAGATATTTTTTTGGTTAAAATCGAATGTTTCATTGAATGGAGAATTTCCTAAACTGGATAATAGATATGTAGTAAGAATTCTTTTCTTTTTTAAATTCTCATTTTTTTTCATGATCCACAGTAATTTTTTTTTTACATTATTTTATTTTTATCATTTCATTTATATATAACATTTGAAAAACATTTCAAAAAATTTGTAATGAACTCTGTTTAACCCTTTGACTGCTCTAGACGTGTTAACGTGCGTGGCTACTACTGCGCCCAGGTGCTCCAGACGTGTATACACGCGCCACCTTGCCGCTCTCTCTGTGCTCTGGATGTGTTGACACGTCGGGCCGCTCGGGTCCCTGTGTGCTCTGCACACGTTAACGCGCTAGCCTCTTAGGGGCCTGGTCATGAAGCCATATTTCCACCCAGGGTGGTTAGTTGTTTTCCTCATTCAGCCCTTGAGCGTTGGCAGCTGCGATCTAATTTGTGTTGCTCTTTTCCTTTTAGTTTTCGCTGAGAAAGTGGCACGGCGTCGTGTTTGTACAGCGGAAGAAATCATGAAGATTCTTACCAGAAGCGACAGTGAATATGATCTCTTTGATATGGATGACAGTGATGACCCTTTGGTAGGATCTCAATGTAATATTCCTAAGCCATCAGCTAGTGGAAAATGACCATTTGTCTCCACCAGATGTGAAAATTCTTCAGAATTTGAAGCTACAGATAGTGAGGGCGAAATGTATGGAAAAAGATAATGCTTTAATGACACGTTTGACCACATGTGCTTGACGATTAAGCTGCAGGACACAAGTGTGGATTAGGTTAACATTCCAGCAGTTTGTCATTTTTTCTGATATTTCTAACAGAATATCATATGATATCTATTGCCGATGAGACCAACAGATACGCAAGAATCAATTCACACTATATTTTCACTATGAAGTGGTTTAAAATTAGTTCTTTTTCCACATTCTCGAACACTGCATTTTAAATGCTCACGCTCTTCACCGAGTAGTAACCGGACGAAAAATGTCAGTTGGAGAGTTTCACCTGTCTCAGGTAAGGGGGCATCCATAAATTTAAATTACGTGAGGTTTTTTTCAGGATTTCTGGACCCCCCCATCCCCCATCTTATAAGATCAGGTCCGTGAGACCCTCCCCCCCCCCCTCCACCTCCCTAGAAATCGCCCTCGCAACTTTTTGAGATATTTTTTTTTTAGGTCTCAACCTTCCAAAGCTGCACTTTCCGAGAAAATACATCGACTTTCACGTCATTTGTACTTTTTTTTTTTAGCTCTACAGTCCAAAAAATCTCACGTGAGATTTCCGTTGACCCCCTCTCCCCCTTGGTAATATTTCGCCGTTCCCCCCCCCCCCCCCCCCCCCGTATTTTACCTCACGTAATTAATGGACGCCCCCTTAGACAATTTGTTGAAGCATATACCACAGAACAGAACGTACCTAGCAATGGAAGACGCTCTGATAAAGAATATAGTCAAGGATTTACTGGGAGACATTTTCCAAATTTCATTCATATTGCAAATTCAAAGAAGAGCACACCAATGCGTAAATGCGCTGTATGTTTGAAACAGAAAGTGCGTTGAGAAACCTATGCAGAACATGTAATGTATCACTGTTTGTTGTACCATTTTTCAAGGCTTATCACACAAAAAGAATTACTAACCATGGGTAACTGCAGAGTAATAATTATATTACATTTATATGCCTCTAAAACTAAATGAAATACAAAAAAAAAAAAAAAATATATTTTTATCTTCGCCAGTGGCGGTCCATAGCCCAGGTCAAAAAGAAGGCTGGAAAATATGTGCAGAATTTGTGAAAGATATTCGGAAAGGTTCTCTCCAGATAAATTACTACGCTCACAAACTAAAAACATTTCATTTGCTGTAATATCTATTTAGTATATGAAGTACCTGCATGTTTGCTTACACAGACATTCACTTTTAGAGGAGCTTTAAATTGAAAAACTTTAGATGTTATATTAACAGCATTTATTTTGTATCTGCGGTTTCAAATCACAGAGCGACAGCAGAAGAACGTCACACACAGCACTCCAGACATATTCAGTACACAGCGGTCCGGTCGAATGCGGCATTCCAGGGCAGGTAAACAGATTAGGCGTAAACAAAACCACACTCAGCGAGGGCTCGGCCAGGCAAACCGTAGCAGTTAAAGGGTTAAGAATAGCTTGTATCGATTTCATTTAAAAAAATATTGTAGTCCTAGATACAGGATTGTCGTTGCATGAGAACAACGTCCATTCGAGCATCTAAGTTTATTTTTTTAAATGTTAGTAATATGGTGTTTTTTAATGTGCAAATCTAAGCACAAATATTTCCCTTCATCTTATCTGCTAGTTACATCACATGTTATTTTTGAACCATATGATCAGCAATTCTGAAAAAAATTGAAATGATGGCACTTTATGAGGACTTTAAATAAATTCTTTTTGTTAATACAGGGATTTTCAAAATAAATATCAGAATTTTGAGGCTTTGCAGAATTTTTATTATTTGACTTAAAATTATATATGACATATCAAATGAATGAACAAATCAAACTTTTTACCTACAAGTTTTTTCGGCACATGTCCAGTCAATAGATGTGTTCTTCCCATACATTGATCAGTGTGTCTGGAGTAATTGATGCAACAATCTTCAGACCTGTTTCTTAAGTAGTGTAAGTCTGCTGGTAGCACATCATCCTTTATGAACCCCCTATGATAAAAATCGCTTGGTATTTAACAAATCTTGTACTGAGTTTTGCCAGTGATGTGGTGCACCATTTTGTTGCCGAATGAAGTTCTGTGGTTCATCATCTTGCAGCTGAGGAAAGAGCCAATGCTGTAAGCATCAAGATAAGAAACACAATTTACAGTTACTTTGCCAAAAAAGAATGGCCTATAAACTTTCTTCCATGATATGGCACAAGATATACTCAATTTTGCAACTGTACCATCTTGTGAGGATTTTCCAGGCATGCACATTATAAGTGTTCACATTTCCACTTAGCGGAAATAACGATTCATCACTGAAAATGACACGATAAAGAAAATCTTCACTGTTACGCAGCCACCTTTCATTCGTGTGGTTGCCACGTAAACAATAGTTGTATTCTTTAGAGCTTCAAACAGCTTTAAACAATAATGACATAGATGTAAGTATTTCCTTAAAACTCTCCACATTGCTAATTCATGACAAGCCTTCCTAAAATATTTCTTGGGGCTATGCACAAAAAAAATTCTCACTTGTTTAAAATGTTGTTCAGTCAGGCGTGGTCATCCCGTACTCTTCCCTTTACAAAGATAGCCAATGTCCTCAATCTGAAAATACCTTCTACGGATGTTTTTATCACTTGGTGGATTGCAACGGAACTTAATACAGAACACTCGTTGAACCATAACTACAGATCCATGTTTCGCAAACCAAACACAAAAAGCTTTCTGTTCAGCAGTCACTGTTGTTGCTACTAGCACTTTCTAGCAGAATATAGAGGAAACATTGCAAGGGTATGCATACAACAAAACTGTTTGATCTGCCCTTCATTTGATGTATCATTTATAATAGCAGAATTTCTATTATTTGACTTACAAAGCCTCAAAACCCCAATATTCTTATTGAAATGCCTTGTATATGGATACATAAAAAAAAAAAAAAAAAAAAAAAAATTGTCTTATTCTGTAAATAATAAAAATAATGTGATGATTCAGCCAAGTTTTCATTGTTTCTGTTTAAAATATACAGGAGGATCCTGCTTTAGATTTCCCATGTTATCCCAAAATCACTCTAGGCAAATGCTGAGATGGTTCCTTTAAAGGCCTTGGCTGAATTCCATCCAATTCTTTGCCTCTGGAGATTTCCAGCTTCTAATGAAGTTCACATTGGTGAGGCAGAAAGCCATTGAAAGATCATTCTTCAATATTTCAACGCAGATAAAAATTCAATCATCATCATCATCATTGGTTATTTCCACATTTGCGGATCATCCTGCACATCCTCTTCCAAGTCTGGCCGTCTTCCCACGATTTTTCCTCCATAACTTTCCTCCAAATGACTCCCTTGGCGTCGACATCTTCCTTCACTTGGTCCATTCATCTTGACCGAGGTCTTCCAACTGGTCTCTTTCCCTTCCCGCTGTTCAGCAGTGCTACTTTCGGCATCATCCCCTCCTCCAACCTCATAACATGTCCCAACCACTGCAGTTTCTTTCTCCTTAACATCTCTTCTGATGTTTCCAGTTGTAGTCCCTCCCTGATGTTTTCATTTCTAATTTTGTCTTTCATCATCGGTAAGTATGGGAAAGTAATCTCACTGGAGAAATTGGTAATTAAATGACTGTTATTGATTATGTTGTCTAAATCAAATTAAGATTTCACTGATTGATGATTTATTAGTCTTATGAAATGTAGTAATAGTTTACTTGATAACTGTTCACTTCAACACACTTCCTGCTTGTTATGAACAAAACATTAAATTTTGTGTGGCAAATAAATTTTTATTGTTCAATGCTCATTCTGAAGATCACTTACCTCAGTTACATGATAAGCAGATTCAATTAGCTCATTCTGGTTAGGATAAGCATGTGGAATAAACAGGAGTGTACAAATGATAATACAGCTCATTCAAGTTTCACTTTAATTCCATTCAGTTAGGTGGTTTGTTTGTTCACAAAACCTAAATCAGGTGGCAGATAATCAAACTTTGGTATTTTTACACTAGTTTCAAATTCTTAAAGTTTATTGAAACTACAGTTAACTGAATACACAAGAGTAAGTCTAATGCCAGATTATTTCTGCATAAGAATGCCTCCAGAACCTTTAATGAAAGCACCAAGTAATTCTTTGCCAAAAATCCACAATTGCATTGAATGTTCTTGCAGTTATTTTTATTAATTCATTCCCAAAAAATCAGTCACTCTGAAATAATGTTTATAACTTGCAGGTGACCTTCCACCTGCAAGGAACCTAACCTTGGCGTGACACACCATCTTACTTGCAAACAGCTAACAACTAACAACTCTACACAATAACTCTGGCTCTCAAAGTACAAAACTGGAGCATGATTGCCTTCCCTACCACTAGTTTGTGGTCTGAATTTATATGAAATGTTAAACCAGACTCTTTAAACATCCACAGAGCTAAACATATTCTGTGAATTATCCATTCATCTTCCCCAAAATACAAGTACATACTATGTCCTCAACATCAGATGTTCTTTTACAACAATCTGTTGATCCACTGTTCAAAAATATTTTAGGAAACTTTTCTTATACTGGTTGCATTATTCACATTCACTAGTCAGTCTGTTTTCTCACAGAAAAATGTCACTCTTCAAATGCTTTCTAACCATCTCAATTTCCTTCATAGATTTCATAATGCAAAAGTGGCCAAAACTTTAAATTTCCTCATGTAATCGGCCAGATGTATTTCCCCACAGTTGTGCATATATTTCCAATCAATCTTCTCATTTACAGGATACTGGGATACATGTCGGAACTCAATACTTGCTGCTTTTTCACAATCTACTTTTTCTTGTCTTACGGAATCTGCATGTCTTCTATTCTACTTGCTTCTTTAACATAGTTGGTATTTGCGTTCGTAATGTTTCATCCACCAGAATAGCCGAAGACAATCTATCTTTTATTGACTCGTTATTTGGTCAACTCCAAATTTTAAACTTCAATGTTTTACATGTAACTCTCACTAAGGGTTTTTATTTAAAAGACATTTTTTACTCTGTGTTGTAATCTCCAATAACATTATTAACATACTCAACATAGTTCTTGGAGGAATCTCTGTTACAAACTAATGTCTTGCTCTTCTACTTCCAACTTGAAACTTCTGAAACTGTGTAATAGTTTCAGTTCCTCATTTCGGCAAATGCTCTCAACTTCAATCCAATTCCTTTTGGAGCTTTGCTTCAAATGCTTTTAGGCTTTTGCTATAAATTGTAAGGTCTGCAAACTTATACTTTCAAAATTAGCATCGCCACCTTATTAAAAGCTCATCTTAGAGAATTTCACTATCAGATCTAGGATCTACCTGAAGATTTTCATAGTCAAATTTCATTTGAATCATCAATTTATTGGAGAGTCCTTCCATATGAGAGTTGTTGATCCCCAGCTCACCATGTATATTAATATTATTCATTAAAATCAATAAACAAAAAATAATAATAATAAAAGTAGTTTCTGTTGAAATATAAGCAAGCTGCAAGCCAAAGTGCTAAATGTGGTGGTTAGCAGATTAGTTTAAAAATCGTCTTAAAATTTGTTGACAATCCTAATCGTATATATTATTTCTTTTTCCCTTTATGTTTAGCTAAAATTGATATAGGAGGTACACCTTCCTATCCCCTCATGCTCTCTCTACCCTCCTAGTAATAATACCTAACAACAATGTGCCTAACCGATCTGTTCTGTCTGTCTTCTGATTTCTGCATTTAAACTTTTGCTGTACACATTTCACATTGGTGAACCCAGCACCCTGCCCTCCAAGTAAGTCAAGAAAAGATTGTGTATCTCCGGAAGACTGTCAGTGGGTTTTACAAGAACTTTCAGATGAAGAGCCACTTGGAGCTGTCAACAGTAGTTCGATTATTGATAATTCAGTGTTGACATTTTGATAGCGAAACTGACTTAGAAATTGATGGAGACATTCTTGAACCTCCTCAAACATCCTTGTTGCCTCCTGTTGCTTCAACACATGATGATCTTACCAATGTTGGAGATGTCAATCATTCAAGTAATGACGATGTTTTTTTACAAAAATAAAAAGGTAAGAGAGAAGTTTTTGAAATAATTAAGTGAAATTTAAATTTGGAAAAGGCCCATCCTGAGCAAATTTGCAAGGATGCCTAGTAAAAATTTGTTGAAAACAATTCTTCTGTTTTCCAAAAACTATGGTTATGCAACTGATGAACTTTCTGCTTTCCAGCAGATTATAAACAGTAATATGATTGATGCTCTCATAGAGTATACATACATTCATCTTCAATATGTCCCAAATCGATGTTGATGGAGAGTAGGTGAAGGACAGCTACAGAATTGAAATTTTTCAGGGGTCTCGGTTCCCAGATGATTCAGAAACTGAGGCATTGCAATAGGATTCAGATGGAATTTTGAAACAAGGATGTAAAAATTATCTGGCGTACTCCATACTCCACCCTTCCAAATTGCATTGTACACCAGCCCCTCCAACTGAGGATTAAAGAAAGGAATTTTTCAAAATTCTACTCATAAATGGCAAAATTATAAACAATCAAGGTCACAAGTATGTGAAAGTTCAGAGTCGAGCTGCTTGGCTTCACTGGTGAGGGTAAAGAGTGATCACATTACTACTAGACTGCAGCACCATTTATCACAGAAATATTGATAAAGTGTATGTGTTATATAGACTAAGGATCTTTTTGAATACTTTTGTTTCTGTTAGAAAAATATTTTGCATTTCTAATTGTTTCATAAGATATTGTAACTTTTCTGTTATATACCTATTTCAGTTGTCAGATAAATAATTGCTACAAATGAGCTGGTTCTTCTTTTATCCTGCTACAAACAATCAATCAATCTCATTGTGTGCATGGAGACTTTCCCGGCGTACTGAAGCAATGTAGTCTTCACGGGTGTGCAGCCGGATGGTGTTTTGAAAACACGACGTTTCGACAACCAGCTCTGTTGTCTTCATCAAGTTTCCGGTGTCTACATGCTGACGAAAGCTGGCAGTCACCACGTAGACTAGCTTAGCCTCCCAGACAGACCTCCTAATATACCTGTCGGCGTGGCGGAAGACCCGCTCTGATTGGCCGGAAGCGGTGGCTTCATACGCGGTCCGCTGCGGCGCTCGACTAGTGCCGTCTCCGCCTCCCCACCCAGGAGTGCTGGCCGTCTGTGGTACTGGTAGGCCCGCTCTGATTGGACGTGGGCGCAAACTCATTCTGCGGTCCGCTGCAGCCCCCGACCGGCGCCATTTGCTCCCTCCACGCCGCGCTGCGCCGATCCGTTCCGCTCCCGTCGGAGATCCCTAATAATAGGATTCCAGGCTTGACTCAGGTGGAGCCCTCCATCCTTATTGTTATTAAGCCTGATTTCTAGTGCCTCACTTATGACTGACTCCCAGAAGGAGGAGGCCCTGGCCAACACTACAGTCTTGTCGAACTCGATTCTATGCTCCTCGTCGAAGGCGTGCTCGGCAATTGCAGACTTATCAAGTTGCATCAGCCTTAGGTTTCGTCTGTGCTCGTTGAGGCGCTCTTGGATCGTTCTGGTCATCTGGCCAATATACACCTTACCGCATTCGCACAGTATGGAACAAATTCCCGGTGTTCTTAGGCCCACGTTATCTTTTACTGATCGCAGCAAATCGCGTATCTTGGCAGGAGGTCGGAAGATACTTTTAATCCCGTGCCGCGCCAGAAGTCTCCCAGTCTTTCCCGACGTGTTCCCGGCATATGGGAGAAAAGCAAGATTTTTTGGTTGTTCTTCTTGCTCCGGCGATGGTCTTGGTGGCTTCTGAGTGAAGGCCCACTCTATCTTCTGTCGAGAGTAACCGTTCCGTTCGAAGATGGTCCTGAGGTGTCTCATTTCTTCCGGCAGGCTCTCACGATCGGAGATTGCCCTCGCCCTGTGTACCAGTGTGGCCAGTACGGAGTTGCGTTGTGACGGGTGATGGAAGCTGGTTGCATCCAAGTAGCGTTCAGTATGGGTGGGTTTGCGGTATACGCTATGAGACAGAGTACCGTCGGGTTTCCGCTTTACCAAGATGTCCAGAAAAGGAAGGCATCCGTCCTTTTCCACTTCCATCGTAAAACGAATATTAGGGTGAATTCCATTGAGATGATTGAGGAATTAATACAACGCCTGGATACTATGTGGCCACACGACGAAGGTATCGTCAACGTAGCGGAAGAAGCAAGATGGTTTAAGTCTGGCACTCTCTAGTGCCCTCTCTTCGAAATCCTCCATATAGAGGTTCGCTACCACTGGAGAGAGCGGTGACCCCATAGCCACTCCGTCGGTTTGTTCGTAATACCTCCCTCCATACATGAAATAAGTAGATGTAAGAACATGTTCAAACAGGTCTGCGATGGTCGGTTCAAAATGACGGCGAATCAGATCCAGTGTGTCCCTTACTGGTACACGAGTGAAGAGGGATACCACGTCGAAGCTGACCAGGTATAGAATTCAGAAGGTGGTGTTTTATCAGGAAAGACACTCATAGTAAAATAGCTGTTAAGTTTGAAAGACTTGTGGGAATTGACATGAGCATTGAAAACCAATAGATTTTAATACTGACACTTTTGCCCTTCTGTTCTAAATTTTAAATTGTGTGTAAAGGTAATTGAGTTTTTTTTAATGAAAATATAAAATAATTATAATAACAATGATAATTTCTTATAGATGTTTCACGGCCTTTTATTATAACAGCTCTATTTAATAATGCAGTTATGAGTATTCAGTGCAAAATTCAAGCACATATCTTCTTGCTTTTATTTTTTTTTTTGCAGACTTGTGATCTGAAATTTGATATTCCACTGCAAACTCAGACAAGAAGGCAGTTGAGTGGTGCATCCCAAAGCATTGATTTACATCGCTTGTCGGGAACTAGTATGGCTTCATCAGAGTGAGTACTTAAAGCAGTCAGATATTCTATTTAACCAGTTATTAAACCCAGCTTTAATTTTAAAAATTCTATAAAATTTAAGGCAAGACAAAGATGTGAAACAGGAATATACTAATTTCTAAATACTCCAACATATTGTTACTTATTAATCATTCTCTTTTTCTCAATTTTCCAAAGATTGATTTTTAAGTAATTATGTTTCATGTTTCTGTATTTGCCAAGGCCCTTCTGCATTGCAGTGTGACAAGTGAAGGGTTTAATGCCCCTATTCTTCCTTACCATATATACTATTTCTATAAGGTGTTTTTTTTTTTGTCACCCTTCATACTGAACTTACATCCATAAATGAGGTATAATTTTAAAGATTAAGGTTTCCGCTTTGATCATATCATTTTTTAAGAAACTATTTTTTTCAAATTCTAATCTTAAAGGGCAAAAATGTTAATATTTCTAAAATGTGTTGGGTTTTTTCCCCCCTTTTTTTGCTACGAGCTATTTATCTCCCTGGACACCTAACTGAAATCAATAAATGACGTATGATTTTAAAGATTAAGGTATCTGCTGTAGTGAAATCATATATTAAGAAAGAAATGTTTTGGGATTCGACTTTAAAGATCAAAAGTATCAATATTTTTACAATGCGTTTTTGTGTCACAAGCATTTATCTTCCTTGATATGTAACCGATATAGATAAATGATGTATCATTTTAAAGATTAAGGTCACCACTTTGGTCACATCATATTTTTCAGAATTCTATCCTTAAAGAACCTGTGTTTTTTTGTCAGAAGCTATTTATCTCCCTTGATATCTAACCAAATGGAAATGCTTTGGTTGAATAATGTTTTAAGAAAGGAATATTTCAAAATTCAACCTCTAAAATACAAAATTATCATTATTTCTGTAGCGTATTTTTTGATTGTGAGCCATTTATCTCCCTTGATATTTATCTGAAATAGGTAACTGGGCTATCTCTTTAAAGACTAGGGTCTCTGCTTTGGTCGCACCATATTTTAAGAAAGTAATTTTTTTGTAATTGGACCTTAAACACCAAAGTATCATTTTTTTCATATTTTTTTTTTTTTTTTTTTTTTGTTGCAAGCCATTTGTCTCCCTTGACACCTTACAGAAATCAATAAGTGAGGTACCAATTAAGAGAGTAATTTATAAATGCTCTCAGGTAACTAGCAGAGTTAACGAACTGTATCACATGATATTTCGCTGATCATATTCACTGTCAAGATCTTCACTTTACCAGAAGATGGTGAAAGTGGATGTGATAACCGAATTATCATTGTGATAACACTTCATTAACTCGGCTAGTTCCGAGAGCATTTTATAAATTCTCAATGCCGGGAGAAACTTCATTCTGATATAAGAGAGTAATGTCTCCACTCAGGCACCATTATAAATTAAGAATGAAATTTTTCAGGATTTGACCCTTAAAGGGCAATAGTAATAACTGTGAATGTCATGCCAAGCTTCTAGATAGCAGTAGCACATATCACTGAGATTTTAATAAACTGTTTCACTGACATCAACTTTTGTTAAGTACCTATTAATCTAAGCCAATAAACATTTGAAACAAATGAGGATGTTCTTTCATACTATTACAAATCACCAACCTTACTATTCACCACATTCGTGAAATTTTTTTGTAGATCATCTAGTTATCATTTATTAGTATATGGTAATAAGAAAAAAAAGTAAATCCATATGATCTTGAGACCTGTTTTCAATTTGTATGCACTCCACCTCTATCGTGTCTGGACCTATTGCTTAGCATGGAATCCAATCCACTGAATGTCCTGTTGTGGCTCATATGATCAAGCACAACAATTAAAAACTATTGACCACATTAGGATTTGAGACCATGGTACTGATCTTAGTGGGTGAGCAGAAGCTTGGGCCTTGCATTCATTGAATCCCTGTCTGAATAACCATATTTGGGCTTACCAGGGTTTTCCCATATCATCCCAGGTGAATGCCAGGATTGTTCCTTTAAAAGACCATGGCCAAATTCCTGCCCATTCCTTGTCACCAGTTCTTTCCGATCTCTAGTGACAATGACGATGGCAAAAAAGTCCCAGATTTAGAAAGCAACCAATTCCAGATTAGAATTTGATACTAATACTTTATTCCAACTTGATGTGAGCTAGATTATTTTGAAAACTTGTTTTTCATTCTTCATTAAACAAATATAATAATTTTAGCACATTATTGATACTAATTTTCCAAGTATCAGAGGGCTTTGCTGCTGATTTAAGTATTACTAGACGACCCGTGTGAAAATTTCACGAAAAAAAAAGATGTGAAAAGTGAGGTTGAATATGATGTCACCAAAGCTGAGTCATTACTCTTCATACTCCTACTTCATTTATCGATTTTGGTTAAAAAACCAGGGAGATAAAAGGTTCGAAAGACATAAAACATATTTAAAAATATTGATATTTTTACCGTTTAAGGGTCGTATTATGAAAAATTCCTTTCTTAGAATATAATGTTACCACGGCGGAAACCTTAGTCTTTAATATGATATCACATTTATCTATATCGGTTAGATATTAAGGGAGATAAATCACTCGTGACACAAAAATGCGTTATAGAAAATTTTATACTTTTTCCCTTTAAGGGCTGAATTCCAAAAACCTTATTTCTTAAAATATGATTTCACAATGCTGAGCCATTAATCCTTATAATCCTACTTCATTTATCGATTTTTGTTAGATATCCAGGGAGATAAATGGCTCCAGATATAAAAAACACATTTTACAAAAACTAACATTTTTGCCCTTTAACGGTCGAATTACGAAAAAACTCCTCCTTCCTTAAAATATAATGTTACCATGGCGGAGACCTTATTCTTTAATATGATACCTCATTTATGTATATCGGTTAGATATTAAGGGATATAAATCGCTCGTGACACAAAAATGCGTTATAGAAAATTTTATACTTTTTCCCTTTAAGGGCTGAATTCCAAAAACATTCTTTCATAAAATATGATTTCACAAAACTGAGACATTGCTCCTCATAATCCTACCTCATTTATCGATTTTGGTTAGATATCCATCGAGATAAATGGCTCGAGATACAAAATACGCATTTTAGAAAAATTGACATTTTTGCCCTTTAAGGGTCGAATTACGAAAAGTTCCTTTCTTAAAATATAATGTTACCACAGCGGAGGCCTTATTCTTTAATATGATACCTCATTTATCTATATCGGTTAGATATTAAGGGAGATAAATCGCTCGTGACACAAAACCACATTGCAAAAATATTGATACTTTTGCCCTTTAAGGGTCGAATTTCGAAAAATTTCTGTCTTAATATATGACGTCACTAAAGTGGAGATCTTAATCTTTAAAATGATACTTCATTAAACGATTACAGGTAGGTATCAAGGGAGATAAGTGACTCGTAACACAGAAAACAGCATTTTAGAAATATTGACATTCTTGCCCTTTAAGGGTCGAATTCCGAAAACTTCATTCCTTAAAATATGATGTGACCGAAGTGGCGACCATAAGCTTTAAAATGACACCTCATTCATTGATTTCGGTTAAGTATGAAGGAAGATACAGGCTTGTGACAAAAAAATACCTTATAGAAATAATATATATGATGTGCTCTTCATGTATTTTTCTTAATAGTTTCAAACCCTTGCAGAATACTCAGATACAATGAAATATTCTTTTTATGGTTTGACTTATTTATTATGTCCCATAATTAGTCTACACTAAGATTGAATACTGATTTTTGCCCCGTTACAGAATATTTTTCTTTGGTGTTTCTTGTGTTATGCTACTGACACTTTCAGTTAGGAATTCTTTACAATTCCAGGGCAATACTATAATATCTGAGCCACTGAAATTTGACCAATTTAATGGTGGTGTCTGATATATCTTGATGAGACAAATCGAAATTAAAGAATAAAGTTTTTTTATATCTTGCTTAGGTCTTGAGATATCAAATGTTAAAAATCAGTTATATGTATAGTTCCTTGTGCTTTTGATGATGTTTTTCTTCTGGTTCAGGCTGTGTTTCAAACTAACCATCACAGCTAGGAAGATGAAAAAAACATTTAGTGTGCATGTTCGCTGTGGTGGCCTGGCGAATCTTTTTGCTTTCGCTCTGCCACTTCTCGGAGGGAACATATAATTTTTGGGTAAGACTCTTCTGTCATGTGAGTGGTAGTACTTGCAATTGAAACCCTCAGTAAGGATATATACATATGTACAATTTATTCACATCAGGTTTATGTACAACAATAACATTCTTAACTCCCTTTGACTTCTCCATTACGTTGCTTCAATGGCTTTCTCCCACCTGTGACTGTTGTTGGCGTAGACTTCTGGCTGCTCCCATTGTAGACTGCGGCTCACTTCTAAGTCCATCCTCACCTAGCTCCATCACTTCATAGCTGTCAAAGATGATATTCCTTTAAGAGAGAGGAAGCGATCGATCAAGTTCGACCCTTCTCTGCTAGTGCACCTGGGTGTTGTTCACTGCTCCCCTCCATAGTACCAACAATGGGGAGGACTTCCAGCCAATAGTGACGATTGCTTCCCTACCATCTTCTTCCCAGTGCCATCATGCTCCAGTATAATTCTGCTGACACTTTGACCTGCTTTACTGTCGTTGCTATCTGTGTAGCCACATCCCATTGCCTGTAACTGTTGTCTTTAGCTGATGCAACTGCCCTGGATCTAGCTGTCACTGTATGCAATCAACTCTTTCCCAGCTTTAGTAATTATTGCCCAGCTTTAGCCAAAAATTCGCTAGGGCGCCACTACATCACCGTGTAGTTGACAGTGACTTCAGTGAATTTTTTTGTGGTCCAGGCAGCATGCCAACCTAACCATCTTTTTAGATATGATATCTTGAGAACTAAGATAGGTATTCAAAAATGGTACTCTTTACTTTTGATTTATCTTGTTGAGTTACATAAAAATTCATCATCAAATATGATGTTGGTGAAATTTTTCTTCTGGTTCAAGCCACTTTTCAGTGTAACGGCCTCAGTTTTCAGATACAATATTTTGAAAACTAAGTGAGATGTCAAAAAAATTTTATTCTTTACTTTCGATTTGTCTCATCAAGATATATAAGAATCAACCATAAAATTCATCAAATTGCAGTGGCTTGGATATCGTAGAATCCCCCTCATGACACTTTCAGTTTGAAGCTCCTCACCATTCAGACTACATCATTGCTGCAGTTGTGTAGGTGTCTTTTTGAGGATCTGAGGTGCATCAGGATGTAATTAAAATAGGAAGTAATTACTTGTAAGATTTTCTATAGTTTCTAGCCATTTTCCTGAAAACATCAAAGAGAATAATGGGAGCTTCTCCTTGGTTTCCATGATTTCTTCTTACTCACAATTAGAAATTGGCTATTGACCTGTTATTTGTTTTGTTAGTAATCATTGTCATCTCTTTTCTGTTTTTGTATGTGTGCCAACTGGTCCATGTTGATGATCTTTCAGAAGTAAACCTGGTTATTTTTACATATGTTATACAGTTTTTACTTTCTTATACTTTGAATGCTTATTTCAATAGATTATAAAATTTTACTCTATACAGGTTATATTTATTGTGTCACCTGTAATTTGGAACTTACTGCTTTTATAGTCCATGACTGTTATCTTCATAAATGTTAACATATTTGAGATAGATAATTTGAGCACTCCTGTTTTATTTGCACTATTTTTTTACCTTTAGAAGTGATATCATAATTAGGGTTGTTATGATAGCATTGAGCATTTAAAACATCTTTCCTTTAGCAAGATGTTTCCCCCATATCTTGATGAAACAAATCGAAAGTAAAGAATAAAGATGTTCATAACTTGGTTAGTTCTTGACCCATAGAGCCATTACAGTCGTTTTTTCTGAAGATTTTTTAATATATAGGACTTATTTTTAAGTTATAGATGCCTCTTAGTAATCAATTAGCAGGATGTTGTGGAGATGTAGTATCTTGTCAGTTAACCCATCTTCATTACTAAATGTATGTTAAACAGTACTGTCCTAATATACAGCTGTTATTTCTTTTTAAAGTTGTTTCAGAAATACAAGCTTCATCATGACATTGTAACATACTATGTTTAGAATATTTGTTTGAATATCTCTTTTTACTTTTTCAGAAATATCAAATGAAATAGTGGCCTGAAAAGTTATTAGCCTTGACTATTGATTAATATACACTTCAGTGATAAATAATATTTGTATGCTCTCTTGCTGGTGCTTTAACATGATGGAAAACATATGTTTTAGTTGTTAGGGCAGAACTGCACTTTGATGGGTTCCATACACTCTAATCCGATTTACCCATCTGACTATCATTTGATGAGATAAAACATGTACTTGATTGTCGTGGTGGGAGCTGGGGCATAGTCATTGGTCACAAAGCATTATTCCAATATCTTTATTGCTGTTGTTTGGGTATTCTCTAGCTGCCCCTTATTCTGCTTTGCCTCAGCTGAACCAACATTCTGTGCTCAAAGTCAGTGGAATAGCCAATTGTTATCTGATGTACTGCAATGACCCATTTATCTGTGTTATATGTTCCCAATGCTTATTAGTTATTATGTGCCCAGTTTCGTCAATATAAACCTGACCACAGTTGTCCAGGGTCTCTCAAACACTTGCAGTTTGGACCAGTGGATTTCTGTCTTTTGTGTTAACCAAGGAGGTACTGTATTTTCTGTGTGCATTGTAGATTAATTTTATGTTGACTTTACTTAACAGATATCCTCTCTAATGTATGGCTGTGATGTACATTAAAATAGCCATTTTTATGTAGAGACTGTAGATTGGTTGAGACGATGACATTTATATCCTTTGAAGCACTTGCTTACATTTCTGTGTTTGAGCTGCATTTAATAATGAAATGAATGTATCATTTGGCCCCGAACATGAGCTCCAGTATATTCAGTTCCCTGAAAAAACCTAGTAGAGTGCACATCTTGGTGTGTTGATATGATGAAGCATGCAGATATCTGTTTTATTGCATTTGGTCTATTACTTATAGAAGGCCATATTGTAAGGACAAAGGCTGATACCAGGGCTGTAGTATAACCTTAGTACCTCAACTAACAGTTTGTGGTTGACTCAAAGTTCTGCCGAAATTTTATGAAATAATTTTGATTTCACCATGTAGCCGGATAACTCAACCTAAATGCTTGAGGTCGCCACAATATTTGGTAAACCACAAATAGAGAAAAGGTTGCAAGATAACTACGAAATGATAAAAGTTCACTTTCCGGAAATTCCAAGTTTTATTTTAAGAAAATCACAAGTTCAAAATAGCATTTAACAGTTGAGCTGGCACATCGAACACACTTTTCCAAAGGTTGCAAGTTGTGGAGAGAGATTTGAACCGACCGAATCCCTTTAGTAAATTTAAAAGTTCATATTAAAAGTTAAAGTTGCTATATAACCCGACAACATCCAACATGGTCGATTTAGCCAGCATGGCGAGTTACAACCAACCGACACAAACAAGAAAGACTAAGCGAGACGAAAGCTAGACCGGAAGAGACCAGAACAGACGACATACAGGAACAGACCAAGCATGATGGCGGCGGGGTCCTTTTATAGGAACCACTAGAACCAGTGACGTAAGCAACTGTATCACATCTTTTCGCTTCCGCGAGATCAAAAGTGTGTGTAATTTATTTGGCGATCTAGATTATTAAAAATGTTCAAACTTTGACAATGTCTAGACTTATCTACTAGAACTCCAACGGCAGTCTCATGAGAAATTTAGAGTGATTAATTTTAATTTTTTAGCTGTTTAAAACTCCGCGTAGTGACACATTCTAATTCGGGGAAAATCCCTAAGTTTTCTGGAATTTTATACGCGTCAAGAACAATCCGCGACAATCTATTTTTCAAAAACTTGATTACTCGACAAATGCTAAAACTTTTTATGGAAACCAATATATGTACGAAATCGTCTCAATTAGGGCTATCTACTGATGTAATTTTTAAATTAATATCTCTTTTAATAAAAAGCTTATTTTTTTCTCTTAATTAAAATCGCTAATTAATCTTTACCAAATTACTTAATTTTATTGCCAAAATATCGGGGACAGTGCTGACTGTCACTGGTGATAAAAGTTCAGTTGCCGCTTTACCCGATTTAAAGATATTGCAAACCTTAGAATTTCTACTTTTCCGATCGCATGTTTCAAAACTTGAAGAAACGGAATATCTCCTAAACCAAACGTTTACCGATATGATAATTACACTTTAAAATGATTTTTATGGTGAATTGTTACTGTGATTCCTTAAAGTTGAAAACTGCTCTTCTCGAAATTTCTAAGTCCCGTCTAAGCAAAACTAGAATTTGCTAAAATTCTAAGGTGCTTACAATATCCATACATCACCGTGTGTGGTCTTTGTATTTTTTGTTTTACCTTTTCATTGCACCCTTCCCCTGCGTACTTTGAAGCATCAAACACATTTTACAACAATAAATGGTTTTGTTCCTTTGTTTCTATTGTTCCTTTGTAAAAATTGTTCTTAGGGCGAGTGGTCTTTCAGTGCTGAAGGATATTCTCTGCACAATTCCATATAATGGTTTGAACTGAGTGTTCATTAATGCTTCCTTTTATTCTGAGTTAGTTTGGCAGCTTATTCCATCAGGGATAAAATTTCCCTCCATACTGATAAAAGTAGACTTAGTGTTGTCAAATGACAAGAGCCAAAATGCAGTGTTAATGAAATCTGAACATTATCACTACAAAGTTTTGAGTCGGAGAAACTGATCCTGGTTTGTGAGCTGCAATGCTCTGGTTAAGAGGACACTGATTTGAATCCTCATCAGGCCATCCAGATTTCAATTTTCTATGGTTTCCTGAAATCTGAAATTACTCCAGGTGAATGCCAGGATAGTTTTTCTAAATGCCTTGTCTAAATTCCTTTCCATCCCATTTCCCTGTCCTTACACACCCCTAGAGACCTCGGCTTTGACAAGGCATAAAGCGAAATAAATAAATAAAAATGTACATCACACTGGACCAAAATCTACAGCGTGAATTAGGATTGAAGTAGTAATTTATCTTGATGCTAAAACAACTCTTAAGACGAACAAAAACACTTACCCTCAATTCTACATGTTACTGTAGGTCCACAAGTGAGGAATTTTCTGCAACAAACCCTAGTATGTGGCCAAAAAAACTGAAGCCTTGGAAGTGTGTCAGTTATGTTTGTGTGTATTCAGCTTGTGACCTCCAACTGAATTGCATGGAAGTCAAAGAATTGTGTCACAGTTCCACTTCCTTTATTATAAGTAGAATCTTAATACCTGTGTACATAAGGCATATGACATTATTTGCCAGAAGACCATGAAGGGTATTTCAGCTGCCGGTTTGACAGAGTTTCAATTTTCCATGCATGCGCCTCGGATAAGGCTACCCTTAACCTAAGCCAGTAATCCTACCAGGTAAAGTGGAGCTACAGTTTAATGTGAAATCCGAACCATGGATCTGTGGCGGAAACACATCGCGGCATTAACAGTTGTCAGCGCAGTTCCGTCGTTGTCGCGGCGGCTGCTAACGCAGTATTAACATCGCTGACCATAACCGGGGCAACGATTGAAAACAACCAGAGAGAGGCAGAGAGAGTACACCGTTGGCGAGGAATATTAACAGTCGCATCGATATGTTATGTCAATGTAATATAATGTGTTTATGTATATGGTTACTGGTTATATTAAACGCATAGATAAGAATTTAGTCTTCCATATTGCAAACCACGATATTGTTTATATGGGCAATGTATCCCCATAATTGGTGACCCCGACGACGACGAAAAACCCGAACTCTTTTGAATAATGGATGACCTTCAAGAACAACTACGCCAGCTACAGGAGCAAAATCACATTCTGCGACAGCAAATTCTTCAACAGCAACCCTCGCAATCTACAGTCTCGCAGGTTGGCACATCTGTTAACCGTCTTGCCGTGAAATTACCAGTTTTCTGGCCGGACAAACCGGCATTGTGGTTTGCACAGGCAGAAGCTCAATTTGGCATCGCGGGCATTACGCAAGATTTGACGAAGTACGCCTATATAATTTCACAGCTGGACAGCCGCTATGCGGCCGAAGTGGAAGATATTATAATAAATCCACCTCCTGAAAATGTATATCAACACTTGCGTAACGAGTTAATTCGTCGCCTCTCTGCATCGGAAGAGCAGCGAGTTCGCCAGCTGTTAATGGAGGAAGAACTTGGTGATCGAAAACCATCCCAGTTTTTAAGACACTTAAGATCACTAGCTGGTGCCACTCAAGTGCAAGATAATCTCCTCCGGCAATTATGGATCCAGCGCCTACCGTCACAGGTACAAGCTATCTTGCAAACTCAAGCTGACACACCACTGGACAAAGTTGCAATACTAGCCGACAAAATTATGGAAGTTTCTACACCTGCTCTGCACGCCGATGTTAATGCTATCGGCATGTTACCTGCTAATACCGAGGTAAGTCAGCTTGCAAAGCGCATAGAAGAACTTTCGCAGCAGTTGGCTACATTGCAAGCCTCGTTTCGCACACGTTCTCGTTCTCGAAGCCAGCCCCCGAAGTCGCGGCACGCTCACAACAGCCGTGATTCTTCGCCGCGTACTGACACCTCTCAAGTTTGCTGGTACCACCGCCGTTTTCACGGCCAAGCTCGCAAATGCCAACAACCATGTAACTTTCAGTTAAACCCCAACGGCAGCCAGTGATGGCGGTAGACGGCTGCCCAACAGGAGGTAACCGCCTTTTTGTCTTTGACAGAAATAGCAGACATAAATTTTTAATCGATACTGGTTCTGATTTATGCTGTTTCCCGAAAGATTTTCTAAAAGGGCGTCATCAACGCAACAAATATGAACTTGTAGCGGCAAATGACTCTACTGTTCATACCTATGGCTCTTTGTTTCTCAAGCTGAACCTCAGATTGCGGCGCGATTTATCTTGGAGATTTATAATAGCTGATGTAGCTGTTCCTATCATAGGCTCCGATTTCCTTGCACATTATCACTTGCTCCCGGATTGTCACAACAAGCGTATCATTGACAGCTTGACAGGATTGTCAGTGCCTGTACAGCCGGCTAACTGGAAGCAACCTAGTGTGAAATCACTAAAGGCCACTACAGTTTTTCATGAAATATTGCGAGATTTCCCAGATCTCACCGCCCACCTGGAATGCCGAGAGAAATAAAGCACTCTACCGTACATTTCATTCGCACAACACCTGGACCACCTGTCTCTTGTCGTGCTCGTCGCCTCGCTCCAGACCGTCTTCAGATTGCTAAGAAAGAATTTGAAGCAATGTTAATGGAGGGCACTGCGCGCCGCTCAGAGGGACCATGGTCCTCGCCTCTTCACCTGGTACCAAAGAAAGACAAGGGTTGGCGTCCCTGTGGAGACTATCGAGCTCTCAATGCACGGACAATTCCAGATAGGTATCCACCTCACCATCTCCATGATTTCAGCCACCAGTTGCGTGGATGCACTATCTTCTCTGTCGTTGACCTAGTCAAAGCCTACACTCAGGTTCCAGTGAACCCGGACGACATTCCAAAGACAGCAATTATCACACCGTTTGGACTTTTTGAGTTTCCGTTTATGTCTTTCGGGTTGCGGAATGCCGGACAAACCTTTCAGCGTTTCATTGATGAAGTCCTATCTGGCTTAGACTTCACCTTCGCCTATGTAGACGACATATTGGTATTTTCTAAGGGCCCTGAAGAGCACGAGCGCCATCTGCGATTACTTTTCCAAAGGCTGTCATCTTATGGGATTCTCGTTAACGCTTGTAAGAGTGTTTTAGCCTCTCCAAGTGTTACCTTCTTGGGATACGAAGTCTCTGCCGCTGGCACTCGACCACTACCAGATCGGATCAGCGCTCTGCAAAACTTCCCCCTTCCACAGACAGTCCGTGAACTTAGACGCTTTTTGGGAATGGTGAACTTTTACCGCCGTTTCCTACCTTCAGCAGCAGAACACCAGGCATCTCTCCACTCGGCAGTATCCAACCTACGAGGCTCTCAACCTGTACCTTGGAATCAGAACCTGGAAAGCACGTTTAATGCCTGCAAAGCCAGCCTTGCCAAATCGACGCTACTAGTTCATCCCGATCTCAACGCACCTCTAGGATTGTTTACTGATGCTTCCAACACAGCTGTAGGGGCTTGTCTACAACAGCACGTAAACGCTACGTGGCAGCCTTTAGCCTTCTTTTCTAAGAAGCTTTCACCAAAGCAATCAGAATGGCCAGCGTACTATCGCGAGTTACTCGCTATCTACGAAGCCGTCCAACACTTTCGGCACTTCTTGGAAGCCCACCAGTTTACAATTTACACCGATCACAAGCCACTTACGTACGCGTTTCAGCAACGCCGTGACAAGCTCCCACCTGTGCAACTGAATCAATTATCGTTCATTGCGCAGTTCACCACCAATATTGAACACATTGAAGGTTCTTCCAATGTAGTCGCAGACGCACTGTCCCGGGTCGACGGAATCGCAGACAGAAACTTGAACTTTTCCGCTCTGGCAGACTCTCAGAAGGACGATCAGGAAATCCGTTCTTTCATCAATGGCGAAACATCACTTAACTTGGAGCAAGTCCCAGTACCTGGCAGTACCATTATCCTCTTCTGTGACACCTCAACCGGAAAACCCAGGCCCTTTATCACCACATCATTCCGAAAAGCAGCTTTTTCGTCTGTTCACGGCCTGAGTCATCCCGGTGCTAGAGCTACCACTCGTTTGGTATCAGAACGTTTCGTCTGGCCTAACATGGCGAAAGATTGCCGCGCATGGGTCCGAGCCTGTCAAGATTGTCAGCGCGCCAAAGTTACGCGTCACACGAACGCACCGGTCGGAAACTTTACAATGCCATCTGCCCGGTTTCAACATGTTCATTTGGACATAATCGGACCACTTCCAGCGTCAGGAAACTATCGTTATTGCTTAACAGCCATCGATAGATTTACTCGCTGGCCAGAGGTCTGGCCTTTAGAACGCATCACTGCAGAGGAAGTTGCCAACGCATTCGTAGCATGCTGGATTTCACGATTTGGATCGCCTCTTCGTATTACCACCGACCAAGGCAGGCAGTTTGAATCTGTACTGCTCCGGAACCTGGGACTCTTGACTGGAACGCTAAGAACCCGCACCACTGCCTGGCACCCTTGTTCAAATGGCATGGTGGAGAGATTCCATCGTCAACTCAAAGCAGCTATTATGTGTCATCCCGGTATGTCCTGGCTGCAAGCCCTTCCCATCGTTCTTCTCGGTATTCGTAGTGCCTACAAAGAAGACCTCGGCACCTCTTCTGCCGAACTTGTGTACGGTGAACCACTACGCCTCCCAGGTGAATTACTGTGCACCGCGACGGAAGAACGTCTGGAAGATACATCCGACTTCGTGGACAAACTACGTCAACAAATGCGCAGACTACGTCCAACACCAGCCACCAGACATGGTCACAGTTCGACCTTTGTTTTCAAAGACCTCGAAACGTGCACTCACGTGTATCTTCGGGATGATTCGGTACGTGGTGCCCTTCAGCCACCATACACTGGCCCACACCGCGTGTTATATCGCCAGGATAGGACTTTCACCGTTTTAAACAAGGATACACCAGTACGTGTCAGCATTGAAAGAGTGAAACCTGCCTTTCTGCTCAATGACGATTGTCCTAATATTGAAAGTAGTGCTGTGACGGAACCACCTAGTATGTCAATCAGCAAAGAAAAAAAAACTAAAGATCATGATACAACGGACAACCCGAGAACCACAAGATCCGGTCGCCGAGTAAAGCTCCCCAAACATCTTCAGCCGTAGCCTCATCAACTCCGTGGGGGGCTGGTGTGGCGGAAACACATCGCGGCATTAACAGTTGTCAGCGCAGTTCCGTCGTTGTCGCGGCGGCTGCTAACGCAGTATTAACATCGCTGACCATAACCGGGGCAACGATTAAGAAAACAACCAGAGAGAGGCAGAGAGAGTACACCGTTGGCGAGGAATATTAACAGTCGCATCGATATGTTATGTCAATGTAATATAATGTGTTTATGTATATGGTTACTGGTTATATTAAACGCATAGATAAGAATTTAGTCTTCCATATTGCAAACCACGATATTGTTTATATGGGCAATGTATCCCCATAGATCCTTCTGGTGTACTTCACCTAACACGGCAAGCTGTGCCAGAAGTGAATGTCAGGTTAAGGGCCTTTCAAAATCGCTGCCAAGACAGGGATTCGAACTGGGGAACATTTGATCTCCAGTCAGACACCTTAACCACTGAGCCACCAGATTCCTCTATACTGAATAAGCTGCTATGGATCCTTTATTCTTGCCAGAGCCACTATTAGTTTCATAGAGACATAAAAAACATAAGTGTTGCAAACCATTTTTATCATAATACATAGATAACACATTCACAATTTTGTGGATTGCAGTAGAGTATTGCTCAAGTATTGATCTGTTTAATAGAGATTGAAGAAAAATTGTAGTTACCATTTGCAAATGTAAAATGATTTGTCATCTCCACACTAACTCCACCATCTTAAGCGATATCTTCTTATCTAATATTTTGGCATCAACTATTAATTGCTACTGAAAATAAGTATATATATATATAATTTTTTTTAAAGGTATGTTATGGTCACTGTTCAACATTGCTTTGATATTTTACACAACATGTTGCATAACTGAAAATATATTTGTAATATAATCCTTACTGTCCTCAAATAAAGAATCTAGTCTTTACTATTTTCAATGGGTTCGAACTTTACTGTCTTCTTTTGTCTATCTCCTATTGGAGCTACATTTGAGAGATCATGTATCTTTTTCAGCAATGTCTAATATTCGTAGTAGCAACTTATATATCTGATCTATGCTGTTCAGCCTTTGCTGTATTCTCTTTTCTTTCACCATGGTAACCAGAACTTTCTTCTTCTTTTTTTTCTTTAAGAGCAATTGTTATTCAACTGCATCCATGTCCAAAGTACATAATATATGTTTTCATAAAAATTATTATTATTAAATCCTAGCTCAATCTGAAAACTATTTCTGTTGTGCCACAAACACATGCTTTGAGGTTCTACAATACGTAATCATCATTACTTGATATTTGCATATTGCTACAGTTATTATTATTATTTATTTGTACATATTGTTGCTAATAAGCGGGCTGTCCAGTAGGTAACTTGCATTTTGAAATCCAAGAGCTGTCAGTAATGATTAGCCATATATGGATGTGCATTATTATGGAAAAAACAATACTTTTGAGCTTAGTTTTCTCCGATATTTGGTTTGTCTCGCTTGCCTTAGTTTTTTCAATGTTCCAAAATACGTTTCTGATTTAACTGTTGTGTCACGTTCAAGGAAATCAACCAGAAGTACTCCTTCAGTGACCCTTAACACAGTTGCCATAGTCTTTCCAGCTGACAACGTTTGCAAACATTTTACTGGTTGTCTGGGAGAACTTGTGTGATCCCATTACATGGACTGACTTTTTGTCTCAAAATTGACATGCTTTGCTGGAGTTGAGAAGTGCATTACCTTCCTTGTCATAGGCTTTAAGGATATTTAGTGATGCAGCAAGGTGCTCTTTTTTTTGCAGTCTTAAGTCAAGATTTTTGAAACACTTCTTGCAGAAAACTTGTGATAACCAAATTCCTATGTACAATTTCAAGAAGTAAATTGGGTGAAATTTGGAGGAATTTAATCAAGAGTTCTATAATAATAAAGTGGTAATTTTCGCAAATTTTTTCATTGATTTTCATTATCAATTCATCCGTATCAAAGCTAGGCCGTGCATTGCAGTCCTCATTGTGAACATTGGTGCAGTCATTTTTAAACTGAATGCACCACTGCTTCACTCCACCATCATTGATTATTCTGTGTTCGTACATTTCATAGAGTTGTTAATGAATTTCAATTGGTTTGAGTTTTTTTTTCGCAGTAGAAAACCTAATCACTGAATGCTCCTCACAACTTGTGGGTTTTTATATTGGAGCACACATTTCAGTAATTCACAATCAACAAAATAAAAAAAAATCGCTGTCCACACACACTAAAATTTGAACAAAATAATTAATTGTATTCAATATGACCTTTTGAAAAACTCAGTTGTAAAAAATAATGTTTATTTTTGTTCTCATTATTTGTCTTTGTAACATTGTTTTCACTATGATTATTACTCATATTGTATGTATGTGTATAAACCATGACATGTTTCACATCCCAGAGGTCCTTCCTCAGCAGGGATCCATGAAACAAGATTGATAAATAAATAAATAAAACTATGACAGCTTGATGCTTACTGATTGTAGAAACATTTTGATGCCAATATGGCAGCCCTCTCCCCACCTATCTCCACATTAGGCACAAATGTAAGTTAATTCCAGGAAAGCCCTCATACATTTAATAAGTTCATAAATACACTGTATTTTAAATATCACATTAATTTAAAACTGTATAACAGGGAGAACAACTTTTAATGTCATTATTTTTACAGGCTCACATTTTATTCATTTGTTGATTTTCCTCAGGTCAAGCTATCTTTATCCCCCCCCCGGTTTGTCTCAGTTATCTCTGTCTGTTCCTGTAATCATGTGCTTTAATGCTGGCTGTGTCTAATTACCTGCAGGATTTTAATTTTTTCTATTATGTCAGTATTTCTCTTTATCTCACATTACTCTTTCTTATTTCCTTCAAAGTTTAAATTGCTTTGAAAGAATGTTTCTACATTCAATTATACCACTTTTATGTGGTTGAAAGATATAGTTCAGCAATATAAGTATTTTTTATATTAATTTCATTGTATTTCACTTTGCTGGTAATATTCACCTATGGTCTACATCTGAAATTTATCTTTTGCAAGTATCACTCTTATTGCCTTTCATGTTTTTGTTTGTTTCCTTACAAGATACAAGGTTTGTATTAATTTTTAAAAATCCGTAGCACCATTACATGAACTTTTTTATCATATTTTCCTTTGTTCCTTGAATCATTTTTCTCTAAGAAAATCTGTTTTTAATCCAGAAGTGCTGCAGGTGCATGGAACTTTAAGTTTAGGTCTGTTGCTCTCTCTAATAAAAGAAGCAGAATGAATATCAAACAGTGATCTGATAATAATAGTAAAAGAAACTTTGGGAGAATTTAGGCAAAGGATGGTTCACAACATAAAGTTTATCGTAGAAAAATTTATTTACAAATCCTACAATAACCTCCTAGCAAAGACTACAGATACATACAAATTGGCTGGTGCCCAAACTGAAGTATGTAGAATTTACCCTCTGGTACTCAATGCAGTACCCTGCAGATGAACTATATGAGTGAGTGCATGTTCTGAACTCAATGATCTTGGAAAAGTGTTGTCAGGCTCACCTCAGTTAGGTTACATAATGCCAAGTCTCTTCAACCTAGTGATCTTCCACCCTCATTGGATGAATTCTATAACCAGTTATGCTACAAAGGAAACTCCCTCCTGCCTCGAGGATCTGGTCTTCAATTTTGACTGACAGCTGAGGTCTGCACGGAATTGTATAAATTGTTCTTTTGCGTGAGCTTTTTGGCTCCCTATATATCTTCTTCATAATTTTGTTTTCAAGCATCCTTTTTATATCTTCAAATACTGAATAAAATTGATATAAGGGCTGAAAACTGAGTTAGAGCTGATCAAAGATGATATGTATACATATACATATACAACCCAGATACTTGCAGATAAAGCAAGAATTAATTTTTTAAATACAAAGAGAGGAATAATTTCTCAAAGTTATTTTCTGTTTTTGGGTAATATCACTGGAGACAAAACATTTGAAAGGAAGTGCTTAGTTGAAGTAATGTAATTGTTTTGCAGTTCAACGATGATGAGCCTGATGACATAGATATTTTTCCAAATCATTAAAAAGAAGCTTTCCCTTCATTTTGTCTGCATAAGCACTGGGAAATGGCTGATCTCATTAGATTAAAACAATCATTTAATTAAGATTGTGAATATCTCATAAAAACACCAAACAAAACACTACTTAACTCTTCTGAGCTGGAAATATGCTACTGTATCAATAAAATGGTGTCATATTAGTTAAAATGAGTAATAAAGGAAAGGGAAATCAACCCATCACATACCAAATTTGACGGCTGCGATGAGAGAAAACACGTAAGGCGGTCACACAAATACTATATTTGGGTGTTAATCTTCTTCACGGTTACCATTCTGTGTGCACACATGTCAGAAACCAAATGGCTTGGTTCTCTACTACATGAAGAAGGTTAATACCAAAATATTTTACTTATGTGTCTACCTCATGTGTTTTCTCTCATCGCAACCATCAACTTTGATATGTGATGGTTTAATTTCCCTTTCCTTTATTATTTATGTCACCTAGAAGCCACTTACTTTTTCTTTAGTTGCATTATTGTTAAAATGAGCTTAATAAAAATGTAAACAGAGTTAGTATTCAGAAGTTATTGATAGAAACTTTTTGTAGAAACTTGCATGAGGTATAAAAAGGTAGGAAACTTTTGTAAGAATGAATTAAGTATGATTTTCTTTTTTATTATTATTTTGGAAAATTAATTGTGTTGATTTTTCCTGTACATCCACTAATGAAATTTTAACATATAGAAATTACTTATTTCATTAATTTTGTTTCTTATTTTACCTTTGATAATATATGATGTTTATTTTTTTAAATGAGGGAATTGTTGTTATTTGGTTGTAGCTGCTTTGTTCTTGAGAGCAATATCTTGCTATTGGTATTCAAAATATGACTTTCAAGTAAGGAAATAGACTGAACAATCATTTAACCTACATTATGAAAAGACTGGGAATAGTCATATCCAGTCCCCATTGATTATACATATTTTATTATTTATCTGCCTAATATCATTGAGTATGAGGTAAAAAGGGGTCTTCACTGCTTACTTAGTAGGAGAATGAATAGATAAAGGAGACTCTGGGGATAAAAACTGACTGCATATTTGGAGTTCAGTGGTTAAAATAGGCTGTGACCTAAATATATAAGGTGTAAACTGGAAAGGATGATTACGATGAAAACGTGTTAACTGAACAACATAAAGGAGTGGAGATATTCATACGGGTTCGTGCATGTGCTAGATCAGAACACAAGGTAGCAAGGTATATTAAATGTCTTCCTTACAAGGCTTGATGATATCTGAATGGGCTCTCATATCACAGAATAATAAGTGATCTCAAAGAGTTGTGATGACTATGAGCAAATTTTGTAAACCACTGACCCAGAATGGAGGAGGATATAGGTACAATTATAAAAAGGTTTCGGTTTCAGTTTCAGAACAGCAGAGATGTTTCAGGAAAAAGTTTATTATATGGAAGGAGGCTACCAGTAGAGTGGAGAGCAAGTGAGAACCGTTCAACTGTGAGAACAAAAATGGTGGATATAATAAACAACCAGTTTTTGAGATCATTAGTTACATCACAACAAGAGTTTTTCACAAATAAAAGTAATTTAGGAAATTAGAAATGGTTCTTCAGTATACAATAAGAATCCTACCTAAGTGTAAATGGCATGTTATGTTTAATATTTTTTAACAGTAAATTGATGCAACGTTGTACCATGCCAAAAATATTAGTTATGTTGAAAATGGATACTTTTACTACATGCTACTGGAAATGTACCATACTACACAATGAGTAACTGTTATGATAAAGGAGTTGCATTTTGATTAATTTGATCCAAGTGGTGGGTTTAGAGATGGTTGGTTGCGAGTGCGGCATACTGTGGAAATGAGGTCAGGATAGAGGTTTGCTGAAGAATTAAGAATGGTATGTGGCAGTAAAGTGCTGATGATGATTATTAGTTAGCACTTTATTTCAAGCATTGGGGAGTTGGGAGGTTTAATTTGTAACCGAGGTATTCAAAGGCTGGAGTAAAATATCAAGGGAGGTGCTGAACAATTTACTACATACATTGAAAGACTATAATGTAAAATTTTGCGTTTTGTAAAATTAGTTTGTCTACTGAAATGGCCACCAGCAACAAAGTTTTTAACAATTGGTGGTAGCAAAAATAATGAATTAGGTGCAGTGGATCGGTCTTATTTTGTGTTATGTTTAATATTTTAATCCTACTGTTTGGTTCCTGTCTGTGTAATTTGGCCATTGTGTACTGTACAAATAACTGGTAATAGTTATAATGTTATTGTTTCAGTGTAACATTATTGAGTTTGTTACAATTAAATGTGAACTTTCCTCCTTTTATCTCTTCCTTCTTGCCTGTGTATGTTAGTGGTTGTCCTTGGTATGAGCTTTGACCTTTCTCTGTTTTGCATGGTGCTGTGCTGTTCAGGGCAGTAGATCTCGTGTTTCCAGTTTAACCAGGTCACAAGTTGCTACATTAAAAAGCTTCGCTACTTTCAACTTTTCTACCATCAATTCCACTAGCACTCTAGGAAGGTAAGAGAAACATCTGCTGTGCTGCAGCTTCATCCTAATGTCAAAGGATGTGCTAATAACAAGAATACGTTTTCTGTTTGAAATTGTCATTATTTACTGGACTTATTTTTAATTTCTTTACTGTAAATATTTGAAGGTGATGGGACTCTTTACTCATGTTTTGTCATACTAATTAATTATGCTCTCTTGTTACAAGTACTGTCTGTCCTTAACACCTTTGGGAAGGTGATGTAAACATGTTGTGTTTTATACTAAGTACTGCTTGTAACAGCACAAAAAGTTGTAAGAAACCTTATAACTGTAACATGTGTTGTATAATATCATTCAAATGAAAACTAAGAACTGATACAAAATTTGTGCACTTTTTGATGAATTATTTTTAGCTTTTGTGGTGGAGGATTCTTATTTCCATGGTTCACTGATCTGTGACCTATATGCCATAACAAAGCATGAAATGGAAGTATACAAAATGTACTAACTTGCATGTTTTTATGTCAGCCCTTTGAGCTATTAATCTTAAGAAGAAGGTTGTAGAACACAATTTTGAAAAAGTTGTTGAATTTATTGGTTTAATTTTTGGTTTCATCTGTGTTAAATGTCTGTAGGCTTAGTATAGCTGCTATCACTTATTATGTTTTAAGTGTTCTTATTTTGTCCTCCATTGTTTACATTAAACAACATATTTATTTTCGTTAACGTATTATAGTGTGGCATTAGATATATCAGAAACATGTTAGTATCATTTGTAGACTCATGTGTAGGAATTCATTTATTTTTATTAGGAACAACAGACGACCAAAAATTCATTCAAGAATACATTATAATTTAGATATTCCCTGTACTGAGCTAACTAGCATCTACATCCTTTACTATCATAATTGTTCCATGTATAATTATTCCTTTTTATCTTTTTTTTATGGGACCTACAACAGAAATGGAGAGTATAATAACACAGTAAATAGACAAAGATTTCAGTTACTTAAAGATATTTGTCGATGTAATTACTTGAATTCATTATACACTTTTGCCAATGATAAACACAAGCCTGTATACCGAACTGCTAAAAGTCTGAACCACTAAAGGTAAGCCCCCTGTACAGCAGTAGAGACAGCTTCATTGTCTAGAAAATGTTGCCCACATAGTCGATCTTTCATATATGGCTGCTAAATTGGGGCTGTAAGGCGGTGCAACAGGTCCTGATGGTTTTTCTGGTTCTTTGTATGCATCCTTAGAAACACCTTGGAAAATGTTTTGTGGTAATTCATCTTCGCCATCATCATTTAAAATGCATCACAGTCAATATTTAGCTCATTATCAACCAATCTGTGTGGAATAGCTGTTTGAGACACTGTTAACTGTGAGGAATGGCACCTGAGAAGACACACCTGGGTGTGTTTAACTGTTACAACCACACCAAGCTGACATTCACTGTTTCTGCTTGATACACTTTTAGCAAGCATCAGTTGGTGTGTTTGGAAATACAGTGACAAATTCAGTTGTATGTCTCTATGTCTAATGTGCTTCTATGACATGCAACGGTTTGACAGAATGCTCTGCTTTCATTGTCTGACACACAATAACTGTATTAACAACCAATTGGCATGAAGGTTTAAGTTTTATCATAACATGACCAACATCCAGCTCAGCTCTTATAGGTCTACACAAAAAGCAGGAGGTGTTACATATCAAGATGCAGTGACATAATGCAGTCTATTTCTAGTTTGATTTAAACCTAGCTCTTATCCCACTACTAATACCATAGTATGCTAGTTTAAGGCAATTGATTGAGAATAAGAGAATTGCCTCAGAATTATTTCATCATCATTATTCCAATTTACTGGAAGTTACAAAGCAACAGACAATTGATTGCTTTATTGCAAACAACAAGCTTATTGGATTCAGGGGGAAAATGAAATGTATTTGGGACTGGGAAACAGCATAAGAGAGAAAATATGTTTCTTATTCCTTACTCTTTTCTCCCCACCTCTTCCATAATTCATACTTAATGTTGTTTCCAGACATGGGAATAATGTGGTAAAACATTTAAAAATTACTTTTTAAAGTTGAAATGTAAATTCCAACTGTAGCAGTTGTGGTTTGTGCTGTGACACAACAGTTAAAGATAGCCATAAAAAGTGTACCATTTAGTGGCTGGAATAGGGGAGACGTAAATGTAGGAGTCCTTCTCCAATCTGAAACCCAATGGGTAGCTAATAAAACGAATACACATTTTTTCTGACCTATCTAGTAAGGACAGTTGTCTGAGATAATTGGTAAATGACATGAATTTTTTGATGCCATCAGGCTTCAAGACAGCACATATATTTCTACTGCTTTCAAATGTTTTAAACACAAAAGTTTCATCTTTTTAGTGTTCTGTAACTTTTGAACTAAAGATGGAACTCTTACAAAATTATTTATTTATCTGCATATTCATCTGTGTCTCAACTTCTGAAACATTAAATACAAAAATCCATAATTTCGCACTGTTTTGGTTCTTCCTATTTCAAACATGATCATAATACAAAATTTGATAGGGGTTTAAGGAAATACATTTTTAGTGTCATTTTAACTAAGAGATTGAATCTGGCAACCTTCTGACTGAAAATGTTAAAACTTTTTATTTTAACTGCACAATTGTGCAAGTTTTCAGCAATGCTCTCTGCCACCTCCTCTCTCCCACATCCACACCTCTTTCTGCACACATACTTTATTCCCACAGCTACTGATCCTAAAGTTATTTCATTTCATAATTTACAGGTGTATATATCCTCCTAAGAATACAGAAAAATTACCAATTTTCTGTAGCTTATGGTTTTCGAAAAAAACTAAAAGAATAATTTTAACTAGTTTGATTCTTCAGTAGATAATTTCTAAAAGTATATATTGGCTTTGATTTGTATAATATTTACATGGTGAAAATACTTTTGTTTGAAATTTTCGAAGACTTGGTATAACTATTTCCAGTTACACGGAGCAACTTGCATTTACCTGATCTATTTTTCTTATTTTTATTTTTTTTTATACTAATATAGCTATACGATCATGACATAGCTTATGTAATCTACAGCTCCTTTCTCTTTTTGTATTTTATAACCACAACCATTTTCACAGTAAAAATATTATTTTAAATAATGAATAAATTTAAGCAGGGACATAGAAAGTTACCATCAGTTATCAATAATGGAAAGCATAGATTTACTAAACCATGGATAATTTAAAGGTGCTATTTGAGATCTGTTTCCATCTTGAAGAAAGTAACTACAAAGGTGTACTTTATATACCACTTTATTCTCTACTAGTGTAAGCCTGTGACCATTTTTTGTGTATCGTCACAGGCCTAGAATACTTCCAGTTTTTGGGGTAAAAGATTATAACAGGTTGACCTAATCTGGCAAAATATGAAATTGACCTGTTTTTCACCCTTAGTGTGAATAAAATCTCTTGACCTTGAAGAACTCATAAGTATAATTAAATGTATGTATTGAGCATGGACAGGTAAGATCATGCAGTCATATAATTGTTTCAAAGGTCGTAGACTGGAACTTGCCTAAATACAAACTTGACCTGTATTTGACCCTTAAAGTTCACTCTGCAAAATTAAAAAAAATTCCAGTTTGCTTTGAGAGCATCACGCTGTTTTTTACTGAGATGGGGCAAACACCCATAATGGAATCACTGGTCACAGGATCTGTAACAGTCAGAGAACTTAATACACATTCCATATTATTAAACAGTTGAGCAACTCTGAAGAAATTAATTGCCAGAATAGTTGATTCAGTAACATATTGGGTCTGTTATCCACTTAATATAACCTAATATCTTAGGTACAGCGAACATGAAGAAAGACTATTAACGAAAGTTGTCAGTAAAATACCTAAAAAGCAAATAAACCACAAGCAACAACAATATTGAAAGTTTTAATTAAACTGAAATTTATCCTAAACCGGAATGACAATTGGCATGCCTGGTTACTGCAGAGACCTTGAGTAATTTAATTTTTTAAAGTTTTTTTTTAAGTTGCTTTCATTAGCAACATGTTACTCAAAAGCAGATCCACATTTTTTTCAGACGTAAAGTTTATCAGTTTTTTTTAAACTATGAAACGCCATGAAAACCAAACTTAATGAATGTATTATGGCAATTAATTTGGTAGCAGACACTTAGCTATTAAATTCCGGATATAACCATGAATTTCTTCTAATGGTATCTCTGGTCACAGTTTTGCGAATGAAGGCTGACACGTGACACTGTTCTCCAGCCAAAAGCTATCGAAGTGAGTGAATGAGTGTGCTTACAAAATTATATAGTAGATTGGAGACAATTCACTGCATTAGATAACCATTGGAACTGGGGCAGTGTATTATGTAAATGCTTTTAGACCATGGGCAAACGAGGTTAGAGAAAATAAAGTCATCTGTTACAAAAGATAAAGACAGGATGGCAGAGATAATACAAAAAAGAGAAGACCTTTACATCCAACTCCTTGGGGATGTGTTGGCTCTCTCTTATTAAGGTTCGTCCCCAAGTATTTTCACTGTTTTATTCTTGTTTGTGTCACTGCTTTCATCATTCTTCATTCTTGGCAATTGATTACTTCTATCTGTTAAATGCATGTCTTTTTAAGGAAACAAAATGTCACTTACTGTAACTTAACAATGGTGAAGCAGGATCAATCTATCACAGAACAGAAGGATTTTTTTTTTTTTTTTTTGATAGATTTTCATTTGTAGATATGGTAGTTAAATGAGCAAAAGACTTTTAATTTGATTTTATAGCTTTATTCGACATATCATTTTCAAATCTCACAATCCATTTGCTTTCATAAGACTGCAAATAAATTGTTATTGATTATGTGTGCAGTAATCCAATGAATAATGACAACAAAAAAAAGAGACCTTACCTTATCAAAAGTGGGATGGAAATGATTTTTAGGTATACTTTCAGGCTAGATGCCATGATGAACCTGATAAAAAAAATCCCAGTTTTAGGGAGGGCAGGTGTGTGATCTACTTAATTGATGAACGATGCAAAATAATTATACAACAGTTGTTCCATAACAAAACCCGAAGAAGACAAAATCAGCAGCATTCTTTATGAAAACTTTTTTTATGGAGTTGGCAAAATGCTGAATATTTAATAATGGGAATAATAAGCTCTTAATTTTTAAACATTTAATGTGTATTAGTAATTGTTGAATAACTCGGTAATAATCTTCATGATCTTCTTGGGGATTTATGTTTTAGCATCATCTTTTACTCCTAACTCTGACCACATAATTTCTCATAACTGATAAGGTTTTTCACTATCACTTTATTTTGTAATATTAGGTTCAAAGTCACTGAATTTTGTTACCACCTTCATAAGAAGGAAATAAAATACAATAAGTCAAAGTCACAGAGATTCATCAACTACTAATTGAAAACAAAAGTAATTGGAAATTTTCTTGAAATTGTTCAACAGTTCTGATACCATTTACAAGCATATTTCTAAAATTGGCTTTGATAGTTGAGGAAGATAGCAGGTTCACTGGTCAACAACAATTCCTATTAAAAATTCAAATTTCACATTTCTTGTACCCATTACTTCAATAATAGCCCTGTATCACTCCACACTCCATGGTATTCCTCTGCACATGGGGTACCATTCTCGCACAACCACTCTGAACAAGGATCAACTTTAAACTGCTTGGCTAACTAACATGCATATCAGCCTTTATGGCTATGGCCAGAACGAGTCCAAACATGCACCCAAATTTCGCCATCTTTTCTTCCATTGAATATTTAAGATGTTTTAACTTTTCTAAATTGTTTTGTAAATTATTTTATGTAGTTCTACGATCTTAAATACTCCAAATGTGTGATAAATTAATCTTTACTTCATCATTTTGATTCAGCTGGTGGTCTTTTGTTACCAAAGCAAACACCTAATTTTATCTTAAAACTGACTTCTTAATGAATTGCTCTAAAACTTTGTCAGTCAATAGATGTTAGATTAATAAACATTTTCTACCTTAATAACTTTTTCCAAATAAACCTTCCTTTTGCTGTAATTTGCCATTGAAGTCAACACATTTTGTAAACTTTGAATTTCGTCTTTCTCTCTTAATTATTGTTGCAATGAAAGGCAAAATGCCTCATCACTCACCAAAGTTGAAGGCAGCGACGAAAGAAGAACATATATTACGAACACACAAATAAACTCAATATTTCAGTTATTAAACCATATTCATGACGGAGAAAATGAGCCATGAGGCTCGGGAGGTGTGCACACGCCGAGGGTTGCTACATGACTAGGTGGATTATCAATATGGCGGTGGGACTGAGATATTGTATATAAATTCACTGTACACAACAAGAAAATGGTGGAAAGTAAAAGTAATAGAACACGAGATAGGAACATGCAGGACAAACACAAAAGATGGCCGCTGGGCAGCAATTATTGATCTTAGTTGGTACTTTTATCACCACTTTGTCGCTAATATCCTCCTTTATCTTATTCCATTTGTATATTATCGATTACAGTCATTAATATCTCTTAAATTGCAAATGAAAAGTAAACAATTACCATGATCCATTGTCTTTGGTAAATTTACTCCCAAACTTACATATTACAATCTTAAAAACAGTTATTTGTGGTGTTTTATTTCCTATTCTGTATCTTAATTTATGTTGCTTCCTATTTTACCACTGAAATAAAGATTTATTTGATATTAAGTGAATGTGTTTGTAGCAAAGGAACTACTTTCTTGCTCTGTGCACTTCTGATCTGATTTTCCGTTAAACTGTTTAATACTTGGCTTATTTTAACCTACACATCTTGATCTTTAGACTTTCAAGTTTTATTTTGGTGCTATTACATTTCATTCTGTGCTATATTAAGCAAATTATCCTAGTTCTTTCTCGTGTTGTGTTCTACAGTCACTATGGGAAAATTGTTTATATCTTTTGCATTGCTTGTCCGTACATTAAAAATTCTTTTGATTCTTACTATTCCCTACTTTTTATTATCTTAATTTTATCTTTCCTGCCTTTAATCTATCCTAATCGTGTTTCTTGAAACTATCTGTTTACTTTTCCTTTTGGCTTTTATTAACAGCGCAATACAAATTTAAACCTTTCTGCATGGCTAGGAAACTGTTCCGTTGCACTATCTTTTTTCTCATTGGTTACCTTTTAGATCACCTGATGTCGCTATCTTCATCATAATTTTTGTCTTCAGTGATATCTTCTTACTCATATATACTCTTGAGGATTTTGGCTTCTTTTGATAAAATCTTCATCCTTGTTGTATATAGACATTGGATTGTCCCCTACAGTAGCACTTCAAGCCATGTTTCCTGCATCAAAATGGTATGGTGTGTACTGTTTTGCAATTGTATAAAGTAAAATTTTGTAATGTTTGAAGTATCAACTGAAATTCTAATCAAGTGTTCTTCTCTAAAGGATTCTACAAAAAATTTTGCATCAACTCAGAATACTGTTTCAAAACTGTTTATTAAACATCACAAAAATCTCCAGGCTGGTACCGAGCTCATATTACAAGTCTGTATCTAACAATGAACTTCTCATCCAAAACTCGCAGGTTTGCAACTAGGAACATTAAGAGTTCTTCGGTTTCGTTTTTATACATCTCGTACTATTCTAACATGAGCAAGACATAATTAACACTCCACATAGTTCCATGTCATATTTCACCACCTAACAAAAGGCATTTTTACAAGACCTGGCAACTTGAATATTACTGTCCTTACCAACATTGCCACTTGTCTCTTTCGGCCAATCATAACTTCTCTAATTATCACGTCGACCTATCTTATGTTTGTTCTTCACTTAGAACAATAAATCTTACTTCTTAGCTAAGTCTTTCTGCTTTCCACTTTATTTTTGAATCTCACTGATTTATTTTGTTCTATCTTACTGGCTAAATCACTCTCTGCTAGCCCGTCGTCTGTACCAAAATGGTTTGTTACATCTCTCTTCCTTACACTCGTATTACAAGCCAACTATCCTTTTGATAATGATAAGTAATATTGAGAGCAATTAAACTTGTCTTGGTGTATTTCTTTTTTAAAAAATGTTCAGTTCACAGGAAACATTGTGTATAAAAGTTATAACTTAGGATGACAGGTCAAGGGGTGTCAGTTTCATTGGAAACACTTATTCAACAATCAGAGTTCTTGTTATTGAAATTCTTTTTGATGTACGGCATGCACACTTACTGAAGAAAACTCACTTGTTTTGAAACAATTTCACTTCTCTCTTTCTTTCACAACAAAGGAATTATCTTCGTTTAAATATTTATCACAAACATATCAAGAATTCATTTCTTGCTTCGCTGTAGTAAAAAGTTACATGACTATTTATCACCAGTTTGAAAGTTAAGCACACTGAATCACTTAAACTGGGGCTGTTCAACGCTCTCTAGATAGGAAAGAAGTGCTGTGGCTTTTCCAAAATTCACAAAATAAAATGAAAGACATCTTTACTTGTTCTAGGAAACATCTACTTGAAGAAACACACAGTAAAATTTCTAATAACTATGATGTAATGTTACTAATATTCTGTATAAGAAGGGAGTGCCGCAGCTTTCCAAAATGCACAAAACAAAATGAGAGACCATCTTGTTCTAGAAAACATCTACTGGAAGAAACAAAGAGTAAAACTTGAATTTCCGATGATATAATGTTACTTATATTCTTATAAATGGTTAAAATGATATTGTATTATTTAATATTTAATTAAATTGCAATGGAGCATACACTCTGGTGGCAGTTTCCATACAAACCTAATCTTCCCCCTTTCCTGGACCCACCTACATTTGCCCTCTACAAATTTTAACTTTAAATTCTTTCTTCATTTTTGGTAAATTATTCATCATTTCTCTTAACTAAAAAACGAGAATCTTTCTGCTCCCTTCTGCCTGAAATCAAGTGCCAGCATATGGTCGTGGTCATCTTTTCCCTTCCATTCATTTCTTTTTATTCTTACACCAATATCTTTCCATGCCTCATCACCAATATATACCTTGTACACTCCCCTGTCTTCCAGTGAATCCCATTCCAGCTCTTTAGTTATATCTGTTACTGATTTCATTTTGTGATAATTTCCAAAAACAAATCTAGCAGCCATTTTTTGCACCCTCTCCAACTCCTGTATTTGATACTAAAAATGTGGTTCCCATACTACACAACCATATTCAAGCAATGGTCTGACCAAAGTTTTGTAACCGAATTCCTTTACTTCTCTGGTACATCCCCTCATCACTCTCTCCAAGAAGTGCAGAATGCTGAAACCTTTTCCTACTACCTGTCCAATGTGTGCTACCCAGTTACGCTTGTTATCAAATGTAATGACAAGATATTTACATTTCAGGTCTTCAACAAGCAATTCTTTCCCCACCTTATAGTCATAATCAACCTTTAGTTGTTTATTTGTGTATATAATAAGCTGACTCTTCTTTGCATTTATTTCATCCCTTGTTTACCAACCCAACTAGATATTGTGTCCAGATCATCCTGCAGCTGCTTACAGTCCTTCACTGTATTGATCCTTTACTATAGCATCATGTCATCTGCAAACAATCTAATTTCTCATAGTAAACAATCAACACAATTATTCATTAGAAAAATGATACATGAATATTGATATTCGAAACATATTTTGCCAAATAACATTATTGTAGCATGGAAAAACTTTAAAAGTAATGTGAAGTATACACTCTCATACAATAAAAAATTGTGTTTAGTGTCTTTTTGATGAATGTACAACTTTCTGCTGATTGTTAAATGTGCCTACAGTTTTGTACTTAGGTTTTTCATAAAAAAAATTGTGGGATCAGGTGTTGAATACATACTTCTGAAAATTATAATTACAACTTTCATCAAAAAGGCAGTTTTGCCTCCACTCCCCATATCAAAATCTAGTGTATTGCAAACAGATCTCTAAACTATACAACGCGAAGTGGGATGCACTGATAAAATGTGAGAAATTTCCTTTAACCACATTTAGCCTTAGTTTTTGTTTGAATGATCATTGTAGTTACTTAAGTGCATAAGAAATTATACCATTTAATATTTATTAATATTTGCTAACAAAATGTATTTTGTCTGTTTGCTACAATGGAATTTTTTTCTGATTTCTAATTCCTCTTATAAAAGTTCATCTTTATTAGTTTCTTTTAATCAGTAATGAGTATAATTGATGTAATTTCTCAGTGGCACAAGGTATAATTTTTAGAACAGTTTCCAAATAAATGAAGCTTCCAGATCTGGAAACTGTGGAAATACATGAGTATGTTTCAAATAAGCCATTTTATCTCTCTGAGACATATTGCTGTTTGTAAAGTCACATCAGTAATAGAGAAGGAAGACTATTGTTATAAAATATTTTGTATTAAAGTAGAAGAATATTTTTTCTGAACATCTGAGTTATGTTATAACTGTTTAAATGTGTTCTATTTCTCTAAATAATTGATCAGAATTAAAATAATGTATGCAAATACAGACTGATTATTGGAATAATACTTTGTTTATTCTTTCACCTCCTTAATGGTTACTGTTTATTACATGACTGATTCTGGATTTTGTATTAAAAAAATCATTTTTCTAAAGGACCAGTTGTTGACACAGAATTAGATGGTCCACAACTGCTTCTTCTTTATTTTCTTCTAAATATTAACTTAGAATTTATTTGGATCGAATTTGATCTTATTAATAATGTTAATATCTTTTGCCTGGCAGAGTATCATCTGAAAAATTCTGAAATATGAAATGAGGAAGATAAGTAATTTATTTTTTAAATCATTGTTAATTTTAATAGTATGAACTTTGTTAGATTGTGAAGATTCATAAGAATAAGACTAGTTCTTTTCTAACATCCTTATTATTGAAATCACTATGGGACCACTATTCATATGATAAATTCATTCTAAGTGACCCCATCCACTTAGCTTAATTGTTAGGAAATTGAATCATCTTTCCATGGACTCCACTTGAATGCTTGGGGCAAGCAGAAACTAATGCAACTTACTGCCAGTAATGACAGGAGAAAACAGTTGGATGTGTCCCCTATTTGGTAGTAATTGGTAATCAAACCCAGTCTTTTTAGGACAAAGGTCAAGAGTAGGAATCGTTAGTTAAAGAATGTACATAATAATATTACAGTCAAATATAAAGAATGTCAGTCTAAAATAGCTCTGTTTCATCAGAATATTTGGGGTATCTCAAACAAACTTGATCAGTTAATAATATGTATAGAAGAAACTCATTGAATCTTAATTTAAGTATCTTTTGTCTGGCAGAGCATCATCTGAAAAATTCTGAAATATGTCTCCTCCCTTTTAATGGATAGTACCTGGGTGACCGATCTTCGCTCGGTGTCTTATGGTGTAACAGGTGGTATAACAGATTACCTAAAGAAAAGAGTAACAATAATAATTACTCTATGAAAGAAATTGTTAGCTTGGGTAATGTTGATAAAAAGAGAGGATAGATATAAGATCGGACGAGCGTGGTAAAAAAGTTTGTGTGTTCGCTTTGAACTTTAAAAGTTGCTGCTAGCAAAGGGCTTGTATATCTTTGGATATTTAAGTATTTTATAACATGTTAATAAAAGGGCATTAAGTCGTATAAGTTTTACTATTTATTTGAAATATGAAAGAAGAAACTAATAAGCACTAAGCTGAAAGTTCACTCATTCACAAGTTCAAAACAATCCTGTATCCCAGCTACGAGACTAAAAGAAGAATATATAAAAAATACAGCATTAAAAAGGAGTACAATCATAGAAAATACGATATATGTATCGTATAAAATATGATGACTATATAAAATATGATATAATAAATAAAATACGATAATCTTTCGATTTCTGTTAAATTCCAAGATTTTGAGTAAAGTTTGATTAAAGTAAAAGGTTTGAATGCTTCCTAGGTGTTTTGAGGTGCACAGTTAACGAAAGAGAAGCTTAACTAACATCAGTAGGCTTACTGGTACCTGAACGCTCTATGTAATGAGGTTAGAGTCGTTACTATTTTTTTTTTTAAATAAAAATTGTGTTAAAAACTTGAAAAGCAAAACGTTATCTACATATGAAATTTCATCCAAATCGCTAGATCCATTTGCCAGACTGCCTCATAAATTGCTTTGAAAGAAAAATGCTATTATTATGTTAAATAGAAATCTTAATGCCAGTCAGGGATTGATTAATGGTGCGAGATTTGTGGTAATTCAGTGGATCTTGATGAAGGGTTACTCGATGAGAAAAATTGAAAGAAATTTTTTTTTTTTTATTATTTTTATATCTCGCTTAGTTCTCGAGATATCGTATCTCAAAATTGACATTGTTGGTTGAAATGCGACCTGGACCAGAAGATAAATTTTGCCATAGCCAGGTTTGATGAAACTCGTCGAGACAAATCAAAAATAAAGAATTTATTTTTCTGATATCTCTAGTGAAGAGGTTAGGATTAGATCCGGCCGGACCAGAAAAAAAATCCACCAAAATCCACTATGTCTATACGGTGGAAATGTACTTTCAATGCTTTATTTTGTTCCTAATGGTTGTTGTTAGGTTGAAATATGGCCTGGACCAGAGGAAACGTCGCCAAAAGTACAAGGAACTATACCTATAACTGATTTTTGCATGCTTTATCTCGAAAACCAAGCGAGATATCAAGAATATTTATACTTTATTTTTGATATGTTTCGTTGAGTTCTATAAGAATTCATCATCAGATTGTGACGTCATGGCAATGATAGAACACCATCAATGCCAAATTCATTCACTCCGATAAAACTATGCTTATACCTCGCGTGGTAGTATTTAATGACAAACTAACAACCACTTTTTACGGTCTAAAAGTAAACGATGTTTACTTCATAACTGGTACCGGTAAAATTATTTTCAAAGAAATTTCTGTAAAGTACACCTCTGACAAAACCATTGATAAATTTTTAATTATCTTCCTTTTTAAATGTTTTACAATTAAACTTGCAGTGCTAATATTTCCACGAGTCAGCCAGTATACAATAACTGTTTAAATATTCTTTGAAATCAAGGAGAAACTATTTGTATGCTTTCTGGTTCCTGAATTGTCTACAAGATGGCGCTAATAACGTTTATGAGATACCAAGTGAAAAAATCGTTCGTATTTTGTAAACTTGCTTTTTTGTAGGGAACTATTTAGGTAATCTTAAAAGTCAAAACATTATCTAAATATTAATTTTCAACCAAATCGTCACAGCCGTTTCTGAGATCTGAAATATATATGTATATAAATACAAGAATTGCTTGCTTAAAGATATAAGATAAGTTAGCTTCATGTTATTGTAGGTCAGAGATGACACTGGGTGGTGCAGCAATATATGTAAGAGAAAATACCAAGACAAAATCATTAGATTTAAGTAAATACTTTCTAGGACCAGAATTTGAATGTTGTGCAATACAGTTGGAATTAGATAACAACTGTTTTATAGTGCTGACAGTGTATAGGGCTCCCAATGGAAACTTCAGTATATTTTGTAAAAACTTGAAATGGTTACATTAAATTTATCATGAACTAAATAGGAAATTATCCTCTGTGGAGATATAAATTTTGCTGTAGAGTGTAACCAGCCAGATTATTGTCTAGGAATGCTTAGATCATTCGATCTCTATCAAATTATAAATTGCCCAACTAGAATACAAAAAGATAGTAGTTCCATTTTTGATAAGGTTTTTTTTAGTGGAAAATGAATTAGAAAATATGAAACAGTTTCAATAGAAAATGGTTTGTCAGACTACAATGCTCAAATAATAACTTTGGATGCACTGGGAAATGAAAATAACACAAAGAAAAGATTTAACAAAGTTAGGCCATTAAAGAGCAATTCAATAAAAACAATGAGCTTCTCAATGAGGTCTGGAGCACTTGTTGTATTTTTTATTCTTGTCGGACTTTGTATTTCTTTATAGCTTTATGTTTTCGGTCGCCAGGGATTCATTTTAATTTGTTTAGAACTTAACTTAATTTTTATATTTGAATAATAAAAAACTTCTGTAACATTCCTTGTCATTTATTCAAGTTGCATTCAAACATCAAATGTCCGAAGATATAAGGTTGTTTGTTAGGAGTAACTTTCTGACTAGCCTCGACTCATACGCACACTAACTTTATACATCGCTTGCTCGGGTTTTTGTTTCGCTGTTGTTCCCTTGGCAACGAATTCTTCTCTGAATAACCTTAGTCTGTTTCAGCGATTCCCAAACTTTATTGGTACCCAACCCACGTTTAAGCAAACATTTTTTGCGACCCACCTAATATGAGAGTCTATCTAATATCAGAATGGAAACTGTTGTATGACCTCGATATACTATCGACTATCCTATTGCAAATTTTCATACAAAGCATATCCTATCAACAAAAACAAGAATTGATAATACCTAAAACAAGTAAAACAACAAACGTATTATAGACCGGGAGTCGACTGCTGAAATTCTACGATTAGAAGTAACTCGATCAGCATATTAAAATGCAACTGGTCTACCAAGTCACTTTTTGGTGGAAACCACCTGCAAACCCGATTTTAGTGATTTATTGGTAGGTTTATCATTGTGTTTTACTGCACCCAAATGAATGAAAATATGGAAGACTGGGAGCAGGAAAACACAATGGTAAACTTACCAGTCAACCGCTAAAATGGGATTTGTAGGAGTTTTCCACCAAGAAATGACTTGGCACATCAGTGGCATTTTAATGTGCAAATAGAGGTTTAACTAATCCTGTAATGTCAGCCATCAACTCGATGAGGCAATGCTTTGTGCAGCCGTCTCCCGCTTTATTACAAAGATAATGAAAAATACGTTTAATAACTACAAAAACACAACTTCACAAACAGTGAGATTTCTGGTATTGGTGTTTACTGATGAGGGCATTGATATCATGGTTAACAATGGTTAATTTTAACTTTAAGTCACTTTCTACACATAGTTCTTTTCTGTATTTGTTTTTCAAAGCAATATAGTAGAAAAAGCTCGTTCACAAGTATGTCGTATTGAACGGCATCAAAAACGTCACAGCTAATTTAGAGATTTCTGGATACTCTGCTTGTACATTGATCCAGAAGGAAATTAAGGATTTTTCCTTGAAAATTGTCTTTAAAGAAGAATCGCAAGATAGCTCTATTAGCGAGTTTTCTTCAGCTGTTAAGAGTTCTACATCTACATATATACTCTGCAATTCACAAGATTGTGGGTGGCAGAGGGTGCTTGGCACCAAAGCTAATCTTCCTCTTCAAAAATAGATGAAGTAAAAGATATATTTTTGTGGAAAAAACATAGATTGTTCCGTGACTCACCAAAACACACGCCACGACCCACCAGTGGGTCGCGACCCATTGGTTGGGAACCGCTGGTCTATTTTATTTTTCTTAAGGATTCATTATGCTACAACCCTCCCCAAGTTTACCATATATTTTGGGAAAATACTTTGGTAAACTTTTTTTTTCCAGGACTTATATAGGAACCTTATATTCTTCTTCACCTCAATACAATATATGATTACAATATGCAATTTTTTTTACAATTAATCACAATTGAGACAAAACAGAAGAAACACAAATTTCATATCCTGACACGGGTTGTAGTGCAGCATGTTACTTGTCCACCTTTATCACACTTACACCATTGCCGGCCGGCAAGAAGTCTGTAACAACCAACACTTTCGTATTATCTATCTTATTAGATGTGCAAGGTTATGAAACCAAAATATACAGTAGTGCAACTAATACTTGCATCAACAGAAATATTTCACTAATGTTCCAAGTTGCGAAATGTATGTTAACTTCCCGACCCATTGGAGTACATAGACAGAGAAAATATTTAATATGGCTAAATGCATATTCATTACATATGGTAACTACTTTCTTGCCGTTTACATAATGAAACCTATGTAATTAGTTTTACATGAGTTTCTGAATTAAGTATTTATTCACAGGAAAGAAGGTACCTGGACCTTAAAAAGTATAAAATGTTAAACTACTTAACATGTTTATTTTCTTAATGTGTCAAAAGGAGACTTTAACAATAAATATTGGAAATAATATTTTATACTATTTCAGCAAATCTTTAATCAATTTTACTATTTAGTTTTCTTCTCAATATGACACAGTTCACATAACCTCTCTCTCCATACTCATTAGTAGTCTCTACAGAAGATGAGTTCTCAGTATTTAATACCACTCATTGTAAATGTTTTCTATTTTAAACAAATGATAACTTTCCTTATTATCACTACTCTCTTTGGCATCCTTCTCTTCAGAGAACAAATAATCTGCTCCTTTGAGCGAACGCAACTATTTCCATTATTTTAATTTTGTATCACATTTAATTCATCTATATTTTTTACACTTGTAATTCCAAAACACTCATATCCATCGCTTGACAAAGTTTTATTTGCTTCATTACCTTGTTTTCTATGATCCATATTTTCTGCATTAATATCCTCTTCTGTTTTGCCACAAACTTCATCACTACTCATTTCCTTTCTATTATTACTATGTTTCCCTTTGTCGGAATGATTCTTTACCTCTTTCATTTCTGAATATTCCAATTTCAGATTAGTTAATAATATTTCAATGTATGTTTTATCCTCATTACTTCTGTTTTTCATACCTTTCTTGTCACCACTAATACCTTCCTCTTCTTTTGACCATTTAATACCATTTCAAAATCATTATTCTCCACAGCCTGTTTTGCTGTTCTTCTACTTTTCAACTTTTTTCTTCATCAGTTAGTGGTTTCTTGAAGAAGTCTTTCTTTTATTTTTTAGTTTTTTTTCAGGCTGGAGATTTTTGGGTAGACTATTCTGTTGTTTCACATACTGAAAGTCTAATAATAGCTCTTGCCATATACGAAATCGTTTTTTTCACATAGTTCTCTTTTTTCACTATACAGCATCTCGTGTAACCGTAATTGATTTAGAAAATTAGTTTTCAAGTCGTCATATGCTCTGTGCTTTAGATTATGCTGTTTTATCCAAACTTGGGTTCTGTTCTGAAGATTCTGATAGATGTAATTAATTTTTTTTTATCAATGTAACTTCCAAAGGTCCTACAGGTTTCTTTAGGAGTTTCGTATCATGCGACTGTAATGTGTGCTTGATTGTATCAACCTCAGCTCCATTTTCAGTAAGTTAAATATGCTGAATTTTGTAAATTTTTGATGAGATTTTTAACCTGTATATAAAAGTACATGTCACAAGGCTGAACAAGAGGAGTACACTTTGGTGGAATACTCGTAACTGTAACCATACAAGTAGGCAAATTATTGTCATCCTGGAAAATTTCATCATAGAGTTCAGGCTTTGTTTGGCCTTCCCAAGTTTCAATGAGGTGAAGAAAATTTTCTTTCTCCACATAAGATGCCTGACAACAATTTCACTAGTATATAAGCCGGGCTTGAAATTTTAAAGGCTGTTTTCTCCGAATCTATTAAGCATTGCAGCTTACAATTGCAGGTGGTAAACATCCTAAAATGGTACAATTATTATGCAAAGTCACATCCCAAAATATAATCCCAAGGTCGTGCCCTCCCCTTGTAAGTGTGGATCCAGGCATGTGGTGGCTGGTTTTTTTTATTTCCATATGCTTACAGGTTTCACTGCACTGCGTATTTAATGTATTAAGGTCTTTTATGATATTCTCCATTTGCTGTCTCATTTGTGTGGTGCTCTGTTCCATTTTACACATTTTATCCTCTGGTATGTTGGATTTCTTGAGACGGTTCAGTTATTAGGTCTGATTAAAGAGTTCAGGCAATTGATTTTTTGTGTGTAACTGTATTTGTTTACTTTGTTCAGACAACACATTTATTTGTTCAGACATTTGTGAATAGATAGTTAACATAAATTGTTTCAAGTCTGAATTATTATCTGTCAGGCACAAAGATAGCTTAGTGTTCATCAAAGATTCTGGTTTGTTATTATTTCTCGGTGCCTGTGTTTCAATATTAGTAACCCTCTCCAAATGTATCGTAACACGTGTGTGCCTTGGAGAACCCATTTCTGGACCATCTTATATTGTCTGTTTAGGTACTGGTAATGAAGTGTGCTCTAGTAATTGTTCGATGGCAGACACAGTTAGTCCTGGATTGGAGAAAAAGTTACACTCATAGTCTGAAACATTAACATTGGCAAAACTTCTGTCTTATAACGGTGATGAAACATTTTCAGGAAACCCACAGAAATCCTCTTATACAGTAGAGTCTCGCTAATCCGAACTAATTGGGACCGGGCCTTGTTCGGATTACCGATTTGTTCGGATTAGCCGGAGTTACAGTGACTAATTTCTACAATGAAGTATACCAGGCATATAAGTAGGTACAGCATGGTAACAATTGGGAACAACTGGGTGAACAATGGCTCACTCTCACTCCCTCCCTTTATTGTTGAGATGTTTGAAGTCTTCGAGGTCAGTGCCCTCTCAGACGGCTCGCGAACTGCTGAGTTAATCTTAGCAATCGATCGCTAACACACTTACAAAATTCGTGTACACTAGCGTGTTATCGCCATGAGTAAACGGAAACATACGACGTTAACGCTCAGAGAAAAACTGGATGCTTTTAAGCGATTGGACAGTGGTGAGAATGTATCTAAGCTGGCGACGGAACTAGGTGTTGGTAAGGCAACCATTTGTGATTGGAAGAAGAACCGAGTAAAGCTTGAACAGTGCTGAGCAACGTCTTCGGGAAAAAACACTCGAGATTCGGCAGACTCTGAAAAAGTCCCAGTACGATAAAGTGGATGAAGCTCTTTTCTTTTGGTTTACACAGGAAAGAGAAAGGGGAACTCCTCTGAGTGGACCAATGGTTCAGGAAAAGGCTGTTTACCTAAACAAATTAATGAATGGTGATGAGTCTTTTAATGCGAGTACGGGTTGGTTGGACAGATTTAAAAAACGTCATGGGATTCGTCAGCTAACAATTACTGGAGAGAAGCTTTCTTCTGACCCTGATGCAGCGAAGGAATACGTGCATGAATTTAATAAACTGATAAGAGAGGGAAATTATTCTCCCCAACAAATTTATAATGCTGACGAGACAGGCCTTAATTTTAGGGCATTTCCAACATAAAGCCTGGCATCAAAAGCAGAAGTCCAAGCTCCTGGCTTTAAAATGAGCAAAGATCGTGTGACTTTACTAGTGTTTAGCAACGCTGCTGGTAATCACAAGCTCCCTTTAATGATGATCGGCAAATCTGTTAGCCCCAGAGCTTTCAAAAACTGCAACATGAAATCCCTACCTGTATACTATCGCAACCAGAAAAAAGCATGGATGGATGGTAAGCTGTTCAAAGAATGGTTTCACGACCGGTTTGTTCCCTCTGTCCGGCGGTTTTCCAAGGAAAATAATTTGCCTCCCCGTGCTATCCTTTTGATTGATAACGCACATCTCACCCCAGCACTGAGGAATTATGTGATGGAGAAATCGTGGCGAAGTTTTTGCCGCCGAATGCTACACCACTTCTACAGCCGATGGACCAGGGCGCACTACAAACATTAAAACTGATTTACAGAAAACAATTCTTAAGAATGCTGATCCAAGATGATACCATTCCTTTAGTTGAAAAAATAAAAGAAAACAAATCTGAAGGACGTTGTTTATTGGGCTGCTGAGGCATGGCAGAAAATTTCAGATAACACTTTGAGAAAATCTTGGAGAAAACTATGGACATCTCTTGAATTTCAGGACATACCAGCTGAAAATGAAGAGGAGAGTTTCCTAAAAATGGTACAGACAATCCCTGGATGTGAAGAAGCCTGTGAAGCAGACGTAGATGAATGGATGGCAGCGGATGATTCAATACTGGAGCACGTTACTGACGTTGATTTAGTGGCTGCTGTGACTCAAGACCAGGTAGAAGTGGAATGTTACGACGAAAGTGACAATGAGACGGAATGTGACAAAGGAGAGTTGGTGTCACACACTGACGCGGCAGAAGCCTTTGATCTCGCGCTACGCTATATGGAGCAACAGACCACTGCTACACCAGCTGATTTAATGTTTATCAGACGATGGTGCAACTTTGCGTCATATAACAGACTGTCTTCATTACGCCAAAAAACAATTACTGAGTTTCTGTGCCCTAAAAAGTAGGGATGAAATGTGTGTTTCTAAGCGATGTAACTACTATCGTAAGTTTGACAGTTTTTCTTTCAGTGTTACGCACATTTTAAATTTAATCTTTTCTAGCTAATTTTTCTGTATAAATTAAAATTGTGTACATGTACAGTAGTTAACCACACAATTATATAGCGTATGAACTGTATTTTCAGGGTGTTTTAGTTCTTTTACCATTTTTTATGTTAAGACTATGTAATGCTTTGCCGTGTTCGGATTAACCGGACGTTCGGATTACCGGGGTTCGGATTAGCGGGACTCTACTGTACATCGTTATTGGTTGCTGTCCTATTGTCAGAAGGGTTTGATGGCCCCACTTCTCTAGTATCTTGAATGGCATATATTTGAAATAAGTTGTAGAAATATCTCAAATCCGGAGTAGAAAAGGAAAGATAAAAAAAACCCTTGTGTTAAATTGTTCATATTGTCAACTAAACTAACTTACTAATATGTCCTTCTTTACATATAGGTGGGATATTAATGTTAGGTTCAGAGTCAACATTGAATCAAAATCAGTGTCTTTATATAGAATTATTAATTATATTAGCAGAAATTCAAAAGTTTTTCAGTACTTCTAAACAAAGGTTGAAAATATGAAAAATGTTGACGAATTAACTATAGGTTAAGATATTAAAATAGGCCAAGAAAATAATTTAATATTCAAATATTATGAGCAGTGAAGTCTTTCAAAATCAAAGTTTGGTATTGGATGACGTGCAACAAATGTAACACTTCAGGGCACAATAGACAAATCTGTATCTGTATAAATGACAGCAGCATCCGTTGTTTGTTGACCAATTCTTCAAGCCAGAGACTGCAACAACCATAGGTAATACGTCTGTGAACAGCTGTTTCCAAGTCTGCGACATTATATGCTGAGCAGTTCCCGATTTTCTGCTATAGGCTTGTCATAAAGTTGTTGATACATCTCTGTCAAGTGTTCTTTCTTTCAGACAACCTTTGGTTTGTTGCTAGTTGCTATGATGATTTTTGAAATTTACGAGAGGTGTGTACCTGCAAAACTAGTTCCAATTGGTCAAAAACGAGCAAACAAGAATTGGATAACAGTATGTATTAAAACATCTTGCAGGCATAAACAAGAACTGTATGTAGAAGCTAAGAATACTGATGATATGCTTCTCAGACAGCATTAAAAAACTTACTGTAGAATTTTAACTAAATTATTAGAGAAGCTAAACAGTTGGCTATAAACAGTGAGGTTAACGGTACAGAACATTATTAAAAGAGAAACAACAGTATCATCTCCTGAACATAAACCTATATCCTTGAATATTAATTGTAAACGTGTAAATGATCATAGGATGTGCTTCTTAACAGCTGCTGAAAAAATAAAAGGAAATTTTATTGGTATTACAGATGCTATAACAATACTCAAATCCTTTTCACCAAAAACAGCATCTATGTCTCTATTTCCCACCAGTCAAAATTAAATTTAAAAAAATTATTAAAAAAGTCATTTGGTTATGTTGAGGTTTCAACCCATTTACAGAAACAGTATAGCACCAGCATGAGTAGAGTTATTAATCATATTTGTAATAGTTCTTTTGAAGAGGGTATATTCCCTTAATCACTCAAGAAGTCAATAATCAAACTGCTCTATAAAAAGGGTGATACCTCAAGGACCGAGAACTGCAGACCCATATCATTTCTATCAGCACTTTCAGAGATCTTCAAAACAGCAAGGGTGTATGAACATCTACAAAAGAATGACCTACTCAGTAAAGCACAATTTTGTTTTAGGCTGTTAGCAATTTTTGCTTTTGTAGACAACATGTTGTAGTAATGCATCAAAAATTAAATTCCCTAGGTATAGTCTGTGATCTTGCTAAGGCCTTTGGCTATGTTGATCATGGGATCCTCCTAGGTAAATTGGAGTTAGCGGCAAGCCAGGACTTTGGTTTAAATCGTTCTTGTAAAATAGAAAGCAATTTGTATCATTGAAAGATGTTAATACAGGAGAGGTTATAAACTCAGAATGGGACATAGTTAAATGTGGTGTATTTCATGGTTCAATTCTTGGCCACCTGCTGTTCTTAATTTCTATAAATGATTTCCCACATATTGTGGCGAGACAGTATTAAAACCATGTATGTATTTGTGTTAAGCAGATGAATCAGAACGAACCAATTGTCGAGAATAAGACGCAAGGTGCGAGTCTGACTGTTGTGGTCAGTCTGCCGCTAACCGTCTGTGAGATTGGTCGTGAGTGTCTGTGCACCCGGTAATAGTTTGGCCACGCCCCCATCACTATTGTGTGGAGCAGATGAAACTTTATAGAAACACCACTTACAAGAAGATAAAAAAATAGTGCTTCGTAAATATTAGTACATTTGTTGGAGTTGAAACAAGGTGTACGAACCAAGTGATGATAGTGTAGTTCCGAACTTGCAAACAGGAGAAGAAGTGCCGCATAGCCTTTATACACGATCGAGCTAAAGAAGTATAATCATTGGTGGTGGTGGTCTTGTATGTGTGTATTTTGATAATAAATCGGAAGAATATTCATATGGCAACTTTATGACTCAATAGTATAAGAACCTGCAATCAAGTAATAACCAGTACCCTAACAATTTCCCCACCACCAGCCAACATTATCGTTACAATATATTAGGTGATAGTGAATATATGGTGCTCTTTGCTGATGATACTTGTATATCATTGTAATATCCATCAGCACAAAACCTTGAAAACACAGCAATTGATGCTCTATAGAAAATTAACATGTTGTTTAGTGCTAACAAATTAATACTTAATGTAGATAAGACACAGTTGCTTCAATTTGTTAAAAAAATGGACAGCTATAATGTGATATTGGAAGGAAAACAATCATTGAAAGCAGTTTCAAAAAATTCCTGGATGTATATATAGGTAACAAATTAAACTGGAAGCAACATATGATGTCCTCTGATGAAAGCCACAGCACAATGCCAGAAACGTTAGGTTTTAATAAATCGATGTGGCTCCACCCATAGAACCAGGATTATACCAGGATGTAACACATTAAAACTGAATTCTGTAACATTTTCAGTGAGGGTAATATCTAGAATAGCTAATATAGAAACAAGAAAGTTAGTATATTTTGCACATTTTAAATTCGTGCTCAATTATGGCATCTCATACTGGAGAAACTCTTCACAAGGGTATTGAAATCACAAAAGGGTGCTCTAAGAATTATTTGTGGAGCACGCCCACGGATGTTGTGCAGGAGTCGGTTTAGAAATATAGGTATGCTTACAATTCCAGCACAGTATGTATATTCCCTACTATCATTTATAGTGTAAAATCCTGAACACTTGAATCTTAATGCTGACATACATAGCCAAAATACCAGAAATGAATTTAACATTCACAAGGATTACAAGTTGCTATCAATTGTACATAATGGGATAACATTTACTGGAGCTTCATTATTCAATGTCTTACCATAAGAAATAATTGTTTTCTACAAAAACATAACTACTTTAAATCCAAACTGAAAGAGTTTTTGCTTCAGAACCTATTTTACTCTGTGCAAGAATTTTTTTCTTGGAATTTCGTAGCTAAAAATGATTGAGAAAATACTATATATTTGGTATATGGAAGGGTAAGGTGACAAAGTTGTCAAATGTTACTAAAATGACATATAGCTTTTGTTACTATTGAAACTATTGACAAATGCAGCAACTACATTGTCTGCTAATTTATCTCATATATAGAAATAATATGTATTTACAAATTACAGTGGAAATTTATTACACTAATAGGTTTTTAAGTAATTGACTGGTAATATTGTTGATATTGTTAATAAGTACTGTTCCATATATGTAGTAACTAAGATTATATAATATGTATTTTCAGATTACAGAGGAAACTTATTATACTAATGGGTCTGTAAGGAATTAACCGGTTATTAGATGCTGGTAGTATTAATAAGTGTATGCAAGATTCCACATGTGTAGTAACTAACATGGGATTGTATTTGCAGACTACAGTGGATACTGATTATACTGATGGGTTGTTAAGTAGCTAACTGGTTATCAATGGCTCGTAATATTATTGATATTATTAATAAGTGTATGTACCATTCCACAACCCCGAGACTGCTCTCACATGGGATCAGAATGAACATATCTATGTATCTATCTACAGTTAGGAATATTAATTGGTTTTGAAATTAAACAGGAGTGCAATGAATGACTGAATGAAGGCTTTGCTGGTATATCAACTATTTAAAATGTTCTAGGGTCTTCCCCCAGGGAAGCATGTGAATTTGATGAGACATTATAAAGTTACTCTTTGACTTCATCTTCCAGTGAATTCTGCTTCCAGGGTGATACACTTATATAGCCTGTGCCATCTGAGAGATATCATTGTCATCTACATCAAGCGTATCTGTGCAGAGTTGATGGGAGTCAGAAGCATGGTGGAGCTAGGTGGGCAGTGGGTTGGGAGATGTGTTGGGGATACAAGTAAGGGATCAGCTGAATGTTGGAATGCATTCTTGAATGATTGTAATGCCTCTGTCTCTGCCCTACGCATCAAGGTGTTCCACAGTGTTCTTTCAAATCCAGCCAGCTCCCTCCACTGCACATATTGTGCCTCCCACCCTACTGTCATCACCTCTGCACAGAGATGTGCCAGGCACATGCAACCATTACATTATTGGCTACAGTTGGCTGGTGTAATCTATATAAGAGCAGTCACTCTGGGAGCTCAACGCTTGGTGCTCCCCTGGTGAAACACCTGAAGACAAGATTGAAATATTTCATTAGTTTTTCCAAGACATATGAGACATTAAATAGATTGGTAAAGCTTTTCATCACTCACCATACATGAAGGCATAAGGGCCATATCGAACAAATAAAGATGATGACGCACACTTGCAGCACTCCTTTTCTCAAATGTGGTGAGTGAAATATTTACTTCCCCTGTCCTTCCTTATTTTCATTGCTTAACAGCATTTTCACTGTCACTATTAGCCTATTTGGTGAATTTTCTTTTTTGGGTTAAGAACATATTTTTTAAAAATTTTCTTCTATAAGTTTGACTTGATGATGTTTTTTCATGTCATTTAACTGACAGTTCTTGTTTAATACGATTAATTTGCATCTATAGAATTCTTTTTTTAAATATGTATATATAAGGACAGATAACATACACCCAACACTCACCAAAGTTTTTTTATTTATTATTTTTATTAATATTTATTTTTTATTATTTATTTATTCATTCTATTTTATTACTATTATTTTTCAATGATTATTATTATTATTTCCCATTTTAATGTTTCTTGTGATTTATTATTGTTGCTCCCCCCACTACCTCCGACGATCAATTTCATTCTATGAGTGGCTGCATCGCACTCAAGTGCACTCAAGACTTGTGCGATCTCAGTCACTTAATTTTCTTAACTTGACAAAGGGTTTTAACCTGAAATATTGTATTTTTTGTGTTTGCATGTTGTTTTGTGTTGCTGTTGCCCTCCTCCCTTCAACTTTGGCGAGTGGTTGGTGTATTTTATCTGTCCGTTCCATATAAACATTGCCTCATGGCAGTTCTTTCCTTTAATTGTTGCATATATATATATGTATATATATCCTTTTATTACTGAATATTTCTGTTCCACGAGAATGCCTAGGTAATTAAAGTTGCCCCGAAGAAGTACCCTCATGTTGGGGACACACTAATGTATAATGTCCGGTAATTATATTATTTAACATTAAGTGAAGGCTTAGTCAAGACTTAGCACTCTAATTTGTTGACACAGATAGTAATGACACTAGGTGATAGCTAAGGTAGTGGTGTCCGTTCTCACATTTATTTATCATGTTGCTCATGGTGTTGTAGTGACCACACAAGCATTTCACATTGATAAAGCAGCAAGTTTGAATATGGTAATTGCAGTAGTTTTGAATATGATGATTGACAAAAACACAGAATGGAGCAGTCTAATGAAATAATCATTGAGTTTTTAGAAGTGCTTTGAACGGAACCTTATTTATGGGATTTTCTACAGAAGTCATACAAAAATCGTGGTTTTTGGGCTGATGCTTGGGGCCAGATTATGTAAGCAATGCCATTTTACAATTACAGAAGATTTAAAAAGAATAATGTGATTCTTGTGTGTTTCTACAGAATACATTCAAATAAATATAAGAAATTGTGCAAAATCTCGTGCAGGGTCAAGAGAGATGTATACATCTCATTGGTTGGCATTTGACATCGTGCATAACTTCCTCCAACCTTTATAGCCAGGTGATACCACATTGAAATAATAGGTATTTTTACAAGAATAAGTGATTGCTTATTTCCATAAATGTCATAGCATTACAACAGAGCTATTTGCAATTTACATTTGTTTGACAGAGTTTGTTAAGTTTCTAATATTGTTCAGTTGCCATCCAAGATTTACTTAAGAAGGTTATGAAAGATAGTGTCTAGCAAATTCAAAGAGTCAGAATTTACTGAACTGTTAATACTAATATTACTGAGTACCAGTTTACACATTGCTGAAGTTAATGTGTTAATGTTGACTGTTATCAAACTTCATAAATCACTAAAATGAATTACAGGTTCCTCATCACTCAATTTTTTTCATGCCTAATGCAGCATCACTCATTAATCCATAAAAAAAAAAACCTTTTTGTTTTTTCAAGTCTTGAAACCTAACATCCGACAAGCATGAAGTTTTTAAATTTTCCATACTATAAGACTCATTACAATAATATCTCTCTCTCACACACACACACACGCACACACAAATTCCATCACCATGAACCGCGAATCACATGCTCTCAGCAAAATAATCCATCAAAAGCTTGTCGCTGTCATTGGCTACCCCTATTTATACCTTTGCCTAAAAGTGTGATGTTTTGCATTGTTTGGTAATCAATTTGTTGACGTGGCCAGTACTTTAATTTTTTCATGGTCATCAGTATCAAACATCTTTTAATTTCTCTCAAATTTTTACAAGTAGCCTGATTGTTTTAAAACTTTTTCATTATTATGAAAATCCCAAAATATAGCTACATTTTCCTGTATAAATTATCCAAAATTTACACTTCTTCATGTGGTCTAACAATGTTATATTATAAATTTGTACCTTCCCTTGAAAAGATGTATCTTTATGTTTCTGAACCAGTAATTTTCGACTTTTTGTGATATAAAACTGTCATCAATTACCATCTTTCAAGCCCTACCAACTTTTTCAAAAATTTTCCTTCGCCACTAATCAATCTAAACAAGTATTTTAATTATTAGTAATGACTATCACTGTCCCCTCTATGTACAAGTTGAATGAAACTTAACTTCATACTTTATAGTTACATTTCTTTATTATGAAATTCCTTAAATCAGTTATACTTTATCTCTCCAAATTGAACTATCTACTCTTTGACATGTTCCCACCTCAAAATACGGTTATATCATTTCACTGTTATCTGTGATCAGATACAAAATGTTAAACTGTTGGAATAATACCTAAATAAATTCTATTTAACTTCATACCAGATCTTTCAAAACTTATTATCAACAACCTCTACAAAGCACTGTCCAATTTATCACTCCCCAAACCAAAAGAGCCTACTGTTTCCAATGCTTTAAAGCAAACTGCACTTTATTCTGTTATAGTATTTTTTTCTAAATTTATAAAATTCTTGCATCTTATGTGTACACTATTTATAATATATGCAAAAGGCAAAACAATAAAGAAGAAGAATAAAAGGGGCTAAAACTGTAACATAAGAAAGAAAAAAGATGAAGCTCCAAAGAAAAAACTTTTGAATTAAAACAATTGTTTTATTTCAGAATACTTTCCTTACATTATACACAGAAACTAAGTTTTTTCTGCAGCATTATTTGTTCTACAGCATTATTTGTTGTAACTGGTAAGGTTAAAAGTTATTTAAGACTTTTTACCAACTTAAAACAAGTTTTAATAATATAAATTCATTAAATAATTATTGACACTTGACAGGGTTATGTTTGCTTGGGACTAGAGCAAAAAGAACACACCGAACTTTGACCATTAATTTGCCCCAAGGATAGATTGTCAGTTGGTCACCAACAAACTTATAACCTCAGTATGTGAAGGTATGTTTTAAATAAAGTTCACTATAGATCATCAAGAAAATATCAAACTTTGTAAAAGGCAGTAACCAGTCTACAGCATTGAAACTTCTTCGCCAAAAATAATTAATTTGATTGCAGGTATAAACTGTGAGTCAACTCCCGAGAACCCCTAACTGTATCAAAATCAGTTACTTTGAGAGCATATCCACTCCTGCACTATCACTTAAAAATAATCTAAGATGGATGCCTATCCTACCACATTTCCAGCCTAACTGGTTGCCTATCCACTACATATTGCGTGAAATTGACTGTACGCCACGTGTGACTTTTTCTCATGAATGCTTTCCAATGACTGTCCCCACCATGATTTCTAGGGTTCTATTTATAGGTGGCCTAGAGGATTTAACCACCTCTCTAGAGATTTTTTGCTCATTAAACCTTATTCTACCTCTAATCTACCTGAAATTGAAAGAATGTAGGCTTTCTTGGTCAGTCAGTTGTGTAAAATCTTCTAGGGTTTTCCACCTGGACAGCATGTCAGTAAAAATACATAGCGATGTTTCGGAGCATGCCTCTGGGTCCATCTTCCGGCGAAGTGTCGGATGTCAGAAGTGTCCCTGCTTTTAAGGCCTTTGGTTGCCAGGTGACATCATGTTACATGCGTTGTGGCCAATCTGTGCACAGACGGTGGGGCAGGGAAGGACCTGGTGGGGCCGGAGACGTGGTAGGGGTACGCACAGCGGAGGGTAGTGGCTTGAGGTGATAATGTTGCAGCCATGATCTCTGCCTCCTTAGATGATTTATCACTGGATTCCATGCGATTCTGAGGTGCTATCCTGAATACCTATTCACAACTCCATCAGCTAGCTGAATCTCTACAGACTCCTTAATCACACTATCCCAAAAGCCCTCGGCAAAATACAGTATTTTTGTCGCCTTAAAATCAAAAGTATGCCTTTCCTCAATACTATGCAAGGCCACAGTTGACTTATTGACCTGCCCTAACCATATACATCTTGCATGCTCTGAACACCGCTAGAATCCAGACCGTGTGGTCTGCCCGATATATCGCTGTCCACATTTACATGGAATCGAATATATGCCCGGATGCCTAAGGCCCAACCCATCCTTGACATTGCGTAGTAGGTCCTTTACTTTCTTAGGTGGCTGGAAAAAAGTTTTAATCCTGACTTTGTTTAACATTCTGGCAATTTTAGCTGAAGTGTCCCCGGCATATGGTAGAAGCACATACTGGTCTGCTTGCTACTTCTCCGTCTTCTTCTTAAACTTCTTGTGAAAAGCTCTGTTAATTTGTGCCCAACTGTATCCGTTCATACGGAAAGTACGTCGTAAATGGCCCAATTCAGCTGGAAGACTGTCCATGTCACAGATGGCTCTAGCATGATGTACCAAGGTCAACAACACCAAACTGCGATGAGTGAGATGGTGGTAGTTCTGCGCCCCAAGATATAAATCAGTGTCAGTAGGCTTATGGTAAAAACGATGGCCCAGAGTGCCATCTCGATTTCTTGTAATTAAAATATCCAGGAATGGCAGGCAACCATCCTGTTCCACCTCCATCGTAAATCAGAATGTTAAAATTGATACTTATGAAAATTTCTCTAGTTCTAATAGTTGGCTATGAAAAATTATTGAAGTGGTGACACCTAAAATTCTCTCAAATCTTTTAACTGGATGTTGCCATTACCTTAGAATTACCATAAATTTTGCTTTTCTTATTATGGACTGCATGAATTTTTACAAAAACTTACGCGTTATGCTTAAAAAAAAAAATCTACTTTGTTTTAAACATGCTCTTCCTCTGTATTTAATTACTAAGTGAATACTAAATTTTCTCTTGGAATTGTAATTTTAGTTCAAAATCCTACCAAGATGTTTTTTAACTTTTACCTACAGATATGAAATTTTTACATAATGCACTTTAAATTTCAGTGCATCTTTTAAGTTATAAATATTTTTGGTAGGTTCAAAACTGAGGGCTTAGGAATTGTTTAACCGTATATTTTCACTGTATTTAACACGTAGGGGATTGAACTACAAAATAAAATATAATGTCTGTATTATTTTATATCTACAAAGTGTCATACCTCTTTTTAATCCTTATTCCCTACTGCACCTATGAACAAGAATGTAGCGTTTTGTATGAAAAATTAGCAGATTCCTTTGTATTACCAATGTTTATAAATGTTTTGATCAATATGACTTGTACTTCAACTTATCACTTGAAAACTACAATAAAATGATGCTAAACTTACTTTGCTGTTGTACTGAAATTAGCTCACCACTCTATAAACTAAATTTGGCATTTTATTAACAAAATTTAGGTTATATGACACACTCAAATTACATCATTAAATGTTAAAGTGTAGCAATCCCTTATAACATTTATTTTAATCTGACACTTTGGTGCACTAATTATTGCGATAAATGGACTTTAGACATTAGTATTGTATCCATGAAAAAATATCCACTAGTTAACAATATGCTTCTAGTATTATAGTTCTTATACAAATTTTTTTTTCTCCTTTCAGTAGTCTATCAATAGTTGGATGCAGTCCTCCATATCCATCATAAGTTAAATTCTTCATTTCAGCATATCTATTACAACCTATATTATGTGTAATCTGCTTCAGGTATTCTAATCTTTGTCATCCTTTACGGTTCATTCCTTCGTCTGTTTCCTTTACTAAAATTACGTAAGACTTTATACCATCTGATATTTCAGTTCTAATACCCACAATTTGGAAAGTAATCCATGCTTATGTGGCTTCCTCATGCAGTTTAAATCAACTTTTGTTTAATAATCACAGTGCCAACTTTATCAAATGACTTCTGAAGCTCAGAGGAAAATTTTTGCCAGAAATGTGCTCTTCATATCCAAGCGATCTTTATGAAAAGTATCAGTACCTTAAAATGTAAGTTTTGTAATTCACAGAGTGTAAATGCAAATTAGAGCATATTACCATCAACATTCATTTACTTGGCATGTCCAAGGTATTTTTTGATAGGAATTTTTTCACATCTTTTCAATGTGGCATTTATAATGAGTTTGTGATGCCAGAAGATATTTCAAAAAATTTCTTCTTAGTTGATTTATCATTTAACTGATTTAGTGTGAAATAGAGAATTTTCCATACATATTCATTTGTTGTCTCTACTCTGAGCTTTCATGAATAAAATTGTCACTTCACCTTTTGTCATAAAATTAAAATATTTCTCTTGTTTTGATATAACAATGCAAGTAAAGTATCCCAAATCACTTCTCTATAATATGTATGTATATTTTTAGTTCATGCTTCATGGAACTAGAATGAATATTTAGTAATTACAAGTTTTTTATTATGATATCACTTGCAATATTATTACACCTACATAAACATACTTCACTTTGAGCTCCTGCTCTATTTCAACTAACTGTAGAAGATCTCCTCTAGAATAGCTCTCAGCAGTTGTTCCATTGTGTTTTAATTTTTGGAAGAGCCAGAAGTCTATAGCACAACACCTAGATGACAGGTGGTATAATGAATATGTTTGAAGCATCTGTATCCCAGTAAGCATAGGACATCTCTGAGACACTAAAAGCATGTCAAGCACATGTTCCAACATAATGGCTTCCTACCAGCATATGACACAAAATATCATATCAACAAGTCCATGCATGCACCAGAATGTTTTGTTCACAGTGGGCAAGGAAAGTAACCAAAGTGTCTCCCTGCGATTAACTTTTTTATCTTTGTACTAAAGGGGAAACTTCTTTATTTGTTATAGAAAACCAACATTAGAACATAAACATTTCAAATTTTACACAGACATCTCATATCAAAATTTATATTAAATATTACTTATTCCACATCTTAAGTGTTTGTAGTAAAGTAGTAGTATATAATATAAAGTATAATAAATATGTTGTAAAAAACAAGCAAATGAAATAAATTTATGTTGTCAAAAATAAACAGAAGCCAAATGACATCAAAGACTATATCAGTCTGGAATACAAACACAATGAGCAAGTGAAACAGAGCAAGAATGAAATAAAAGACTATATTAACATCACATCAGTAGCTAATGTCGGAATGCTGATTGCCAAGCTTAAGTCTTGCCAGCATGAGCCATTTTGTAATGCTTTATTTATAATAATATTTCTCCTCCTGATGGTAAGCCATTTTTTTCTGCAAACAGCAATATATTATGAGTAGGCTATTTTACAGTTTTATCAATTTAATACTAAAAGAGAAAAGCTTGTCCACACTAGGCACACAAATAAAATAATACTTTTGTTACTTTGATCCACCAAGGAAATGAGAACTTCTTCTTAATTTATTTGATTAATTGACACTTCAGTCAGTAATTGGATGAATGGACAATGACTTACTCAGAAAAACAGATATATATTATTTTATTTCCTCTTTTTAATTTCCATTATTCACTTACGAACATTCTATCTCTTATTCAGACAAAGGTCTCTCCCCCCTTTGTCCATATAAAGTTTGTATCTAAACCAATAAAATAAATCTTATGAAACTTATTTCATATCATCTGCTTTCCACATATAGCTGAGATGTTTTTACACTCAATGATTAAATATGTTTCAGTGTTGTTAGACAAGCTGTCAGATTTTTCTTGCCCAGAAAACATGTATCGATATCTTAACCTAGCAACTGAGAAACTAAAAATAAATATTGCTTCATAGTTTGTTAGTTATATGACCAAAAAATATTGTACTTTCAATTCTTTTCTTATATGAATTAGTTAGCTGCTGTGTTTGTCTGTTTCTCTGAACTGACATTTCATAAAAACTACCAAACTGATTTGGATGAGGTTTTCATGGTTTGAAATATTTTGGTTACCTTAAAATTTGTGGTATATTTTATATTTCTCAGTGACTGGAGAACAGAGTAAGAAATCATAAGTGGTTTGTAACTTGAATAGATATCCTCCAATCTTAGACAAGAAGGGGTCACTCCATCAAAAAAGAAAATCTTGAATGTGCCCAGAAAGGTTAGGATTTTACTTAAAACTTCTCAGTGTCTTTAGAACATTAATATTAGTTAATATTATTTTTCTGGCAAAATTTTGACAATCCTGGCCAGTGATTGTACACTCTATAAAAGATATTGTATTATGTTCTTTGATTGTGAATTATTTGAAATAAGATGATGTTTCACTATTCCATTTTGAAAGAAATCTAACCTAAATTCATAATAGCATAAGCAAAATTATTTTTTTGGTCCTGTCTATCATTTTTGGCATTTTACAATAGTTTGAGACTTCACGAAATTATGATTTTTCTGTGCATCTTTGAATTGTGAACATGTCTTTATGAAATTATTAAATTTGAGACTGAAGAATTTATAGTACTACTTTTTTTTTTTTTTTTTTTTTTTTTTTAGATACTGATCTTAGTTTTAGACATTTCAATGGAATTTTCATGGTTTGAAATTTTCAGATTTTATTTTAAATTTTCTATTTAAAATAATTTCTCTTGAAACACATAGGTCCATATTTTACGAAGCTCCAACCAGGTAAATAATAGTACCTTATATATTTTTGACTTGTTTTTTAAGTAAATTATCATTAATTTCATAGAGAGACATGTAAAGAACATAAAAAGTTTGGGTTGCCTATGTAAAATTGGCCGCTGGTGAGGATTTCCAGCTGTTAATGTTAGTACATGGCACCATCTGATGGACGGTGTGGTGTGTTAACTCTCGCGCACTCTTACGTATTTTAAACAGCTCGCAACCCCCACTTGTGGCAACTTTTGCATAGGTAACCCAAACTTTTTATCTTCTTTACATTTCTCTGTATGAAATATGTTTGAAATAAATTATAATTTAAAAAAAAAGTGAGTGAAATTTTTTGGATTTTTTAAAATTTAATTAAAAATACTGGCACTCATATTTTGATAGGCAACCCAGCAGAATCATATTCTGCTATTAATAATTATACACAAAAATTTATTTCAATCAAATAATAGATGGACATAGAAAACATGCAGCCAGATCTTAGACAATCACTAGTATAACTTTGTCATCTTTCCCACTATTCACATTTTATGTGTTGCACTCAGGATATAGTCTTGAACACATGTGGTTAACCACTTTCTCAGACTTAAAATCATGATTTAAGTGCCTCTCCCCCCCCCCCCCAAAAATCAAGAATATTGTAGCACCAGAAAATAAATTAAGCTAACGCCATGACACTCGATTTGAGTTCCAATGATAAAATCATTCATTAAATATTAGAACCCCAAATCAACTATATTTTATAAAACCAATACTTACAAAAAGCTAAAGGTTTTTAGGTAGTCAAACAAAGGATTGAGGAAGTAAATACATCACTCACTAAAGTTAAAGGTTGGTAGGGATGTGACAAACAAACATAACAAGAAATGAACACCATTTTACAATGTTTTGCTTCAAACCTTTATTGTAAAAAGTGAAACAAACCATTTTGCAATGGAGCTGGGTGCACCTTATTTGTGCAAAGAGAAATGAGCCACACCCCAGAAGTAGGCGGAAGCTTATGGAGTCTGCAAAATGACTCCTTTTTTTACATGAATAAGATTTTGAACTTAAATTTTGTAAAATGGAGTTTGTCTCTTACTTTGGTGGTGGCGACTTTCTACGGATAGTAACAGACAGTTCAATAAATTAATGATAGACAAACTCTTGGCAAATGTCGCTATTTACATCGGCAGCTGATAAATCACCCAGACAGAGTCCATGCCCACCTACTAAAGACACCACAAACTTTTCAATACATTTACAGTAAAATCCGGGACAATCTGGAGAAGTCAAATTTTAATAACAGTTAACACACCAATGCAATACATGCTGAGTAAAAACTCTTCTTTACCACAAATTAATGATAATTACTGTAAATAAAATAATATACCATTTAGCAAAGCATTTTCAAGTCAAATTTAGAATTTTTCAATCCAAAATCAGTATTTCAAAATTAGAATTTTCTGTTTCAAATTCAGTCAACATTGTATTTTAAATAATAATTAATAGGAGAAGTTATTTTTTTGCCTTCTTTAAATTTATAATGGTTGTTGTCGGACTGAACTGTCCTTTTGATGTTCCGTTTTGGTTGGTAGATGAGGCATAATAATTTCTGAATAGTCAGTCAAGTCACTAACAATCATATATATTATTTCTATAAGGTATTTTTTTGTCACAAGCCTGTATCTTCCTTCATACTTAACCGAAATCAATGAATGAGGTGTCATTTTAAAGCATATGGTCTCCACTTTGGTTACATCATATTTTAAGAAATAAAGTTTTCGGAATTAGACCCTTTAAGCGCAAAAATGTCAATATTTCTAAAATGCTGTTTTCTGTGATATGAATCATTTATCTCCCTTGATACCTATCTGAAATCGTTGAATGAAGTATCATTTTAAAGATTAAGATCTCCGCTTTAGTGAAGTCATATACTGAGACGAAAATTTTTCGGAATTCGACCCTTAAAGGGCAAAAGTATCAATATTTTTGAAATGCGTTTTTGTGTCACGAACAATTTATCTCCCTTAACATCTAACAGATATAGATTAATTAGGTATCATATTAAAGACTGAAGTCTCCACCGTGGTAACATTATATTTCAAGAAAGGAATTTTTCGTAATTCGACCCTTAAAGGGCAAAAATGTCAATTTTTCTAAAATGCGTATTTTGTATCTCGAGCCATTTTTCTCCCTGGATATCTAACCAAAGTGGATAAATGACGTAGGATTATGAGGAATATTGTCTCAGCTTTGGTGACATCATATTTTAAGAAAGATTTTTTTTTTTTAAATTCATCCCATAAAGGGAAAAAGTATAATTTTTTCTATAACACATTTTTGTGTCACGAGCGATTTATCTCCCTTAATAACTAACAGATATAGATAAATGAGGTATCATATTAAAGAATAAGGTCACCGCCATGGTAACATTATATTTTAAGGAAGGAATTTTTCGTAATTCGACACTTAAAGGGCAAAAATGTCAATATTTCTAAAATAGGTTTTTTGTGTCTCGCGCCACTTATCTCCCTGAATATCTATCCAAAATCGATGAATCAAGTAAGATTATGAAAAATATTGTCTCAGCCTTATGACATCATATTTTAAGAAAGAATGTTTTTGGAATTCAACCCTTAAAGGGAAAAATTATAATTTTTTCTATAACGCATTTTTGTGTCACGAGCGATTTATCTCCCTTAATATCTAACAGATATAGATAAATGAGGTATCATTTTATAGAATAAGGTATTTGCCATGGTAACATTATATTTTAAGAAAGGAATGTTTCTTAATTCGACCCTTAAAGGGCGAAAATGTCAATTTTTCTACAATGCGTTTTTTGTATCTCGAGCCATTTATCTCCCTGGATATCTAACCAAAATCAATAAATGAAGTAGGATTATAAGGAGTAATGTTTCAGCTTTGTGGCATCATATTTTAAGAAAGAATGTTTTTTGAATTCATCCCATAAAGGGAACAAATTTTCTATAACGCATTTTTGTGTCATTAGCGATTTATCTCCCTTAATATCTAACACATATAGATAAATGAGGTATCATATAAAATAATAAGGTCACCGCCGTGGTAACATTATATTTTAAGAAAGGAATTTTTTGTAATTTGAACCTTAAAGGGTAAAAATGTCAATTTTTCTAAAATGCGTTTTTTGTATCTGGAGCCATTTATCTCCCTTAACAATTGAACAAAATTGATAAACGAGGTATCATTTTTAAGATTGAGGTTTTCGTAATGTCTTCGGTTCGGTTACCACATTTTAAGAAAGAAATTTTTCAAATTTTTGTCCTTAGAGGGCAAAAGTATTAGTATTTTTACAACGCATTTTTCTGTCACCAGGTATTTATTTTCCTCGCTCAGCAACAAATATTTCAGAGATATTGATACGTTGTGTGCATTTTGTTCAGGTTTAATTGATTCTGCTAAGGTCAGTGACAGTTTGTCATAAATACAGAGTGTTTTAAATTTTCCTAACTGTTTCGTAATATGTTGCGAGTATTTTGATGTGTACCTATTACACACACAAACACACACACACACACTCAAAAACAAAAATTGCTACAAAAGTATGGTTCTACTTTTCATTATATTACAAGCATTCAACCTCACTATTCATCGCATTTTTTTTTTGCGAAATTTTCGCACGGGTCGTCTAGTAGATAATTATTCCAATTACTGTATAAAATATGTTGTAATTTATCTGTCGTGCTGATTGTCTAATTGCATGAAACATTAACTTTTCAGTAAGGTAGCATGGTCAATGACAGCACATTGGTAATTTATATCTGCAGTTGTGTAAAATGAAATGAAATATATTAAGTAAATCAGTATTTGGAACAAGACAAAATTAAACATCACTCTGTACAATATGAATGCTTAACTGTGTAATCAAGTGTAGAAGCTGGATTATATGACCTTGATATGGCTCAACCAATCAGAGCCAAGCAGACCTCCAGTAGCATGCTAGGTAGCGATGTGAAAACAAAATACTATGTTCTCTCATCGACATTGCGGTGAGCGTCAATGATGGCGGCGAGGTTGAATACATAAGTGACTGCCTCAGCATACGTTGACTCATTACTAACAATGCTTTTGTTTCACATAGAAGAAAAATTTACCACTATCACCACCTTCATCATCACCACCATCTTCTTGTCATGTTTTCACCCTTATGGCCACCCTGCACACCTGCCCTTTAACACATGATAACAGGGATGGTAACATTTCACATTTTATGCCTTCTTCTGGATATATGTCATGTTTATGATCAGTAGGAATATTTACAGATACGAGGCTCATTGCAGTTCTTACACAGCCTCTTTAAAGCTTGATTTTGTTTGTTTGTTTTATTAGATTAAAAATCATTTATTTCAGTTTTATCTTGAATATTGACGTAACAAACAAAGAACTTAATGAAAATCCTTATCTTTTTGCTCTACTTTTTATACAAATATATTATCTGATTACCTCTACAAAAGCTGAGCCTATAAATAATTGTGAAAGTAAATAATAATTTTATTATTCTTAGTATTTTAAGATTAAGTAAAATTGTTTATGTTTGCAAAATATTCATTGCAGAAAAAGGTTTCTTACATTATTTAATTACTATCTTTGTTCATAAATTTGCCTGTATGGAATATGAGATTTGGGCTGTTTATTCACAGATAAATTACCAAAATAAATATTGGCTGAATAGTAAAAGATTGATGACCAACTCTAATTTTTCTCCTTTCTTGTATGTTCTTCTCTCCTTCTTAATTTAGTTGAATACAAATGTTTTAGACATATTCGTGCACATCATTTGTTTCTTCAATTCCTTGAAATGCCAATAATTCAGGAAATTTTATGGTTGATGATGACCCTACGGATATGCTTCAGATATAGTGTTGGCTGGTGAACAGTTTATAAAGTATTATAAATAATCAGTAATTTGATCCATTATGGTTTTTATGATTTAAGCTCATCATTGCCCTGTACATAGTGCTGATTGTGGTTAGCATTTCGGTTGTGAGAAGGATTGCACTAAACAACATTAAATGGATAGATTTTATAATGGAAAAATTAAATTGGAAGACCTTTTTTTAAAAAAAAAAATTCAGCCATTGAATATGACAAAACAATATATCGTAAGCATGTGCAGTTTTGTTGAAATGGCTGATTTTTGCAATGATGTGGACTCGCATACAAAAATTCCAATTACATGGTTTTCGAAACATACCTGAAACGTACTGGTTGGGATAAAAAGTATCCTACACATTAACACATCATATAAGTTATAACATTGCAGTTTCGCTGAAGTCTATTCATTTGCACTGTGCGAAGTGTGCAAACAGAGACAATGATTAAAAAATTATGCTTTTGTCTCCTGTATTATCAAAAACTACATTACTGATCTAGATAAAAAGAATCCTATACTTGTATGTTAACTGATGCCATAGACTAGCTCTATGCAAAGTTTTATTGAAACTCATTTAATAGGTTTTATGAGCTGTTTACATAGACAAAAATTTCCAAATTTATGCCCCTGCATCATTGGGAGCTATGTTATTAACCAGGATAAAAAGTATCCTGTGTGTTGTCTGGTGACATAAGTTTTCATTGTATGCGGTTTTGTTAAAATTCATACTGTATATTTTGCATGAGGAGTGGACAAACAGACAAATAATTCAAATTTTATGAGAACTTTGTTGAAATAAAAATAATAATGTTTCCTAAAAATTACATAAGTGACCACTATGTGCAGTTTCGCCAAAATCTGTCTAGTAGCTTTTGCATGATGCGTGAACAGACAGAAAGACAAAACTTGAAAACTGTATATTCACATCTCTATCATCAGTAGTTTACATTGCAATTACTGTTTTGAAATAAGGTGCATGCACAGACACAATTATTATTATAATCTTTCTTAATAATCAATAAAGGTATTAAAAGGAACAGGTGCAAATTCTAATGAAATTGATTTGATGATATATATGACACTGGAAGTAATTAAATGAGCGGGGAGAGTTGATTCTTGAAATTTCCCAAGATTGTTTTGCATGGATGAAAATTTGTTTTTTTTTTTTTCCATTTACAACACTGTGAAACTCTTCAGTTTTAAACATAATGCATAGCTAAGGTTGTATGGCCTGTGCCTTAAAGTTTCCTTGTGCAGACAGTTTGGTAAAAATAATTTTTGTGTATAATACAGATGTAGTGTGCAATGTTCTTGCAAAACAAGTGACTGAAATAGAGACAAGAATAAACCACCATGCGTATGGCATTACAACATATGCCCGCTGTGATATATTAGAAGTAATCTTGGTATCTAAGTAGAACATGGATGACATCTATAAACCTCGCAGTAAATGCTCTTCAGGGCCATGCCTGGGATATGTAGCAGAAGGTGAAGATGGCTGCAAGCTCTGTGACCACATGGAGCAAAATGATGTAAACTAGGTTTATGACACCAAGAAAAAATAAAGACACCTTTAGATCAGCAGCCCGGGGTGCTATTATATTTAATTTAATTTAATTCCAATGGAGCACACACTCTGGTGTCAATTTCCCTAAACACCCATCTTCCCCTTTTCCTGCACCCACCTACATTTGCCCTCTGCAAATTTTAACTTTAAATTCTCTCAACGTTTGTGATAAATTATTCATCATTTCCATTGGTAACTTATTACAATCCCTGACACCCTTACCCAAAAAAGAGAATCTTCCCACACCCCTGTCAGAGGACATTGGTATTTAACAGAAAATGGTATTACATCGTTCAGGTCATATTGAAATGTAGCGAAATGTTGAAAAACAGATCGGCTGTCTAGAAAAATAAAACTTATGGATGTAACTAAAACTTTTCATATTATTTGACAAATAAAAAATAAAGAAAAAACTAGTAAGCAAAAGGAAAGCTACAGTTTTAGTTTTACAAATTTTGTGACAGAGGTTTCCTGAGAGAGAGTGTGGTTGGCTAGTCAAGTAGTCATTCATGCGAGTGTGCGTGTGTTGTATTTATTAGGATTTGTCATGTTGTATTTAATAATATGCTTCTTTTCCTTTTTTGATCTTCTTACTTCTTGTTGTCAGTCTTATCGGACTTCGTATATATATATATACAACCCGTTCACCAGGGACGAATGTCCCATTAGTTCAAAACTTTAAACTTTACACTTATTCCTTTTATCTTACCTATTTAAAATAAATAGTAAACTTTTTATGACTTGTTGTAATTTATTAAAACATTCTTTGAAACTTAAGGATCTGAAGATAGAAGGGTCCTTTACTCTCAGTAACTTTTTCAACTAAAAGCGCACGCATAAACTTTTTTCTCTCGCCCGATCTTATTATTCTCTCGTTACTATAGCTACCGATTTCCCTCAGAGTAACTATCATTCTTTTATATCTTCTACAAGGAACCTGTTCTGCCTCATGTGATGAATGAACTTCTGAAGTTATAAATAGGGCGCCTTTATTAATATGGGCTTTTCCTTTTAGCAAGTGCTTGTGTGTGATCTGCACATGCATATAGTATTCGAGATAGTTAGATGTCTATTAATTCATGACACAGTACTGAATTTTGATAAAATCATAGTTTGGTCAAACTTAGGAGGTTTTTTAATCCCATGATTGGGTATCATTAAGGCCCAGATTCTTAGGTTCAAACCTATTTTGTTCCTACCCAAATATTGTCAAAATTTTAATTTTCTTTTTCGTCTTTTGTATAAACTACTAATATTCGTAAATTTAATAGGACCTAAAAGAACATAATTTCTATGTTATGACCTAAAATGGTCCAATTTGGTTTTCAGAACCTAAATGTACCTCATTCCGTGTACTGATCCAGTCCAACTGTAATTTTGTTATATAATAAATGATTGAAATGCAGTAAGTATTAACAATTATTTACTTGAATTTCACATCGTGAGTTGGCAGATAAATCTGATATTATTACAAGGATTAACAACAAAATAAATTGGAAAGGATATAAACCCATGCATGAGCATATTTATCTGTGACATGATGACCATGATTGGACTTGAAAATTGAACATGTTGTACATCCCTCGTAATTATTAAAAAGGCCAAAACCAGTCATATATAGCAAAGAATTAAGTCAGAAATTTGTTTCATAATGATCAACTTCTAATTTTTTTGACCAGTTTAACTAATATTTTGTGAATATTTTATATATGCTTTCCATCAGAGAATAGGGATGTAATTTAAGGGTGCATTCCATCAATTAAAATTTGTTGTAATTGGGAAATTTCCAAAAAGTAGGACACATTAGGGAGGTATTGTTACATAGTAGAGGATTTTGGTGTTTAACAGAAAATTGTATTACACCATTCAGGCTTGATTTAAATCAATCGAAGTTTTGGGGAAAAGATTAGGTGTCTTAGAAAAATTGTATTTTGGAATGTGACTAAGACTTCTAACATCATTTGAAAAAAAAAAGCAGTTTCTAAGTGAAAGAATAGCTACAGTTTTAACAACAGTAACACAGTGTGGAGTCCACTTTTGACTTGTGTCTTTTGTCCAATTATACATCCTCGAGCCCATTGGAGACAATGTATATAGTAGTGCTCCATGGATTCTCATATAGCTTACACTGTTCATTTCTGGTGAGCTATGGTTTTTTCATCACTGCCAACTATGCCAACGTGTAACACGCCAGAATTTTTGTAAGGCCAATTTGAAGATGTTTCAAACCACCCTGAAAAATCTTGTTGGCACCATACCTGAAACTATGAGAAATTGATCAAGCAGTTGAGACTGCAACGAAATGAAGTATCCCTCTTAGTTAGTGAAAGCTGTATACCATATACTGGGCTGGAATCATGAAAACAATTATCTGTTCATGCATTTTAAGTACACTGGTGATCTTGACATTGCCATAAGGCTCCTATGGGTTGTAAATGATTCCAAGAGAAAGATCTGGCAAAAAAAAAAAAAAACACAGCATCAATGGACTTCTAGCAGGAAAGCTTGGACACTGGTGCTGAAATCTGGGGCAGCTCCACTACCTGAAAGGAAAGCCAGTGCAGTATTGTGTAACACTTGTGTCACACCTCCTGAGGTCTCTAAAGTTTCAGGAGATAAAACCATGCGCATCAAGTCAGGAGGGATCTCAGCCTTACCAGAAGATTGCTGCTCCTATATGAAACATATTTTCGCTCTTTCAATGCAGAGGAACTGGACAAAGCACTGATCTTCATTAAATGTGAAAAGGTGTAGGGGTACAACAAACCTCTCCGGAGTTCATTAGGCATGCTGGCCCTGTCACAAAAGCCTGGCTTCTAAATATGTTTGATGTTATTCCGAAGACCACCAAGTTACCTAAGGCATTTAAAAATGTAAAGATTATCACCTACCAAAAGCCGGAATAACAGTCGTGATCACTTCTGCCTGATTTCTCTCCTCAGCTCACATTTTGCCGAATTGCATCATTCTTCCTGAATCAAGCTGCCTTTGACACTTTTGGTTTCTGTTAGTGAAAAACCTCTGCCTTCCATGTCACTTAAAACTCAACCAAAATGTTTCAAATTTTACAGAGCAAACCATTAGGTTATATACAGGTAAAGTTCATATTTCAGACATGCCAAATTAAGCTACCTTAAAAACTGGAGGTATTCTAGATCCATCATCATACCCTAAACAATATCATGGACTTACACCTAGTGTCTTATGTAATGAAGGTGGTGTCTGTCTTTACACACAATAATTCTCTCCAAACTATACAGAAAGTCTAATTTTTGCTGAGCAAACCTTATGCATAAAATAGATGTCATCTTTGTAAATCACTATGATCTAATGGAAGGATCAAGACTTTTGATCCCTTTATAAATCTAAATCATTACACTATTGATGTCACTGAATGTTACAGAAAGTACCCAGCCTTGTTGGCAATGAGAAATGAATTTTCAGAATATTTTCATTAAGTTTGTTTTTTGTAGCATTCCATTTCAAATTAAATACTGCTATGTGCTCTTATTTAAAACATATGTCAAAAATTTATGCCTAAAAAATGTAGAATAAAATCATACTTTATGATTTAATAAAATCCATTCCATTGTTGCCATTTTTCAATTACTATGTCATCCTGCTTGGTCATCTTTAAATTTTACATTTGACATCAGACTTGAGATTCGCATTGTGAATGAATGAATACTAAAAGAAATAGAGGGTCCCATCAAATCTTGTCTACTGTTCAAAAAGACACTAGAGGAGAGAGGGGAGGAGCAGACTTAATATTGGCATCTGACAGATAAATCACCATCAACAGTATTGTATCCTCTGGCCACATACTTACTACAGAGCAGTTTGGGATTAAACCCAGGACTTTCGTACACAATATGGCAGTAATGAATTGTGAACCACCATTTCATACAGTTTGAATCTCCAGACTTACTGCTTGACAGAGGAAGGTAATGTGCCATTGTAGTACTAATTCTTTATGGAGGGGAGAAATAGGGTTAAGAATTACAGAATGAGTAGTTTGAGTTCACTGCTAAGTTGATCAAGATCTTCAGGAATCTGCAGGAGGAAAGAAAGTGGCTTTTAAGTGATTACCATAGGTTTAAGGGACGTTACTCATGTGAATTTCAGTTAACATAATTGTGAGGTTATTTAGATGGAGTGGCCATGTGATGTCAAATTGATAGTGTAGAACTAGATTTCTTCTAGAAATGCTGTGGCATCAGCTGTACAATGGTGAGGTATAGAATTAAAACCGCTGTGATAAATAAGGAAATGACTTGCTGAGAGTAGTGGTTCTCAATGGTAGAAGCATAGATGGAAAGAAGGAAAGGCAGTATTAAAAGAGATGGAAGTGAGTTAGTAGTGCCATGTGGCATTATGTTGGGATCATTGCTGTTCACTATTCAAATGAATTTTTTGTGTCGTTATTTTTTTTTTTTTGACTGAAGCTACATTGGTTTTTCAGATGACATATTGTCATAAAAGAGGATTAAAGTGAGACAAGAATGTTAATAGCTGCAGACATATCCTAATTAATTGGATCAGCATGGAAAGAAAGTAAATTGCAAAATTAGTCAGCTTCTTAGGTGCATATTGTATGATTATGAGCTGGAGGAGGAATTGCTTGCCAAATCTGTTATGGGATATTATCTTTGCATCATCACCATGTACGATTTCCAGGCAAATAAAGTTAGTTGTGTTTAAAATATTAGGCAGCTGGAAGAAAATGTTTTAAGGGAACATATCAGGGCAGTTATAGAATTGAGGTTCAAAACCATGAATCGTGTGGTAGGTCTGAATATGCACACATATTTGCCACTGTCTCACCTCTTACACGAATAACATTATTTATCAATATATTGTAAAGTGTGTTTGTGTTTTTGTGCTTGCATCACCTTCCTTCCTTCCTCAGTGGTAAGTGTTGAGTTATTTTCCCTACCCTACCTTATTTTAATGGTGAGTATTGGAAGACAGTTTATAGCAGTTCTGGAAGTTTATAAGGTATACTTGTAATGGGGCCTGGATTGATGCTGGGAGAAGAATTACATATCGTATGCTGAAGAGAGAGGTTGGTGAAAATCATAAGTTAGCGACTGATTTTAGGTGTGAAAGAGTAAAATTTTTTCGTGTGTGGTTAGGTTAATCAGAAATTTGAGTCATCATCTGTACTGAATAATTTAGCTTCAAGCATGAAAGAATTCAGAGTGAAAGTTTGTGCAATGCCTTTAGGGAATTTGTCAATGGAAGATATGCTCCACTGTAATTGCTGAAAACCAGTAGGGTAATATTAGAAAAATAGTCCACTTTGATATTTTGATTGGTGCTATATCCTTTCTTGAATATAGACTTTATTGTGGGAGGATAAGGAACTAGAAAATTTTATTTTGAATTCATTCATTTGCCTTTTGTTTTCTTAATTATATCATGATGGCAACACACATCTTTGTTTTACACCCTATTTTTACCTCTCTGACCATGTGGCTCTATAACCTACCAGCAGCAGTCACTTGACAATGGCGGCAAAGATTGTGACCGCCGAAACATCGTGTTTAATCGATGGACTAACTCGGCTAGTTACCTGAGAAAATGTTATTCATTTGCAATGCCGCGAAAACCTCCAGTCTTACATATATGTTTTTGTTATTCATAAATAAATAAATCTGCTAGCAAAAAATTAACTAGATGCAATTGGAACACACGGGTCCATATGGTTTGCTTTCACTTTAGAGGTTTCACTTAAGAGTTTGAATTTTTAAAAAAACCTTGAGAACAATATAAATAAAAAATTTCTATAACTTGTGCTAAAAATTTCAGAATCAATTAAAAATTAGGAAATTAGGAAATTAGTAAATGTAATATTTTATGCAGATTTGCTTTACATTTTCATTAGCAGCTATTAAAGTTAGTAGTGAACAGTAACTTCTGTCCATCTAGTTATTATGAGAATTAACACTGCTGTTCATCTCTGCTGTCCTTAAATTTCTGAAATGTTTTGCTAAGAATGATGAAAGTTTAAAAGTAGAAAACAGTGAAGAAATAGAGGAAGAAAACTGGGAACAAACAAGAAACAGTTATCATAAATGTGAGAATTGACTGCAGACAGATAATTGGCAATTGGGTCAGTTTCAGATGGAAAAAGAAGTAAGGAAGGCTATTCTATAGTCATCTGTCTTGTTGAATGTGGTGTGGATAAAGTCATTGAGGAAGATAATTTACACAGAAATGCAGCAAAGTTGGTGGCATATGAAACTTATATGATGATGATCTGAAAGAAAACCGAATGGAATCAAGAAAGAGGCAATGGTAAAGGGTAAATATGGCTTGGAGATAAGTGTGGGGGAAAAAAAAACTAAAAAAATGAAGGTATCAAGAAACACTGACCCACTGTAGGAGACTGCAAAAGATCAGTGTTTGGTCCCTGTATAGTTAATATAAAGGGGTTTAGAGAATTGACGTAAGATCAGCATTTTACGGCGTAGTTGGAAGACAAAAAAGTATTCAGAACCATCATGTAGTTTGAAGAAAATTTTTGAAGAAGTTAAGCATTCCCTGTCAAAAGATTTTAAGGAGTTCAGTAAATGGTTTGGAGAGATACTAAATGAAATGTTATGGCGTGTTAATGTGAATCAGTAAAATTTTTAAATAAAGTTTATTGTTCATTATGTGAAATTATCTTCTAATTATACAAATAACCAAATAACACAATCTGTTGAAAAAAAATATAGTGGATCTTGAAAGTGGTCTGCCAGATTATGATACAGGTTCAAGGAATTTTGTGCACTAGACCTTAGTTTCCAAGCTGCTTAATCCCAAAGTTTTCATAGCAACTCACAAGCCAATTATGCATTTGCTCCATTAACTGAAAATGGAATAGACATGTGTACAAGTTCATTAATTATCATGCTGAAAGGTTGGGTTCATGCCCATATCCTGTTAGTTATTATTATTTCAACCCAAACATTAGTGTTAAAAAGGGCCAGTGCTAGGATTTTCTGCCCACGGGTAAGAGTTCTTAGCAGTGATGTAACTGCCCGTGGCTAATTAATCATTCATCAGATGAGGCACTCCCTCAGTCTGGATGAGCAAGTGACCATTTTTTTTTTTGGCCCAGGATCCTTTCCAGCCAGTTGGTGGTTACCGCCCCCCCCCTTTTTTTACAGACGGTGGGTCTGGAGTACATCTGCCCACTTACTCCCCCCCCCTCCCCTGACACCTGATGTTAAATTTTCTCCAGCTAACTGTAGCACATTTCCCAACCACGTTATGACCGGCATAAAATTTGGTGTGCATAATTTTTGGACACCCACAGACAGAGAAGGTGATAAAATTCTTTGTGATTGTATTTTTCATATTGAATGGTAGTGTATGAATGGATTTACATTGAAAGAAATGTTTACATTAGACAAGGAACTTGATATATTTAACAGAGGGGGAAAAAATCTTTTCTTCTTATTTTGACAAATCATTAAAAAAAATAGTGAAAAGTGTTTGATGTTACTTTAAGAGTAAAAATATTCTATTAATATTTAAATAAATTTGAAATGGTAATTGTAGATGTATTAGAAATAATAAAAATTATACCTGCAAGAGAGTGGGAGTAATTCCCAAACCTGATGTGTGGTTGTCAATAACCTTGCTAAGTTCTCTATGCTCTGCTCTTCAAATAGGGCTGTAATTTGTTTGTGAGCTGCTATAAAAACTTTGGGATGTGATATCTAGGAAACAAAGGCCCTTTACACAAAAACCTTTTAGCTTGAAACTAAGGGAATATTATCCTCCAGAATATGTTAGAGTCATTGAAATAAATGGTTACCAAACATGACAGTCCCTTAGTTTTGCAAAATTTTCGATAAAAATATTTTCAAAAATTTACTGTTCATGTAATTAATTCTCTATCAAATAGTACATATAATTGGATAAAGGAAACAAAGAAACTGCCGCGAGGCACTGAAAATAAGATAGGATAGGGAAAATAAACAGTTACCCGATTAATCTCCCTTTATTTTCAATTATAACTTTTTGAACTAAGCTACACAGACATTATATTCATTTGTTTCACTTTTATCGCTGGTCAAGCCTATTCCCTACCCCCCCCCCCATCCCCCACCCCCCACCCCTCCCGGCAATTCTTCCACTACCACGCGTTTTCCGCCTGTGCTTCATTCATGTGGCAGGCTCGGATGTGACCACATCTTTCCCCCTGCCATATGTCTCGCCTCCTACATGAGGGAGACTAAAAAGTCGAAATATTGTGTAATTCTTTCGTTTTTGTGTTTTTACGTGTCTCGCCCTCCTGCCTTCATCTGTGGTAAGTGACGGGTAACTGTTTATTTTCCCTATCCTATCTTATTTTAAATAGTACATATAGCTAAATAAATTATGTGCTGAAGTATTGAAGTTGTTAAAATTCCCTAGTTATTTTGGAGAAAAATAATTGAGTCCAGTTTTCCTATAAATGTTTGGTGGTTACATGTCACTCTGAATTTTAAACAGTTTTTGGATCAGTGGTTTTGGAAATAGAAGGGAAGAATTGTATTGTGATTTCTGCCTAAAATCTCGTACCACTTGATGAATAAGTCTGTGGGTTGCCTAAATTCTTTATAGTTATTTACACTGCACTCCAAGAACTTTTCAAATTTTACATAACAAAAGTAGAGTGATGTTTCAAATTCCTAAGTTAAAGGGATCAGAAATTAAGACACATTGCCAGACAAGCATACAAATAAACGAATAAATCTGAAAGGATCCTGTCTTTCATATAGAAGGCATAAAATAGAATGGCCTGGTAGCTCAGTGGTTAAAGTGCTTATTTTAGGATCCCTCTACAGCTAGGAAATTCATGGGTTGTGCTCTATGCATATGAAATGGACTGATATGCTGTGTGGTTTGGATTCTTATGTCACTGATCAAGGAACTAGCCATACTATTTCTGACACTGGCTTAGTGTGGCTTCTCTGTTCGAACAATCCAACCAGTCTTTGGGTTGTGGACAAAATTTTAAGAGTTCCATCTTTCATCCAGACATTGCAGAACCCTCAAAATTCATTAAAGTGATATTGCTTCTTACCACTATACAATTAAAATAAATTTGAAACAGATACCGTATTTTATGGACTATAAGACGCACCTTAATTTTTAAGAAATTTTTAAAACAATAACATTTTTACCATTTTTATTATTGAATTGCAAAGCCAGACTAAAGAAAAATCTTAGTTTATAAAACCAAACTGACCTTTAAAATCCCCGGAAATCGTCACCTAAACTTTCTTCTTCTTCTTCTTCTTGCTCTTCATCGTCATCATTGTCCTCTTCATATATAAGATGGTCTTCACTGCCATTGAGACCATTACTTATGCCACACTTCTTGTAAGATTTAACAATAATATCTTTTCACTCTAGACCATGTCTGTTTTATCCACCGACATGCTTATTTGATTGTAGGTCATTTTAAAGCTCCATTTTGCATGAATTCATGTTGGATTTCATCCATCATCAATTTGTTCTATTCCTCTCTCATATACACTTTAAATGGTTTATTTATTGAGACATCAAGAGATTATAATTGTGAAGTAAGTCCTCCTGGAATAACAGCAAGCTCTGTATTTCCCTGTCTCAGTTTCTCTGTTTCAATTTTTCAGTTTCAATTTTTCAAATGACTACTCAATTGATTTAGCACAAAAAGAGAACTCTTCATCAATAAACCACCTTTCCTTCTCTCCCACACTCTTTTAATACATAATTTCATACCACTCTCATCCATCAAAACCTTGTCATGTACGTGAACAACAACACCTGGCAGTAGTATTTCAGAAGGTTTTGGCATTGTTTTGCACTTGAAAATGATCATTGGATTAAGTTTAGTACTGTCAGCACAACACGAAAGAACAACAGTGTAGTTCATTTTTTCATGTCCACTTGTTTTTGTAGTTCCAGTTTTAGCACCTTTCATGGCATCAGTTCTTTTACTTGGCACATCAAATGTCGGAGGAGTTTTGTCCATATTCCCTTTTTGGCTTAGTTCCTCACTGGTTTTCTTTCAATGTTTGATAATAAAGTGATGGAAAGATAATATTTTCTCTTCATACTCCAGTGGCATTTTCTGAGATATGTTGGTTTTGGTTTTCATGCTAAGTCCATGATGCTTCATAAACCTGTAGCACCAACCAAATCCATCCTTAAAGTCTGTTAAGTTCAACTGTAGCACATTTTTGTATTAATTCCAATGCCATTTTGATGGTGTCCTTGAATCCATTTCAATATATCATCTTCTAGTTTTAGCCATTTTACATTCAGTCCTCTTTGCACACTTAGTCTTCATAATTTTTTTCAGTTCTTCTTTACTATCCCACTAATCATGAATAGTACACACTTTGACAATAAATTTGGCCGCTGCTGAAAAGTTCAATCACTCTTATTTTGCACAATCTGACATCAATGTCAGCCCAAGAAACAGTAATGCAATACTGGCAAGCCAGTATTGTGTTACTGTTTCTTAGGATGACATTGATGTCAAATTTTCAGCGGCAGCCAAATTTATTGTCAAAGTGTGTACTTTCAATTTATAGCATGCATCATATGAATACCTTTTATTTTTTTTTCCCATTGTGAAACCAGCTACTAATAAAAGTATTGTACTGTTACCAATAACACAAATCACTTTCAATTTAAGTTCATTTGCCCCGTAGACTTCAATGATGTTTCATAAGCTAGACAATGTTCTAGGATTGTGATGGCAGGGTGGGAGGGAGACAGTGTAGCAAGTTTATGAATCCCCACAACTCATATTTGTCGCATTGATGCACTGCTGCTGCCAGTTGAATCCAGTGTTGCCAGATAGTTATAGGTTTCCTAGAGCATCGAATATATGGTTCTTTTTAAGACTGGTGGTAATTTCAAATCAAACACTGGACATTTGTATATTAACTTCAAATTTTGGAGGCAATTTTTTTTAATGAAAAATGCATCTTATAGTCCGTGGAATACTGTATTTTTATGTATAACATATTTTTTCTGTGTTACCTATGTTCTCTTGCCTTCAGTAACATTAAATAGCATTTCTTATTTTATTGTTCAGTTCACTCCATAGTCTGACATCCTTTTCCCCAATAAACAGTTGAAATTGGTTTATTTGTTGTTCCTTCTGAAAAAATTGATGCAAGATCCTGAGGCAGTAAGAATGTTAATGAACACATATTTGTTAGAAACATATAGATTGTTTTCTTCATCAAGTTTTACATTTCAATTAGGAGAGGATATAATTTCAGCTGACTTCACCTGAGTGCAGAAGCATATTGGGTTACAGTGCAGGAGGTGTGATGGGAATACATTCAGTGAAGGAGGTTGGCCATTAGTCAGAACAACCATCTTGACAACTCTGTTTTGTTCCTCCTAAATGATTGATATCTGGAATCTGTGCTATGCTAACTTGATACCTTGTGTCTCTGTTTGCAATATCTTGCATGAATGAATTCACCGTAGCCTCCTTAATTATGCTTATCTGGCATCCTTTTGCATTGGCTAGTACTTGAGTTACCCTGAAGTCAACCTAACCAGCAGCTAACCTCCCCTTCTTCCCCCACAGCATGTATCCTTACCATGCCTCCTACTGAATTGACCAATTTGCCTCACTATACTCCCCTCTGCCCATATCTGTAGTTATGGTATTAGGTGCATGTGACTATGAGTTCACCAGTAACCAACAACCAGCATGAGTTATGTAAGGGCAATCGCTCTAGGAACCCAACAGTAAAGTGGAAGATGAAGTGAGAAACTGGCTTGAAAATGTTGCATTAGATTGATGCATCGCCCCCGTAGAATGCCTGAGAAAGTTTTACACAGTTGTTTACACTTTCATTATTTCAGATGTTTGTATCATCATCAAGGGTTTCCTGCTATTCAGCAGGTCCATGCACAATGACAGCCTTCCATGCCTTCCTTTGTTCCGTCATCTTGTAGTCTTTATATATTTTCCATTTATCATTATGTCATCAATCATTTTCTTCCTTCGCCAACCTCTTCTTTTCCTTCCGTTTACAATCCCCTCCAGAGCCATTAGGCCTACGTAAAAAGATGTTTGTATAGAAATGCTAATTTCATCCTACCCATTTCAATGTTTAGTATGGATTGATATAAACGTAAGATAGAAACAGAGGCTGTTGAGTAATACTATGTTCTGGCAGTTGTCACTTTCAGCAGGTCTGAGAAATATTTCTCTTTGCTGCAGGTGTTGAAGCAGTGTTTTGATCATTATATGGAAGTAAATTATCATTCATCACATTTAATATTTTTTTTTAAATACTTAGGCCATTCTCCTTAGGTGCTATACTAATGCTGGGTTTTTCTTATCCATCTAGTGCAGCTAACAATTCATTTGTTAACTGCACTAGACATATAAGAAAAATCCTGTGTTTAATTGTATGTTTGAAGTTGACAGTGACTGTGTAACAGTGTGGCCTTTCAGTTTGTAGATCTTTATAACTCGGATCTAACAAATGTAAGAAAATTAATAATACTTTGTCTTAGCTCCCTATCCAGGAACTTTCCTGCATTGGTTTCTGGAAACCAATTAAAACAGAATTGCCGATGGCCAAGCTAGTATTAGAACCAGATCCCATCAAAATATGAATCCCAAATTTCTTACCTGATACATTTAGTACTCTAAGTCATTGGCTAATACAGGAAAAAGAGAGTGTATATTATATTCTGACTATTTTTTAAATGAAGATTTATTGCATGATTTACACTAATTAAGTTCTTCCTTCTACCATTCATTGTGAACCATTGAGTTATATCCTAAACAGACTGTACTCTATAAGTGGATTTCAATACACAAAATTGTATATTTACGTTATTGTTTGTGTAGTTTTTTCCAGATTTCTGAAGCTAATATATTCCTGTATTGAGTTTAAATAATGTGCTGTGTATGGTAGTTAACTTTTTTTTAAAAAAAGTTGAGTTTTAGCATATTAGACTGCAAGGAGAAATTTGAAGATTTGTGGTTACTAGTTTCTACGATATTTTGAATTATACCATACTAAATTGAACACAAAGCATTGTTTTTATTTATTTGATCTTCAAGGAGAGGAATGTGATATCTTGAACACTATGAGTTATTTATTTAGCATATACCTGAAATTACATCACAAATAGTCTACATAGGTACATATATGTAAACATAATACAGTATAACATATTTACAGAGAAATCTACAGATTTGATAATTACTTGATTCTCATTTTGTACACCATCAGGAAATTGGTAGGGTTTTGAGGATAGGCTCACAGATTACACACAGATATTATGTGCTGAATAGTTTGCACCACTGTAGCACTCCAGTGATGATATTTTTCCCCATCCGTACATCTGCCACAATTGGTCTTAATTCTGTTAAGAATAGACCAGATTTTACGGCACTGTTCAAACCCTGGTAGCTTGGTTATGATGCAGGTCATTTTGAGGAGCAGCATTGGTTCTCTCCCCTGGTCAGTTAGGCTTAATCCAGTATCACTAAGCTCTTTTGGGATAGCTGCTTGGATTATGTGGCTCATCCTGCTGTAGAGCAGTATCTCCAGAATCTTTTAGATCATGCTGCACAAAGCAATGGGTCGATAACTCTGTAGTTTGTTCTGAGGTTAGCTGGGTTTAAGGAAGGGTATAATTTTTCCCTGTTTGTTGGGTATTTTATAAATTTTGTAACTGCGTAGCAAAATTTGTTCTCAGACCCACGAGTTAGATTGAATTGTATATCATTTTTAGAGACAGTTTCTATGTTTATTCAAGCTAGAAAGCAGATTTTTTTCAGTTTTTAAGATAGTATTTTCAAATGCTACATTCTCAAGCATGGAGTAATATTTAGAAAATTCGTAATAAATCAAGGAAAAAGGTTAGAGCTTCACACAGTGATCATTTTCGAATATGTAAATTTGATTAAAGCTACTTTCAAAACAATAGCTTTAACAACTTCTGAAATATTAATTAGTTAGATTCTGTTTTTAGATTATGAACTTTTATTTCACATTTTAATAATAGTAAACATGTTTTGCTTGATAGCGATGGAAAGAGCAGATAATTAAAAGTCAAATAAAATTTATTTCAGTTTAGTAATAATAAAATTATGAAGGTTATTAACAAGTCTTAGTAATCTCATCAAAATTATTTATTTACAGCTAAACTATTAAAGTTACAGAATTTTTTATAAGGATTAAATTTGACGCTTTTTATTTTATCTAGCGATTCTCAAAATTTCAAAACGCTAGGAATATTTCTAACGTTCAAGGTCAGATGGCTGACACAAGCCTTGCAGGTGTGAGATTTGATACCTGATCAGCTTTCCAGTATATTCTCATGTGAACACGAAGTGACCGGCATTTCCATGGTCCATGTGAGTACAAATATCCTCCTAGAACCTTCCCTCGGTCCCAGTCATCCAGAAACTGTGAGCGTGACAAGATATAGGCTGCAGTCTTTCAGAAACCATGGGCGCGACAGGATGTAGAGTCACGTAGTAGCAGTTGAACAGGCTTTCAGAAACCGTGAATGCTACAACATGTAGCTCAGTAGTCCAGCAAGTTTCATATCAAGCACCACTATTGAAGTTTTTATTTTGCCACAATGTAGGTTCGCACATTTAAGTTTATTACACTGTATCAGTGAAGTAGTATTACGCCATGAAGTAGTATTACGGCATGTGGGGCCTCGGGATCATGTAAGTGTCGGTCATTTACAAACCAGTTGAATAGTAAAAGTGTGTGATGAACTTTTGCATACTTTCAAGTGGTCATTAATTGTACTTTGAACTTTAGGATGTGGTCTGGCTCACATTGGTTAGTCGGATTTGCAAGTATATCCTCAGTGAATTTGTCTGATGCCTGATGCCAGTCTTTGCAAGATCCTTTAAGAATATAATAAATTTTACCATCAATAGACATGTGAAAATCATTTGCAAATACCTTTTCTTAGTTTGGGTTTATTTATACTAAGTGGCTATTGATTTCAACCAGAGCCGAACATTATTCACGGTTAAAATGTAGTCTTCACGGGTTTTCCGCCGTATGTTGTGGAAATGCGACAACGATCTTACGGCCGCCATCTTAGTAACAAATATTCGCTTCTGCATAAAATTTCTTATCTAACTCTTACAATGTTTCTTATTGAATTGTTCCTCAAATGTATTGTTAAGACTGTGAAATTGATTCAGAAGTGTTTGTGGTGTCAAATGCATTCAAACAGTATCTTGTGTAAATTTGGTGAGCTTTTGAGGAATCCTGTATTTGAATGTTGATGTTTTCCTTTCTTTATTTGGTGCCAGATTATCGTTGCTAATGATACTTGCTCGATTCCCTTGACACCTCATTCAGTACATAAACCAACTATCAGAGAGGTCTTAATGACATAAGATACTTTTTGCTCAACAGGACTTATGAAACAAGTCATAACATTATAATATAAAATAATATTATAAGAAAACTAGTCATAAACAAACACCAAAGTTTTAAGAACAGCTTCTTAAACCTTGTGTCTCTCAACAGAAGACTACGGGTCCCTGTTGAGGAACTAATCAAAATAGGCTAAATATTTTAATTTAGCCTTCAACAAGACAGGTAAAATTTTTACACTGACTCACTACATTACCATTATCATACAATTAGGTTGGTGAACCAATATCTCGACAGAGTAGTGGCTGCATTTACTGAAAAGTTCAAACAGACTTTTGGTGAATGTCATGTCCTTTTCTATAAACCTATACACACACTAAAATCAAACAAGGTTTTCGTGAGAATGCTATTTGTCCTGACAAGATCCTCCACTTGGAATCATTCTAGATTTTAAAACTTGGAAGATATCTAATCTTTTATGAACTGGCTTAGTTCTGGTGAACTGTAACTGCATCAGATGGTGAGTGAAGTACAATCCTTAATATGGGAAATTTCTTGCCGAATTGCTAAAAACAAATGTGCTAGATAATATATGGCTTGTAAACAGATCTGCAGTTTATGTATTCCAGGTTAGAATTTCAATATTGTAACATAGTACACTAATTTTGTAGGAGGTTACTTCTTTGCTCTCATATTCAGTTTTAATTTGATTAAATTTACTGTTTGTCAGTAGAAGACATTAATTCTGTTAATAGAACTTAACAATTACTAGTAAAATTGGTTGTTTCAGATTTCAATTTTCAACCAATCATAAAAGTTAAATGTCATATAGTCCAAGATGCTAGTTCAGTCGACATAATTTGCTAATTTCCCTTTCATTGTGGAGCTGCAAAGTTTGTTCAAAAGTCTCCAATCTTTTTTTGATAACCAATGGGAGATTTGTTGCATTTTGAAGACCCTAATGTGTGCACACAAATATTACTTAGCTTGCAGAGACTGTCAGTCACTGCAAGACTGCAAATAAAAGAGGTACAGTATAGGAGCATGGTCGTATTGTTTTTTTTTTTTATGAAATGACAGGATAAATTTAACAGTGATAGTGCATTAAATTCTGTCTATGTTTGGTGATTCTTAAATGGTAGCAATTTTCAAGGTGATGCAAGATCATTGAATCACAATCAGAGAACTTTCAGACAAGGTAAGTGTCAGAACTGGATCCATTCATTCCATTTTGACTGAGGATTTGGGCCCTGAAGAATCTTAGTGAAGTACCATAAGGGCACTTTCAAACAGAAAGTAACTTTGTTTGGAGGTTGCCCAAGACATGCTGTAAGACTGAACAATTTTACCATCATCCTGAACTCATTGGTAAGTGGTGATTAGTTCTGTATTTATGGGTTCGACCTAGAAACAAAGTTGCAGTCATCACAACGGAAGCATCCAACATTCCTTATGTGAATAAAAGCAAGGCTTGTCTGCAGTAATGTCAAAGTGAGACAAATTCTATTTTTTTTATTTTTATCTTGTGGCATGGTGTATCATGAATGTGCACCACATGGCACAACTATCACCAATGGCTACAACAAAGAGGTTGTGTGTTCCATTCATGATGCCTTAAGATGCAAATAGCCATATCTGAAGGCAGCCGGCAATTGGCAGCTCCATTACAATAACACTCCTGCCCATTCTTCACTTAATTGCCTGGTCAAAGAGAACACTCCACTGCTTTGTCAGGCTTCCTGTTCTTTCGACATAGCTGTGTGGGACTTCTGGCTTTTCAACAAGTTCAAAATTCCCCTGAAAGGCCCAGATTTCAGTCAAGAGAAGACAACATGCACAATTTGATGGACCAGATGCACACCATCACAAATAAGGTTTCCAGTGCTGCTTACAACAGTGGCAGAACAATTAGAAGAAATACGTGGCAGTCCAAGGGGATTAATTTCAAGAAAAATAGTTTTAGAATATATATATATATAAATCATAGGTGCTAAGTAGCGAAAAGGAATTAAACTAGGATAAGGAAATGAGCCACCACTTACTTTTACATGATGGATGTTGGACATGAACACACAGAAAAGACAAAAAATACAACTGATAAAAAAATTTTTTGGGACGAGCCCTTTGTCAACAGGAGAACATTATGCCCACATCTCCCACCTCCCAAATAATACCAAGTTCAAAATACTTATAACAGTGTCACTATTAACATGCTTATATTTTGATTTTAGGTACCAAATTTTCGTGGCTTTCTCTGAAATTGTTTTGCAGTTTTAAGAAGAGTAATGGCAAACTATTAAATATATTTAATCATAGCTATTATGTTCCTAAAAACACATCATGTAAGTTACAAGAGAGAGTCAATTGAAAACCTTAAAAGTGTAATATAAAATCGAAAGTGCATGCCAGTGGTCTGTAAGTTGGTATGCCTGTTTGAAATAATGTGCCAGATGTCTCCACAGGTGTCGGCACAGTGAAGATGGGCAAGCACCAAGAAGAAAAAGTATAAAGATAAAACCTGTAGACATTTATTGCAGAATGAAGGTACAGCACAGAGATGCCTGTTTGTCACAGCAGCAACTATATGAATGATGTAGGAAACTCGCAAATGGTGAGGCACCTGTAGCTGAAGTACCATCTCTGGGCCAGACACATCGTGTCATGACTCCTGAGAACACAGGAGCAGTTGTAGCCACTGTATTGGAAAACCCCTGGGTGACGTTGGATGACATAGCAACAGCTATATACATTAGTCATGGTTCAGCACATCACACTGTGCATTGTGTGTTCAGGTTTAATAAGGTGTCTGCACGTTGGGTGCCCTGGCAGCATTTTGATGCATGTGAACTGCGGTGCATTGGTCGCGACGGTGATCCCTTCATTGAACGAATCATCACTGGAGATGGGTCCATTATCATCAGCCTGAAATGAAGAGAGCGAGCAAAGAATGCCACCATTCGACATCATCAAAAATAAAAAAGTTTCAAACACAGCCATCTGCAGGGAAGGTTATGCCAACCCTCTTTTGGAATGAAAAATGCTTCCTCTTGGAACTCTACACACTGCAAGGAACCACTGTTACCAGCAACACATACACAGACAGACCTCCTCAAAAAACATCCTCAGCCTGCCATTAGAACAAAATGACATGGATTGCTATTCACAGATGGTGTTCTGCAAAATGACAACACATGGTCCCATATGGCTCATACAATGGTTGCAACATTCACAAACATGCGGGTTTTAATGTCTGCATCATCCACCATACTCACTCGACCTTGCCCCAAGTGATTTCCATATTTTTGGACCCCTAAAAGAAGCACTTTTTGGGATAAAATTTCAATCTGATGACAAGGTACGCCAGGCAGCGCACAAGTGGTTGTGTCGTCTCCCAAACGAATTTTTTTGTATGGGAATTCAGGTATTTCGGAAGCATTGGCTGACATGTATTGAACGTGAAGGAGACTATATCAAAAAATGATATGGGTGACTTGTGTGTGTTCACAGTACATAAAACTTTTTTTAAAAAAATAATTAATGTTTTAATTTCACTCTCCCTCATATATTTTAGAATTTTGACATATATTAAACAGTATTCTTATTTGAAATGATGTATTGTGGATTTCTCTTAACTGAAGCTGAAAATGATTTACTGGTTTTAAAATAAGCATCAGCAATAAGGTTTGTAAAATTCTTCCCAGTCAGGCACATTTTAACAATGTTTCACCCATAAAGAATTATGTTTCTTCATTCCTGATATCTCCTATTCATTAAAATGATTGACTTATTTTTTACTCCTAGATCTTCAAGTGTACATCAGTCACCTTGCAAACAAACACCTCTTATGTCTCCAACAAGTGGAACACCAATCTTCTCTAAATCAACTGGTGGAACGTTGAAAAGCAAGAAAGATAAAGGAAAAGAAAAAAGACGCTCTGGGAATAAGGTAGAAAAGCGTGAATCTGCAAGCCAATGGTACACCTCAGATATAGACTGTGCCAGCAACAGGAGTACCCCAGTTTTTGAGTTACATCAGGAGGTAATACTGGCATATGTAAGCATTTTCTCTCTTACTCCCTTGTCAGAGTGAGAGTTAGGTCATGTAATATTTTTGTTTCAATAATACAGTAGAACTCCAGTTATCTGAATCAATTGGGACTGGACCTCATTCGGATAATAGAAAATTCGGATAATTGGATTTTTTCTGAAAAAGGGTCTATTTGAATTAATTACTGTATGTTGAAAATGGGAGAAAAAAACTATATGAAAAGGAAAAGATCTTTTAATTTATTGAATGAAAAGGCAACACTTATACGTGTTAAGCGTAGCTACAAGTGCTGTACACTAGTACAGCATGTACAGTATGTACCATACTGTAAATAAAGTCATTGCTTGCTGAACATCTCTGTCAAAGTAAGCTGTTTGACTGTATTCATCTGTTTTCTAGCAACAAAGTCACTCATCCGCTTGACAGTGAGAAGTTTCATGTGGTATGTAGGCAGAATCATTATTTCTTAAATCACAGTACATTTCCATTTTAATTAAGAAAGCAATTCGGATAATCAGTGATTCGGATAATTGGAGTTCTACTGTACTTCTTTTCTGAAATCATAAGTTAAATAAATTACTTGTATGAATGTTTTTTTTTTGTTTTTTTTTGTAATTGTTACATATTTCTGTTGCTGTGCAATTTGTGTGTGTGTTTTAGAACATTTCACTTTAAAGCAGAGAGAGGTGAGCCATTTGACACACATCAAGGCCTACCAGTGTGTGGATTGTAGGGGATATCTGACATACATGTGATCTCAATCTCCAATAAGACCCAACCAATAATCCCATCACTTGCTGGTTACTTAATTCTCCCTCATTTATTAATTATTATAATTATGTTTTTTATTATTTCTGCATTTCTATACGTGTGCTCTGTGATATTGTTTTTGAAAATTCACTTCACACTATTTTACCCTTTCACCTTTTATCGTCCCCACCCTGTTCTCCTTGGCCAAGCCGGTCATGTAGTAAACCTTGGTGTGTGCATACCTCATGTTCTAAATGGGTCATCTCTTTCTGCATGAATAACATTTTAAACTGAAATATTAGAAAACTATGTATCTTTTTTAAGTGGGTGCACAGACTTCCGCGGTCGTTGTCAATGTAATCTTGGTTGTCCGGGTTGAACCGGGTTGACGCGGTTCAACCCGGACAACCAAGATTACATATGTATCTTTTTTGTTTGTTGCAGCTCTCCTTCCTGCTTTCACTATATTTTGTTATTTTTATTCCCCAAATTTTTCCTTTCCATTATTATCATTGTATGTATTACATTATTGCTCAGGGTATCATCTGCGTGGTAGTTTTATGCTTTTCATACTAGCTTTACATCTCTGTATAAATATTTCATTTTATGGATAGTTGAATTTATCCCAATTACCCTTTCTTTATGATGTAGTTGACTGTATAGGAGAATCAGATATTCCACACATCCTGAAAAGAATTTAATTTTTCCTGCCTTCATCTGCGCTAAGTGATGGCATATTTTTCCAGTCCTTCCTTATTTTAAAATTTTAAAATCAGAAACATATATATTTTTTTTCTGTGCATTTAACTTGGCCTCATTCCATCTCATACTGTTGTTCCTATTTTGAACTTCCACCTTAAAGTTTATGGTCATTATGGTTATTGAAAGGGGTTCATTGGTTGTCGCTTACTGGCCCCCCTAGGTGTTCCTCACAGTTTGAGCCAAAAAATTTCAGTAACTCGGCCACGAACAATTGAAGAACATTTATTTACACATTTTCTTGTGTAGTTCCTACTGAAGATGATTTTTAGGATTTGATGACTCGTAATTTTCAGAACTTCGTTTACACTTTAAAAGACAGTTATTCAGTATAAACATATTAAACAGTTAAGCACAACATTATGAAACACTTTAAAAATTGCCTCGACCACACCTGGTCTGTTGGCTATAGTTTTTCAATGCTGCCTCTGATCTTGCTGCCTGTGTCGGGGTCACAACTGTTCAACACCCCTCTAATTTTTTTGTGGTCTGTCACAGGCCACTCTGTTGCTGGCACTGGGATAGACAATATTAAAGAACACATACCCAAATCTTTCACTGTCTTCAGTGTTTGTTTTTCAGTCAATATTCGCTTACAAAACACAACCGGTATGGCACTTAGCCAGTCCAGAACATTTCCCTGAAGTTCACTGCAGTATACACTAAGAGATGGCACACAAATTTTCATATTAGTCTTTTTTTTGTTTTGCTGTCGTCAGTCTTTATACTGGTTTGATGCAATCCTCCATCCCTTCCTATCCTGTGCTAACCTCTTCATTTCTACATACCCCTTACAACCCATGTCCTAAATTATCTGCTTCATATATTCTAATCTCTGTCTTCCTCTACAGTTCTTACCTTCGACTGTTCCCTCCACTAACAAATTAACCAATCCAGCATGTCTCAAAATATGACCTACCAGCCTGTCTCTTCTTCCTGTAAGCTTCTTCCATAAACTTCTTTTCTCACCCATCATTTCCAAAACTTGTTCATTTCTTACTTTGTCTGTCCACCTAATTTTCAGCATTCTTCTGTAGCACCACATTTCAAATGCTTCAAATTTCTTTCTTTCCAGTATTCCCAAAGTCCATGTTTCACTACCGTAAAGTGCTGTGCTCTACACATAGAGTTTTAAAAAGTTCTTTCTAATTCCTAGATCAATATTTGAAACTAAAAGGTTTCTCTTTTTCGTGAAGGCTCTTTTTGCAAGTGCTATTCTGCTTTTAACATCATTCCTGCTTCGGCCATCGGTTGTAATTTTGCTTCCCAAGTAACAGAAGTCACTCACGTCTCCTATTGATTCCGATCCTATTTTTATATTTAATCTGCTAGTATTGGTATCATTTCTGCTACATTTCATCACTTTTGTCTTACTTTGATTTACATTCAGTCCAAAATCATCCTTCAGTATTAGTCTACTGCACAATATATTGAAACATAATTATTCCTCAACTTTATACATTTTTAGATCTACTATGTTTGTTAGCCCAAAACCTTTTTTTCACTAAGGGAACTCTAAATGATAGGCATTTGGGTGAAGATTTTCACTTATTCTAATTTTCCAATATATACATCAAAAATTTTCTTAATCTCAGCAACATCATATGACCTCCATTGTGACTTGTGAAGCAAAATTGGTAGGTTTAAGCACCCTGTTATACCTCTTACATCTTTCTGCTGCTTATTTTTTTTTTTATTATGGTTCTTACTCTGTTTTAACTCATCACCATTGATCTCTTTTTTTGGCAGATAATGAACTGTTTCTTTTATTAGGTTCAGTGCTTCTTCATTCTTTATATTTGCCACAGCGTAGGTCCAGTGCTCTCTCTTTCCACACTGTTCATAACATCCTCAAAATCTTTTCAGTATTGATTAGTGTACTTCCAGTTGCTTTCTAGATTTTATTCATTTTTATGAACTTCGCAAATACATCCACAAGCACAAAAGCATACGAACATCAACCTCGTGCCTTTGGTAATGGGCCATATAAGTCTAATGCCACTAAGTCCAAAACATCTATGGGCTGTATACTCTGAATAGCTCCTTTTGTTGCTACTGTAGATACTTTAACACGTTTGCAACGGTCACATCTGTGTACTCTTCTAGAAACTCTCCTTTCCATATTATGGAAGATAATCCCCTCTTTTAATTTATGAAGACATTTTCTGGCACCGAAATGGCCATAACTCAGATGAGTAATTTCTATTATCATATCTACCTCAGCCTTCGGCCAACACAATTTCCAATTCTCTGACGTATTATCCCTTCTTCTGAATAATATTCCATTGTACAACTTGTAATACTTCGTACAAAATGTTATAGGGAAACTAGCAGAGTTAACAAAGTGTTATCACATGATATTTCAGCAATCACATGATATTTCAGCAATCACATTCACTGTCGCCATCTTCTGGTGAAGTAACAGATGCTCGGTGTTGTTGAGCCACACCAAGACTCCTGCTATCACGCCATGATTTGCTGGCTTTGGAACCCGTCATAGCCGGGGTCCTGTCTTGTCGCAACTTGATTCGAAGCCCATGGCCTGTAGCAGTCAGGCTGAAAGTCATCATTCGTTTGAAGGAAATGACAAAATACAAAGCCTTCCCCATAATCTGCTAAAAAATGCATGAGCAACAATTCCTCGCTCCTACTACTAGGAAATGTTTAGTTGATCTGGACATGCCATGTATGTATCTCAGCAGTGCTATTGATGCCAAGCTTCACTCCGTTGGTACCCGCAGACCCAGTTGACGAGGTTTGATACAAGACAAATTTCAACCATTCTGTGGAAACGCTGTCCCAGAAGCTCTCAGTTTGTGCCAGTACTCTGTTTTTTTTGTTTTTTTTTTGTTTGTTTTTTTCAAAATCAAAGGCCTGGCCCTGTTTGAGGTTGTGTTCTGCCACTACAGACTTCTCTTTCTGCCCCAGACTAATGTGTTGAGTATGTTCCAGACATCGCTGGTTAACACACAGTCTCGTCTAGCCGAAGTACCTCTTTGAAATTCACAAGGAATGCAATATACCCCAGGTGTCCGCATAGCAAAGTCATCTTTAGTGGAGTGCAAAATATTCTTCACCTTCTGTGGCAGTTTGAAAACAGTCTTAATTCCAGTTTTTGCTAGAATCCTTTCCTGGATGTTGTAGTGCCCGAGTACAGAAAGAAGGCTAGATCTCTGGTGGCTCGTTGCTGGTGTTATCAAGCATACATCTTGGCTCCCAGAATGCCAGTCCTATCTTATAATCAGTGTACCCATTGCGTCTGAAGGTCTGATGATTCAATTCCCCTGGTAGGCTGTCGGCATTACATATTGCTTGTGCCCTATGTACGAGGGGGCACCCAAAAGTAACGGGAATTGGGCTGCGGCGGCCAGGGAGAGTGGGGGAACCCATTGTTTGACCTGGTGTCTGTTACTGTCATGCTACCTGAGTCAGTGTGCGAAGTTGTGTCACTGTGAGTGTATCGGTTCGCCTGTGATAGTTTTTTTAGTAAAACAACTTTTTCCATTTCGGCGAAAACGTGATGGCAGATTGTCGAGAGCAACGCGTGGCTGTGAAATTTTGTTTCCTGTTGGGGAAATCGGCGGCGGAAACTATTGTAATGCTGAGGACCGCTTACAGGGATGCTTCCCTAAGTAAAAGCAGAGTCTGTGAGTGGTTTCCACGTTTTAAAAATGGAGAAATGTCAATTGATGATCAACCCCGTTCAGGACGTCCCTCAACGACAAGAAGAGACGAAACCGTCGACAAAATCAATGCCCTCGGTCGTGCAGACCGTCACCGAACCATTGATCAACTCCGTGGGATGTCTGGAATATCATGGAGTTCAATTCAGAGGATTTTATCCAAAGATTTGCAATTGAGAAATGTTGCAGCTAAATTTGTCCCTCTCCTTCTCACAGACGAGCAAAATGAGCGTCGACTTCATGCATGTTTTGAGCTTCAAAATCAGCTCAAGGTTTTTTTTTCGAAAGTGATTACTGATTATGAATCGTGGTGCTATGGATACGACCTCGAAACAAAGCAGCAATCAAGCCAGTGGAAGACATGTGCTCTCCTCATCCCAAAAAAACTCGCCAAGTGAAGCCAAACATCAAGACAATGATCATTTGTTTCTTTGATTTCAGAGGTATTGTGCACCCGGAGTTTGTTCCCCCGGGTCAAACTGTCAACCAGGAGTTCTACTTGGAGATTTTTAAAAGATTGAGAGCGAGTATCTGGAAGAAAAGTTCAGATCTTTGGCACACAGGCGACTGGTTTTTCCATCATGACAGCGCGCCGGCCCACACCGCCCTCTCCGTAAAGCAGTTTTTTACTAAAAAATGGCATCACACCAATTTTCCACCCCACCTTCTCACTGGAACTAGCCCCCTGTGGTTTCTTTTTGTTCCCCAGACTCGAAAGGGTTATGAAAGGAAAGTTTTTGCCACTGTGGAGGAGGTAAAACAAAAATCGCCAGAAGGCATAAAAAACATCCCGATAAGTGAATTTAAAAACTGTTTTGAACTATGGAAGGATCATTTCAAGTAGTGCGTTGTGGTCAGGGGAGAATACTCTGAAGTTGATCAAAATTTGGTGTAAAAATATTAAGAAATAAAGACATTATGACGAATTTCCCGTTTCTTTTGGGTCCCCCCTCGTACAAGCGTGGTGAGTACCATCTTGTGTTGTGCTGGGTGGTGATGGCTATGCACGTTCAGTCATACCTGTAAGACGGCATGTAGGTTTCCTGTACACAGAGAGAGTTTCCTTTCTATAAGAATGTCTAAGATAGGTAGCTGGCCTTCTTCATCCTCATCTATTGTAAACTTCATATTTTTATTTATACTGTTCAGGTGATGGAAGAAAGCTTACAGGTTGTCCCTGCCATGTGGCCAAACTACAAAAGTGTAATCCACGTATCGGTAGAAAGTGCTAGTGCCTTGTTTTCAAAGTCCTCCATCAACATGTTCATAGTATTCCCCATCATACAGGAAATATGATGATTGGAGTGTGTGCCAGGATCAAAATGCTGTTCCAGTAGAGCCAGCATATCAGTGAGAGGGACCCTGGTGAACAGTGACACCACATCAAAGGTCACCAATAAATCTTGCTGATCCAGGTGGAGCTCTTTGATGGTGTCAATAAACCTTGTGGAGTTTGTCAGGTGGTGAGGACATTTTAGTGGTGTCAGCAGCCCAGTATTACACCTTTGATTTTTTCTCCAAAATCTAAATTTATCAGATCTGCATTGGTATTATAATATAATGGATCATAATTTCATCATTGTTAGACATTTTCACTTTTGAGGGTCATCCAGCACATCCTCTTCCATGTCTGTATGTCACTCCAAGAATTTTCCTTCACCACTTGTCTCCAAATAACTCCCTTCACTTGCCCATGGTCTCCAAACTGGTCTCCTTCCCTTCCCACTGTTCAAAGTGCTAACTTTGGCACTCTCCCACCCTTCATCCTAACTATGAACTATGCCCCAGCCACTGCAGTATTTTCTTTGTTAACATTTCTTCCAATCACACACCGAGTGTGGTGGTGTAACGGCTAGCGTTCTGGCCTCACATTCGGGAGGACGGCGGTTCGAATCCCCGTCCGGGCATCCAGATTTGGGTTTTCCATGGTTTCCAAAATCACTCCAGGCAAATGCCGGGATGCTTCCTTCAAAAAGACCATGGCCGAATTCCTTCCCATTCCTTGCCTCCCATCCTGTCCCGTCTCTAAAGACCTCGCTGTTAGAGAGACGTTAAGCAGATAAAATAATAATAATAATAATCTTCCAATCATTCAACTTTTAATCTCTTGGTGATATTTTTTTATCTTTCCTTGTAACATTCTCTACCCCTCACAGAAACCTCATCTCTGCCACCTGTAATCTGGTGATATCTCCAAGTTTCAGAGCCATGGGTCAATACTGGTGGTAATAAACTTTCCAGTGCAAAATTTTGGCTTCCTTCTGTGTGTTCCACCTCCTGATGATATCCTTTATCTGATGATACAATTGAACTCTGCCCTACTTCTTCGTCCAACCTTCCATTGGTAATTTACCTTGCTACTTATCCATTCCAGTTTTTTGTTTTAATGTACCACATCCTTTGATTCAGTGTTTCTTGCTATCTTCAGTATCTTCGTTTTTTCTACACTCATCACCAGGCCATGTTTCCACCATTTTCCTAATTCTCTTTCCACATTCTGTTCTATCTCTTCCATGTCATTATGTAATCAGTATATGGCATCACATTAACTCTGCTAGCTCTTTGCATCTCTGGACTTCTGTGATGACTTCGTAGAATACAACATTAAACAGACCGAGTGTGGTGGGTCAATGGTTAACATTCTGTCCTCGCATTCGGGAGGACGTGGGTTCAAATCCCCGTCCGGGCATCCAGATTTGGGTTTTCCATGGTTTCCCCAAATCACTCCAGGTGAATGCAGGGATGCTTCCTTCAAAAAAGCCATGACTGAATTCCTTCCCATTCCTTGTCCCCAGTCCCATCCCGCCTCTAATGACCTTAGCCATCGACAAGGCATAAAGCAATAAAAAAAACATTAAACAGAACAGTTGACAATATGACAATACACTTCCTTGTCTAATTACCCTTTACATTTGAAACTATTGAGAGTGTCTACTGTCTAAACATATGAAATTCTTAAACTTCTTGTGAATTTTTCTTAATAGTTGCAAGATTCCTTCTTCTATTTCTCTCTCAAGCATATGGATTCTGTTGATATTTTGTTGTACGAAGCATGTTTTTTAAGTAAGTACTGTTTCGAAATTAAAAAAAGACTTGCAAATATATCTCAATAATTTTATTTTGACATGAAAGCCTGTACCTTATGCTACTTTTCTACATAATTCCCTTCAATATTGAGGCACTTGTCATAATGTAGTACCAGTTTTTGAAAACCCTCCTCATAGAAGTCTGCGGCCTGACTTGTTAACCACTGCATCACAACTGTTTTGACTTCGTTATCGTCTTCAAGATGCTGACCGCCCAGGTGTTTCTTCAAGTGCAGGAACAGATGGTAGTCACTGGGCACCAGATCAGGGCTGTATGGAGGATGATCTAGAGTTTCCCATCGAAAAGATGTGATGAGATCTTTGGTCTGATTAGGCACATGTGTACAAGCATTGTCATGCAGCAAAATGATGCCCTTGCTCAACTTACCACGTCTTTTGTTCTGGATTGAACGGCGCAGATTGTTCAATGTCTCACAATAAGCTGCTGCATTGATTGTCTCATTACGAGGCAGAAATTCCACAAGCAATACTCCTTTTCTGTCCCAAAAAACTGTGCACATGATTTTCCGGGCAGAAATCATTTGCTTGAACTTCACTTTTTTGGTTGAATCTGAATGCCGCCATTCCATGGACTGTTGCTTTGATTCAGGTGTGACGTAGGCCACCCATGTCTCATCGCCCATAACAATTTGGCTTAAGAAATCATCACCATCTTTATGGTACCACTCAAGGAAAGTCAATGTACTGCCTAAATGTTTGGTTTTGTGCACATCCGTTAACATTTTCGGTACCCAACGTGAGCACAATTTTCGGTAATTCAAGTGCTTGGTCACAATGCCATACAAAAAACTATGAGAAACACAAGGAGGAAATCATAAAGTGTCTGTTTTCTCTCACCTTATTGTCCACTTTCTGCACCAAACTTTCACTAACGACCAAAGGACGCCCACTCCGTTGTTCATCATGCACATTTCTGCGACCATCTTTAAATGCTCTCACCCACTTTCTCACCATTCCATCACTCATAATGTTTTGTCCATAAGCTGCACAGATCTCACGATGAATATCAATCAGTTTTAGGCCTTTAGCACAAAGAAATCTTATAACAGCCCGTACTTCACAATCGGCGGGACTCACGATTATCGGAGGCATCTTAAACACTCAGTGAACAACGTAAACAAGGAAGAATTAGATAATTATGTACGTTTTTGCGGCGGCAATGGATGATAAAAACTTCTCGGGTTTCAAGTCACGTCAGAATTGAGCCGTCTGGCGACGTTTCGGAAGCTTGCACTGCTTCCATTGTCAAGCCCCCGCTTAACATTACTGAAGTCTGAGTTGGTTAAAGAAATAAGGTTAGAACGTGACAATATTATGGTCAGCCTGGACGTTACGTCGTTGTTTACGCGTGTGCCTTTAGGGGAAACTGTTGAACTACTTAGTGAACATTTTGATCCGAAACTTGTGGAGTTATTCAGACACACCCTCACGTCTACGTATTTTGTGTACCAGGGCGAATACTACGAGCAAACAGACGGCGTGGTTATGGGGTCCCCGTTGTCTCCCGCAGTAGCTGACTTCTACATGGAACATTTTGAGCATATAGCTCTTGACACGGCTCCTTTAAAGCCTAAATGTTTCTACAGGTTTGTTGACGATACGTTTCTCGTGTGGTCTCATGGAATTCCGGCATTATATGAATTCGTGAACCATCTTAATGGGATTCACCCTAACATTAAATTCACGGTAGAAATCGAAAAGAATGGATCACTTCCGTTTTTAGATGTTCTAGTGCGTCGGAAGCCTAATGGAAGGTTAGGGCACAACGTTTACAGAAAACCTACACACACCGATCGCTATCTTAATGCTCAAAGTTTTCGCCATCCTTCTCAGAAACTGGGAGTGCTCAGTACTCTTGTCCATAGGGCAAAGGTGGTGTCCAACAATGAACATTTAAAGGAGGAACTGCAACACCTGGAACGCGTATTTTGCGCCAATGGTTATAGCACTAAAGAAATCCGACGTGCAACCATCGGAAGACACAAAAGTACCAAGACAGATGACAGAGACCAAGATAAGCCGCGTGCCTTTCTACCTTTCTGTGGAGCAGTAACGTCAAAAATAGCAAGATTACTCAACAAACAGGGCATCCGTTCAATTTTTCGACCTCCGCCAAAAATTGGACAGCTGTTGCGAACTCCGAAAGATAGTCTCAATCTTCGGGCTCCTGGAGTGTACAAAATTCCATGTGAATGCGGCACTTCTTATATAGGGCAAACCTTAAGGACAATTAATGAAAGACGAAAAGAACACATCAGATATTTTAAACTTGGACAAAAAGAAAAATCTGCCTTAGCCGAACACGCCATTGACAACGGACACGAGCCGTGCTTCGACAAAACGACACGCCTTTGTTACGCAAATAACTTTTGGGACAGTGTTGTGAAGGAGGCTATTGAGATTAGGCTTAGCAACAATGTTATTAATCGTGATCAAGGCCTCAATTTAAGCCAAGCTTGGAAGCCAGCATTTGGATTATTACAAACGAGATGGAATCAAGCCATATTAGGGCATACGAGTGACCCGATCGTGACGTCACCAAGCGAGCAGGGCCTAACTATATCGCCCCTCCACGCGCTTTCCCCTCCGTTCCTGGCTGCTGGCGCTATATAATAGACTACCGTGCGGCAGACTTCAGTAATGTTAAGCGGGGGCTTGACAATGGAAGCAGTGCAAGCTTCCGAAACGTCGCCAGACGGCCCAATTCTGACGCGGCTTGAAACCCGAGAAGTTTTTATCAAGGAAGAATTAGACTGTAATGGCGTCAGTGTGTAGGCAAGAGATTTAGGTACCCAGTGCGCATGCGCGGAACGCCGACCATAGCGCTGCAGCCACGTTGTGACAAAACTGTACTTACTTAAAAAATACGCCTCATATGTCATTTGTATCTCAATTAAAGCTATTATTGTATCCTTCACATACCTCCACATTTTCTCAATGTTTGTCTGAGCAGTGGCAGATCCAGGATTTTTTTTGTGGGGGGGGGCTAGGATTTCACTTGTGGGGGGGGGGGGGTGCTTGACTCCGGCGAGGAGGGGGTCGAGACAGAAATCTCATTACTCCAGATTGCTGCCCTTATAAGAACAATAGAACATAAAAATCCCCAAAATCCATGTCATCAGGGGTGACTTTGGCAGTTTTTGGGGGGGGGGCTTCAGCCCCCTAAACCCCCCACCCCCCTCCCCTCCCCGGATCCGCCACTGTGTCTGAGTATAAGAATTTTGTTTACCATTGATATTCTTCATCTGAATCGATACTATTCCTACAATACAATACAGTACAATAAATTTTCCATAGATCTCAATATAAGAAAAACAAATGCATAAAAAAATAGTTTAATAGACCAAAAGATGTACTTTATACCATAATATCTATATTAATTATATCAACTACGTTTACACAGACCACTGGCAATTATTTTGTAGATACCTTACAAATAAGTTCTTCAATGGAATAGAAGGAATTGTCTATTAAAAATTCTTCCAATCTCTTACTGAAGTTAATCTTATCAGTTACTAGACATTTAATATGTGTTGGGAGCTTGTTGATGCTGTGTATCCCTGAATATCGGACCCCTTTCTGAACAAATGGCAATGACTTGTAATCCTTGTGAAGATCATTTTTACTTTTAGTGCCATAATTTTGTATTTTACTATCCGTTTCAAATAATTTGTGACTACAATGGACATTATTGTGTATATATACTCGGCCATCAATGTTAAAATCCCTTACTTCTTAAACATCTCTCTGTATGAAACTCTGCTGCTAATCCCACACATAATTCTTATTGCTCACTTTTGAGCTCTGAACACTTAGTTTCTAAGAGCAAAATTGACATAGAATATTATTGCATATGACATTAAGCAGTGAAAATAAGCTAAATAAACTAGTTTCCTCATAAGGAGACCACCTATAGCTGAAATTGTATGAATTGCTAATATGGCTGTACCTAATCGCTTCAGTAAGTCAGATACATGCACACTCCAATCTAAATTTTGATCAATATGGAAACCTAGAAATTTCACACTTTCTACCTCTTGAATGGGCTGTCTTTGTCAGGGGTTAATCTGTCTTATATACTGAATTACGTATGTTGAGTTTTATCAAAGTTTAAAGAAGAGTCGTTTGCTGTAAACCATTTGTTAATAAGGTAAAAGACATACAGGGGGAGGACAAAATAATATGAACACCTGTGAATTAATGGAAAATCTTTATTAATAGGGGGTTTGACCACCCTTTGACTGAAGTACAGCTTTAATGTGATGTGGGATAGATGCATAAAGGTCATGGACAATATTTAAAGGTATATTAAGCCATTCCTCCTGCAGAACGGTTTCTAATTCCGAAAGGCTGGATGGACACTTCTTTGGGCGTTCTCCAGACATAAACGCATCCGGTCGTCTGAAAAAGGGTGACTGACGATTCATCTGACCATATTACCTGTTGCCACTGCTGTGGGGGCCAACCTTTGAGATCTCCGTACCACTGGCATGCATCACTTGAAAGCATTAGTTGCTGTCACCAAGGGTTTACGAATTGCCACTCTGCCATAAATGTTCACATCATGAGGTTCCCTTTTGACAGTTTTTGTTGAAACAGGGTCCTGGAGATGACTGTTCATTTCGGATAATGATTGCTTGTGCTTTCAGGCTACTGTATGCTTCAAGACCCGTCTATCCCTATCAGTAAGCTTTGACTTTCGGCCACTGTTGTGCTTTGAAGACGCCGTCTTACCCTCTTTCATGTGTGCTGTCATAACGGCTGATACCGTACTCTTTGCAAACCCCAAAAGGTTTGATGTTTCCGTAACCGATGCTCCACTTAAACGCGCTCCAACAATCATTCCTCTTTGGAATTGTGACAGGTCTGACATTTCAACTTACCACAGACAGTTTGATAGACACATGCAATGCAGGTGACTGCTGTTGAGAGACTGATACCTTCCTCTTCATACTCACTAGGTGGCAGACTTCTGTTGCAGGTGGCGCGGCTGTACTGCAGGTATGAAATACCTCATACTTTTTCACAGGTGTTCATATTATTTTGTCCTCCATCTGTAATTTGAAGTATCTTTGGTAGAGAATTCTGTAGTATTTTTTAATTCTTATGCATGTGGCATCTGAAAATTGGACAAATTTTGAATACTTAGATGTAAAACATTGTAGGTCAGTTATATATATTAAAAACAATAGTGGCCCAGATATAGAATCCTGAGGTACTTCACATATGATGAATCCCCACTCAGAAAACAGTGGACCACATAATACAGCATTAAAATATTCCAGTGACACTTCTGTTTTCTATTCAGAAGGTAAATCTAAGTCATTTATTAACAATGCCATTTATATCATTATACTTTAATTTTTGTATCAGAATTTCATAATCAACACAGAAAATTTCTACAGGCATCAATTTACCATTTATTCATTTTGCAGTGTCACAAATAGAACGTATTATGTTGAATGAGGGGCGTAGCTATCAGAGGGCTAGGTGATTCCGTGCACCAGGAAGCTCAGGGGGCCCCCTAAAGCTCACAAGACTTGGTAGAGCAAAAAAAAAGTTTGCCCATCTAACCTGAGGGCCCAAAATATTTTTTTTTGTTGCATCGCGGCCCTTGTGAACCTAGCTACACCACTGTGTTGAATGGCCCTTTTGAAAACCAAATTGTGATTTAGTTAGAATATTTTTATTTTTAGGGTGTTGGTAAACTCCATTGTGCATTGCTTTCTCAAAAACTTTGAGAAGGCTGTTAGTAATGAACTATGATGGTAATTTGATACAATGACTTATTCCCCCTTTTTTAGACTGGTTTAACTATAGTATACTTAACCTTAGCTAAATTTAACGACACAGTGTCAAATTTTTCTGGGAAGCCTGTATTGACGAAATCAATACTAGGTATCAATGAGCTACTGCCAGTCAATTTATCAGCAATTGAGAAATTATATTCTACTCAATTTTGTTTGATATAAATGTTTTGTTTGATATAAATTTCATTATTGACCTGATTAGTTTTCCCCGTTTCCTTTTTTACAATATCCCATATTGTTTTAACTTTATTTTCAGAGAACCTTACCTGCATAGTGCACACTTTTAGATTCTTTAATAACCTTTCTCAGTATTTTGTAATATTGCTTGTAATATACTTTGACACTAGCATTTTCCCACTGCTTCATGCGCATGTGCTTTGGTACATGTAAAATTCTTTAGCGATTTTATCCTATTACCAAATATTAATGTATTCTTAAAACTTTCCTATGTTTCATTTATCGCCTTAGGTTCGGTTTTCATACTCATGTCCGAGAGTTTCATTCATATTTTAATGTAATACAATTTATGAAATTTATGATGCCCAGCTATTATGTATCGAGTCCAGGAACACTGTTAAACAGATAAAGAAAAGCTGGGTTTATAGAAGAAATATTAGTGAAAATAATATAAAACACTTCATAGATACCTTAAACAATGAAAACTGGTTAGAAGTATATAATGCGCAGGGTGTTAATGCGAAATTTGATTCCTTTCTGAATATATTTCTAACACTTTTTGAAGGTAGTTTCAAAAAAAGGAAAATTCTCAACACTCCAAACAATGAACTGGGCATGGGATGGATAACAAAGGGTATTAGAATCTCTAGTAAAACAAAGAGGGACCTTTATTTAAAAATGAGAGAATCAGATAACTATGCGCTGAAAGTTCACTATAAACTTTATTCTAAAATACTAAGAAATGTAATAAGGAAGGCCAAGAACAAGTACATATCGGCGAAAATAGAAATTCAGACAATAAAATGAGAACAATATGGAATATAATAAAGACTGAAACAGGAAAAACTGTAAATCACTCTAAAGACATAAAAATAGAACAAAATGGACATGTGTATAGCGAAGTAGGGGAGGTTTGTGAAATATTTAACAAACATTTTACGTCAGTAGTAGATAAATTAGGCATAGAAAAGCAATCCCCACATAGTGCTCTAAGGCTTCTTGAGACTGCTTTCCCAAATAGCTTTGTGGAGATGAAATTGCCACCAGTAACAGTCTCAGAATAAATAAACTCATTAAACAATTAAAACCTAAAAATTCTTCCAGCTATGACAATATTTCAAGTAAATTACTGAAAAGATGTTCAGACTGTATCAGTCATGTACTTGCTCACATTTGTAATGAATCCTTAATACAAGGTGATTTTCCCGATAGACTAAAATATGCTGTTGTAAAACCATTATTTAAAAAAGGAGACGTAACATGTGTAGACAACTATCGTCCCATTTCATTACTTTCAACATTCTCAAAGGTTTTTGAAAAAGTCATGTATAGTAGAGTAATAAAACATGTTACACACTATAATATCCTAACTAATTCACAATTTGGGTTCAAAAAGGATCATCCATAGAAATGGCTATATATTCATTTTTAAATAACACATTTGAGGAACTGAATAATAAAATGAATCCTGTAGGAATATTTTGTGATCTTGCAAAAGCATTTGACTGTGTAAATCATGAATTACTTTTGAAAAAAATGGAATACTATGGTATTTTTGGGACCGCAGGTAAATGGTTTAAATAATACATTGAAAGCCGAATGCAAAAAGTTTCAATTTTTGATTCTAAAATAAGTAAAGATGCTTCATCAGACTGGGAGAAAATAAAACATGGAATTCCACAAGGCTCTGTCTTAGGTCCCCTCCTCTTTCTGTTATACATCAATGACCTTCCTGGAAATTTATCCGACAAAGTTAAGAGTGTTTTATTTGCAGATGACACTAACCTGACTGTGCGTAAAACACCAAACAGTACTATAGAATTTAATGTAAATGAAGTACTTAGAGTAGTAGCAAATTGGTTTAAGGCAAATTCATTAAAATTAAATTTTGAAAAAACACATTATATTAGGTTTAAAACAAAAAACTATGCACAGCCAGATATATGTATAAACTATAAAAACAACAAAATCTTAGAAACAGAGAGTATAAAATTTCTTGGTATTAAAATAGATCAGAAACTCTGTTGGCATGATCATATCACTACACTACTGGCAAAGTTAAGTAGTGCCACCTTCGCAATACGAACACTTTCTCTAACAGCAGATCTAGAATTAATGAAACAGGTGTACTCCTCATATTTTCATTCAGTAATGTCATATGGCATAATTTTTTGGGGAAACTCTTCACAAAGTAAAAAAGTTTTCATAGCACAGAAAAGAGCTATTAGGTTTCTGTGTAGGGTAAAACCAAGAACTTCTTGCAGACAACTCTTTAAGAAACTCAATATTCTTACAATGTATTCTCAGTATATATATTCTCTCATGAGCTTTGTCATAGAAAATTTTAACCTGTTTACACCTAATTCACAGGTACACAGTTTCAATACAAGAAACAGAAATAACTTGCATAAAACACAAACATCTCTGTCATTAGTACAAAGAGGAGTTAATTATTCTGGGATACATCTGTTTAATAAACTACCTAATCGTATAAAACAGCTTTCAGATAATAAAGATGTATTCAAACAAAAACTTAGAGATTATCTTATTGGCAACTCCTTCTACTCCATTCAAGAATTTGAAGAAAATAATTAATTGTACTCATTATGACGTTAGCAAAACTCAGTTGCAAAAATGTATGTTTATTATTATTTCTTGTATTTGTAAAATATGTATATATATATATATATATATATATTTACTATGATATGACTCATATTATGTGTATATGTATCAACAATGACATGTTTCACATCCCAGAGGTACTTCCTCAGCAGGGATCCATGGAACAAGATTGATAAATAAAAAAAAAAAAAAAAAATAAACTAGAAGAGCTATTTGAAAAATTAACTATACTAATTCATAGAGATAATTATTGTGTGAAGTAAAAAAAAAAATCGTTTATAAAGTGTTTTATTTTTGTGATGTAAGGAAGTGAAGCAATGTTTAAGAGTTTAAAATGTTACCCTTACCTTATTTGGTAAGTTGGTCACTGAAACGCCTCCGTGTGCCATTTTTAAATGTTGATATGGAGGATTGCAGGATAACCTTGGTGCCAAAAATTTATATCAGTATAGCAGTTATCTGCAACTTTGTGCTCTTGGAAGTATAGTTATAGTATAAGAGTTTTCTTTATTGAAAATAACAGTAATAGTTGCACGGTAACCATGGTGCCAAAAATGTATATCAATGTAGCAGTTACCTGCAACTTTGTGCTCTTTGAGGAGTGTTATAGTATAAGAGTTTTATTTATTAATAATAACAGTAATAGTAATAAATATTTCAATGTAATAATATTTTCTATAGCAAAAAAAAAATAAATTCATCATCATCATTAGACGTTTCCACCTTTGCGGATCGTCCTGCACGACCTCTTCCAAATCTTGTCGTCATTCCAAGATTTTTCCTCTGCTACTTTTCTCCAAATGACTCCTTTATCCTTTATATGGTCCATCCTTCTTGCCTGAGGTCTTCAATATGGTTTGCTTTCCTTCCTTCTGTTCAGCAGTGTTACCTCCCCTCCTCCATCCTCATAACATGCCCCAGCTATTGTAGTCTTTTCCTGATAACATTTCTTTTAATGCTTCCACTTGTAGTCTCTGCCTGATGTTTTCATTTCTGATTTTATCTTTTCTCATGACATTCTCTATCCCTCTCAGAAACCTCATCTCTGCCACCTGCAATCTGCTGTCCAAGTCCAGGTTTTGGAGCAATACGTCAGTATGGGCTGGTAATATACTTTATATAGAGCAGAATTTTGCCTTCATTCCCTATGTTTCACCTTCAGATTACATCCTTCATCTAATGATACAATTGTCCACTCTTCATTACTCTCTGACCTATATCTTCCTTCATCTTTCCATTGATAGCAACCTTGCTTCCCGAATACACAACTCTTACTCTTGCCATCAACTAACACATCCTTCGAATGGCCAGTGTTTCTTGTCATCTTCATGATCTTGGTCTTTTTTAAACTTATCTCCAGGTCATGTTTACCCATTGCTGTCCACCATTTCCATAATTCTCTTTACAGATCCTTCCCCGTTTCCTCCCATATTATTATGTCATCACCATATGCTATCACTTTCAGCTCTGTTGGATTGCTGTGTCCCTGGACTACTGTGATAACTATGTCTAATTCTACATTAAACAGGACAGGTGACAATACACTTCCTTGTCTGACTCCTCTTTCCATATGATACCATTATGAATGTTTACTGTCTATACGCATGCAGTTCTCACACTTCTTATAAATGTTCCTTATTAATTCCACAATTCCTTCAAATGTTCCTCTCTTTTTTAAACCTAGCCATATGCTTTCCCTCGGTACTTTATCATAGGCCTTCTTTATATATCAATGAAAACTATTACTGTGTCTATGCCATATTGCCACCTTTTCTCTATGATTTTTCCGAGTTTAAACAAAGCATCCACCGTAGATCTTCCTTGCCTGAAACCAAACTTCTCCTCTCTTATTGTATTCTCTAGTCTTTTCTTGATTTTATTTAGAATAATTTTTTCATATATTTTTGGACTATGACTGAGCAATGTAATACCCCTGTAGAACTCACATAATGTTTTACTCCCATTTATATATGTATATATATATATATATATATGTATATATATATATATATATAAATAGGCACTATGACACCCTTCTTCCAGTTCTCTGATATTTTTCTTTCTTTCCAGACTCTACAACCATTGCATTCCCATTGCTCCTGCTGCTTTTATCATTTCTGCTGTCAGTTCATCTAGTCCTGGCAATTTTCCATTTGGTATTTTTTTCACTGACAATTCTAATTCCAGCATGTTAAATTCTTCTGTTTCTCTTTCTAAAGCAGCTAGTTGTTCCACTGTCCTTTTCTTTGGTTCCTTCCTGCTTTCCTTCTGTTCCTTTCAACAGGTTTTTGAAATACTCTTCCATGAACTCAGTAAATCTTCCTCTTTCCAATGCACTTCACCTGATTTGTCCAGAACTTTGGTCAACATATCTCTAGGTTTTGGTTTGTTTCTTACTACCCTATATAGTATTTTCTTATTTCCTTTGTAGTTTGTCTTCAGTTTATCTGTGAATTCCTCCTAAGATTTTATCTTTGCTATTTTTATAATTTTTTTCTGATGCTTATGTTAATCTTTTCCATCTCACTCCTTTCCCTTCTGTTCTGAGTTGAAACCACTCTCTCCATTCCCTGTTCTTTCTGTTTACTTCTTCTGCAATATGCTCATTCCACCATGGTGTTTCCTTCTTGTTCCTCTTGTTTGGCATTCTTCCACATGTCCTTTATTAATGTTGCTCCAGATCTTCTCCATTCATCTTCTGCTGTTCTTGTTTCATCCTTGGGCAAGTTGGCCTTCACTTCTTTCCGAAATGTTTCCGTTGTGTCCCTATCTGCCAGCTTCCAACATCTGATCCTTTGGATCACTGTTATGCTCAGGCTGAGTTTTTTCAAGTCTGCTACAACCAACTGATGATCTCCTTCTAGGTTCACACTTGATATGACTTTTATATCCATTAATTTTGGGTGTAGACATTTGCTGAATAATATGTAGTCTATTTGGATTCTACTCTTACTATCCCAGCTGTACTGGGTGAACTTGTGACTATCTCTTTTCTCATGCCAGGTGTTGCCAACAACTAACGAGTTCTGTAGACAAAAATCTAGAAGATTTTCTCCCTCTTTATTTCTTGATTCTACACAATGGCTTCCCATACCTTCATATCCTGTTCTGTATTTACCTACTCTGGTGTTTAAATTTTCTATTATGATAATCTTTCCTGCCTTGATTTCCCCTTCCAGGTCTTGTATAAATTGTTCTTTCTCTTCTTCTGTGCTCCCGACTTGGGCCTATATGCTTGGATGATATCTACTACCTCTCCATTTACCACAGTTAACAGTTTCAATATCATTCTGTTGGTGGAACTAATATTTATGGCTTTTCCTGCCAGTCTGTTATTTAGAACTGTTGCTACCCCGTTACACCCTTTGTTTACTTCTCATGACCACGATAGTCTGTACCCTTTTACTATTTCGTTACTTCCATGTCCTTTCCATTATGTTTTACTTTACCTTAAAATGCTTATGTTCCCCTCTTCCATTACATTGATAACTTCCTGTTCACTACCATATAATGATAATATATTGATTGTTCCATCTCATAGTCCAGGTCGTTTTCCATAACATCCATCCTTTCTGAGGTTGTGCTTAGTTTTGAAACCATGTTCCATCCTCTAATGGCTTGCTAGGCCTGTCATAGCTTCACCAGGGTTCCTGTAGGACCTACACAGCTACCGTATCGGTCACAGGGCACACTAGGTCCCCATTGTACATCACCCCCACCGGCAGTCCTTTACTTCATGTCTTTGCCCATTTCCCACCACATGGAGGGGGTTGGACTTGTGGGAGAAAAAAAAAATCAATAATATTTAATTTCATGAAATACAATTTTTTCTATTTGCTGTTAGGATATTTGTTTTGTTTTTATGGTGTGTCGATACCATCAGTTATATCTGCTTTAAAATGGAAATTTACATGGTGTGAAACTAATCTTAGATGGTATCAGCACATTAAGAATTATTTTTAATTTCCTTCACTTTCAGATTGCCGTATTACTAATGCCATTATTTCAGCCATATATATTAATTCCAAAATGTCAATATTTGATCAAGATACAGTGTATGTATTAATGTGCCTGTGACTGAAGCTATGATTTTTGAATGGCAGTGTTATCAAAGGCTGTGATTCAGTTGAAATACAGATGGACCATGATGACAGCTGATATGCTTTGTTGAAACATAAGGGACGATGGATGGATTTAGATTTATAATATGTGATGTAGCATTAGGATATTAATTATTTTTAATTCTCTTTGCTTTCAATAAGCCAAATTATTGATGTCATTATTTCAGTCACAAATAAGTACCTCCAGCAGGCCAAGTTTCGACACTAAAATAGTTATAACGATCTTCACCATTGTCTTCATGTGCTGATATTTTCTTTATTTAATTCGAGTCTGTTGCAGGGCCAGATTAAGCCAGCGTGGGACCCATAGCAAATGTGAAGAAGGGGCCCTTGGTTTTTGCCATCCGGGGGAATTATAGCGCTTAAAAAAATAAAATGTTACCCCCATCTAGGGAGGTTCCAGAGTTCCTAGGTGTGAGGTCCCCCCAGAAGGCGCGAGGCCCGTAGCATTTTGTTGCCTTGTAGGTATCTTCAACACAACAGTTATACAGGTTCTAGAAAGTCAATATGGCTGCCATTCCCTTATTGCAAAGTATCAGCTGAAACCCTAATTAAGAGTTCTTTTCTAAAGGAGTGTACTCAGAATACTGTTTCAAAACAGTTTATCAAACATTACACAAGTCTCCAGGCTGGTACCAAGGACGTATTACAAGTCTGTGTCTAACAATGAACTTCTCATCTGAAAATTGTGGGTTTGCAACCAGGAATGTTAACCTAAAATGTCACACACCAGTTGTACACAGTCAACTAGTTTTAAAGTTCTTCATTTTTTATTTGATGCATCGCAGATTATTCAAATGCAGGGACAATGCGGTAAGCATTCCACATAGTTCCACGCCATATTTTACTACCTACTGAAAGGCACATTTGTGCTTCCCAGCAATTTAAATACTACTGTTAAAAACTAACATGGTCGCTTGCCTCTTTTGTCTTTCAACCAATCATAACATCTCTAATCATCGCACATGTGCCACACTGGCCAATCGTGGGTTTCTTCTCTGCTTAGAACAACAAAGATTACTTCTTAGCTAAGTCTCTCAACTCGCCACTTTATTCTTTGAATCTATCCAGTTTCTATTGTTCTACCTTACTGGCTAACACTCTCTCTGCTAGTCCACCACCTGTACCAAAATAGTTTGTTATATTTCTCCTGCTTACTCGACTTCCTAACTCTCGTATTACACAGATAATGTATTAATGCATATCTGACAGAAACTGTGTTTTTTGGTAGGTTGAAATACAGCCTGGACTAGAATGACCATTGAAACTGTTTGTTAGAGCATAAGGCATAATGGATTTAGTTTTATAAAAGTTAATTTTTAATTTCATTGGTTGCATGTTGCTGTCATCATTAACTCAGTAGCACGTATGGCAATAAACATTAGAAAATTGGGGTAATGAGAGTAATGTAATAGAAAGAACAGTTTATTTTACTGGCCATTTTTTGAACGGCAGCCAAAATTTACAGACATGTTCGTTGGCCAATATTATTAAAGATTTTTGCACATTTGAGCAATCAAATATATATTAATTGAATAACTTCCATTGAAATATGGGCAGTTCTGTAAAAGTTATTGTGGATCGACTATGTAATGTCCTTGTTAATATTTATGGTAATTTTTTCTTCCAGAAAAAACTGAATTTTGTATCCATAACGATATGTAAACAAGAAGTATTGGTGTATTAACATCATTTATTGTACCACGAAAGACATATTGTACCACAGACAAAATGTCTGTCTACCAGAGACAATGTATGTCTACCACATTAGAAATCTAACGTATCTCACATCACAACTGACCTATTACGATACAAGTAAATGCTCATTTTGTTTGATTCATGTATTCCACTTATTTTAATGTTCTGCAGTCCAAAAAACTGAATAACAAAAGTAAAAAAATAAAACAGAATCCTGTTTTGTTAGATTTTTTGGCAAGGTGTGCGTGTCTAAAGTGCTTAATTATCTGTGATCCACAATTTTCCATATTTAAAGGATTTTAATTGTTTGTTCCTTCCCATGAGACATATTAGTCATTAGCTATTTCAGCAGATTTTGATTCGGACCATTAACTCTACAAATTTGAAAACCCCATCCAAATTGCTGTGGTAGGTTGTCAGGGAACGAAGGCGTATATGGGGGTTTGTATCGCCTAAGTCACCTGAACCAGATGTCGTCCAAAAATATTCTAAGTCCAAAAGAAAGTTCTGTAACCGTGTTAAAATGTTTATGCTAACTGTTAACATTGACCACAGTCGCCACTTGTAGTTTTAAACCCACCACAAGAAGGGTACTAAAGTATAAATGAAAGTCACCAGTCGAAATCACAGAATTATATTTTCCAAAATTTTCACGTTAATAATGTCATTTTACAGTTAGCAAGGCCATCGGACATTCATCTTCACCAAAAATCACAAGTTGAGAATCAAGAGCCAAACCGCTTTCCCCCGGTGAAAACAAAACAGAAAGTTCGAAATTCACATATCCTAAAGATGGTTCGAAATGATGATGGTTCACACTTTCAAACAATGGCCGCCACTAACGCGCTGTTGTGACCATCGTAGCTTCGTTCCGAGTCTAACCGACCATGACGTCACAACTTCCCATGATCCTCCTCGCTCACCATACCGCCACCGTTGAATTCACTACACGAGAAGTTACATGAAGTCACTACGAGAGGTTCCAGCCAAGTGCCCAGAGCTGAGTGCCCGCGACAACTATATAGACTCGGTCACGTGATCGCTTCTCTCTCTAAAACATTACCAAATATGGATGTGTTAGAAGTGAACTACCATATTAGTCAAAGTTTTGTTACCTTTTTAAAATTGGCTTTAATTACTAACTCGAAATTAGGCTCAAAATATTAGTCCCGATTTTAGTCTCTCGCAAAATATAAACTTTGTTTAAATCTGTTGAGTTATGGTAAAACTAGTAATTCTAACAATCAGTTGTAATCATTATTTATGTTTTATGGTATAACTCTGAAGTTTTATGGATTATCACGCCGGAAAAATTATCAATGTGTAGCCTAAATTAAACTGCATATTTTAGTGTTTATTTCATCTTTGTAGCTGTTACCTCTGAGACACAATAAATTATTTAGTTATTTACACGTGGGTTGTTACCTAGTGTTTTCAGAAAATTCATAACATCGGTTCTATGGCTTTAAATGACGTGAAATTAATATGTATGAAACTAGAAGAATGGATTTTTATGACAAACTAATTTTTAGCCCGGAATCTGAATAGGTTTTTAAATGAAAAAATGTTAAAGTCGGGTATTCTATTTTACGTGTTCAGATCGTATTTACAAATACCTAAACGGTTAGAAACTACAAGATTTAGATGAATTTGATTCTATTTAGGACTGTTTTAATTTATTAGCTGCTTTTTACTGTATGACTGTGTTTAAAATCAGTGCAAAAGCATTTTATATGTGCAGTGTCTATAGCAAGTTACTTTGTGATTGGATTATCATACAACAGGTTAGTGAAATGCCTTTAAATGTGTTTAGAAAATGATGTTCTAATGCCCACAGTTATTGATGAATTTTGTTCTTTTTGAAAAGCATGAAACCTTTTCTTAGGGAAGCAACTTTCAAATCAATTTGATACAATGTTACTAAACATGTAGTATTTTTCATTAATTCCCTGTGTACTGTAAACTTGTTCCCAGTTTGTGATATTAAGGCAGTTTCTAAAATAACTAACTGATTCCTCATTTATTACTCGCTGAAGTTTAAAAGCACTACTCTTGGAGGTAATTCCTATTAAAGTGTTGATAGTTAATAACTGGGATTCATGATCAGATAGCTCATTGATAGATAGCTTGATTGCATAACTAGAAAAACATTATCAATAGCTGAGTAACAATTATTCATCATTCTAGTGTGAAAATTAACTACCTGAATTAAATTGTATGAACTAACTAATGATTAAAACACGACTTAACAGGGTAAGTTATTTTAAAAAAACTACATGAAAATCACCACACAAGACTATGCTAACTACACTTCTGTACAACTCAGAGTTCAAGTTAGTCCAGAAAAGGATCAAAGTTTCCAGAGGGTGCTCTGTATACAGATAATTGCTATAAAATTTTTCATTACCAGTACTGAAATTTAGCCGTGTCGCACAGGCTTCAAATTGTTAATCAAGACTTGCTAATATTTATATCATAAAAACTTAATATAATAGCTCCTCCTACAACTATATGACAATTCCTCCTTTCTCCAAGTTTCTTCTACACTAATGAGACATTAAATTAAAGTCATTTATATTTGACATTCCTATTCCTGTAGCTATATGGTGTTCAGACAAACATAAAACATCAATTAAAAATTGATAGCATTTAATTCGTTTATGTGAACTAGCAATTCATAAACTTTGTTCTTTAATTCTTTAACATTTTGATGTAATAACATAATTCTTACACAATTTTTAATTTTGGTTTCTGAAAACTCATTATTGTTTAGACAAATTTTTACTAAAATTCTCTGCCTAATACTTGAACCTAATCTATAAAAGGGGCTGCCCTAATACCATTAACCACAGGAATTCTATTATGAGAGGTGGTTACTCCATTTAAATGCCTGGATTTCAAATCTGAAAGAACTCCCTTCAGTCTACTTTTGAGGTGTATGCCATAATCACCCATCTACAAGTACCAAGCCCATGCCAGAACCCATGTCGGACATAAGAAGCTATTCAAGCTCCAGATTCACTCGCCTCACAGCAGCTTTAATCTGTGGCTGATCATAGCATGTAAGGACTGACATCATACTGACTAAAGTGTGGTATGCTGCATTTGCTGCTTTCTCCAATACTCTAATACTATAACTATAATCCCTGTTTAGACTATTTCCCACTCCTCCCACTATCACTACATTATCCTGATCTGCGAAGTCCTTACATTAAGAACCTACACCTTCTACCACATGAGCAAAACCAGCAGTAGGTTTAAAGAAACTCGTCACCTGGAAATTTTAACAGAGAACCTGTAGGAGAATTTAATGCTTTTAACTTTGTAAATAAATTATACAAGCATAAACTTGATATTAAAGGACAATTCAGTTCAGAATAAAACTGGTATCATTTGAGTAATTAAAAATTGAAGCCATAAAACTAAATCATATGAAAAATGTCTCTAACATTTTCACTGATAGTACTGTTAAAAACAAGTATTTTAAAGTAGTTTTTGTATTGTTTGCATGGAAAAGAAAGGGAAAATACACCCAACACTCACCAAAGTTGAAGGGAGGAGGGCAGCAGCAACACAGCATAACACACAAACAAAGAAAAAACAATATTTCGGGTGAAAATCCCCTTTTTCAAGTTAACAGAGAGGTGGCTGGTCTTGCGCAAGACTTGCGTAGGACGCAGCCACTCATAGAATGCAACAGACCGTCGGAGGTGGTGGGGGCAGCAACGATAATATAACCGCGAGTATACGAAAGATTAAAATGATCAAAAAAATAGTAGTTATTAAAAATATAAATAAAGAAAAATATAATTGAAAATTACAACAACAAAAAATGAAACTATTGAACTATTGTACTAGCCAGTGGTGGGTGTATAGGGTGAGGATGGAAGATGTTAAAGGAAATTAAGGCCTGGGGGATGTCTAGTTTGAAGGATGTGTTGATATGCCAATTCCCACCTGCCGAGTTCAGATTGGGAGGTAGTGTCTGGAAGTACTCTATTGGCTCTTACTGTGAAGCAGTTATTAAGGTCACTGGTGTTGTGAGTACTGGCATGGTGAGCAACGGGGAGGTCCAGGCTTTGGGAGTAAACTGTCTGTGACCATTCATTCTGATGGATAATGAGTTTGAGATCAGGCCAATGTAGGAACTTGGACAGTGGAGGCAGGTGAGCTGGTAAATGAGATGGGTGGTTGTACAGGTGGCATGACCTATTATGGGGTAGGTTTCACCAGTAGTAGGATTGCTATAGGTAGTGGTAGGTAGATGCATACCGCAAGTTTTGCAACGGGGTCTCTTACAGGGGAAGGATTCAAACGGTGGTTTAGGAGCATCAGAGGCTTGATATTTATGTACAAGAATGTTTTTTAGATTAGGCGGTCTGCTGAAGGTGACTCGGGGTGTGGTGGGAAGGATAGTTGGAAGAATGCGGCACATTTCAGGAAAGGATCTAAGAAAGTCATAGCCCAGACGAAGAATTTTGTTTAGCGATTCCAGGCCAGGGAAAAACTGGGTGAGAAAAACAGGGTTCTGATTGGCTTTAGGTTGTTTGTGCCGGTGTGGAGGACAGTCCCTGACCCTTGATACTTGTTTTTGAATTAGTTCCGGAGGATAATTGCGGTTTATGAGTGCCTGGGTCAGATTGTTGGTGTAGAGGGAAAAGGACTCGTGATCAGAGCATATGCGTTTGCCCCGAATGGCTAGGCTGTATGGAATGGAACGTTTTGTATGATATGGATGGCAGCTATCAAAATGGAGATATTGTTGTAGGTTAGTGGGTTTTATGTGGACAGAGGTGTGTAAGTGACCATTCCATACAGAGATGTCTACATCCAGAAAAGTGATGTCAGTCTGGGAGTAGGACCAGGTGAAGTTTAAGGAGGAGAAGTTATTCAGTGCAAGAAGTCAAGAAGGATGTTTTCACCGTGGGTCCAGATCACAAATTTGTCATCTATATACCTGAACCACACGGTGGGTTGTAGGGTAACCTGTTAAAGAAAACGTTCCTCTAGTCTGCCCATAAAAAGGATGGCATATGAAGGTGCCATGCGAGTGCCCATAGCAGAGCCTTAATTATTAAAGTCGGGATATTTTGTATGATAACTAAAGTTAACATTTATTTAAAGATCTAGTGATTGGTAAAATTTCAGAAAGATTGAATTATTATTATTTTCAAGGTCAGATTTTATGTTGAAACTTATTCTGACATGTGATTTGATATCTGATGAGCCCGTCAGCAGCCATCCATGTGAATAAGGAAAAGAGTATGTTCCCACGGTTCGTGAGAGAGTAGTCGCTAGGATTCTTTGGGAAGCACTATGTGATATAGACTCATGTGTGCAGTAATTCGGCCTCAGTCTGTCAGGAACCATGAACGTGATACCATGTTAGCCTCAGTCGTACAGAAGCAATAGGAGCGATAACATGTATCTCAGTAGGTCTACAAGTTTTGTATCAAGCACTATTGTGCAAGTTTTATTTTGGAATAATGTAGATTTGCATATTCAAGTTGTACTACAATGAAGTTTTTAAAATAGTTTTAAAAAAGTGGAGCCTCAGATTTGTTTGAATTTACTAAACAATTGAACAATGGGAGCATGTGACGAACTTTTGTTGGCTTTCTTCAACTAGTGATTTGATTCTTTGAACTTTGGGGTGTAGTCTGGCTCAAACGATAATCGAACTTGCAATACATTTCTTTGGAAAATTCGTCTGATTGCCTGTACAGTTTTTTGGTTTTGTAAAATTGAAGAATATAGTTATTTAAATGGCAATGAACTATTTATTGGACTTTACCTTTTCATAGTTTTTGGGTTAAAATCTATGTAGCGACCGTATAATTCTATCTAAGCCTAAAATGTTACATCCAAGGCTACACACGGTCAGAGCTAAGATCCAGTGTTTATGCTCCACCCCAAGCATAAGCTCGCCTCTTACAGGGAAAAGTATTCAGAATAATTACAGCTACAAAATAGTAAAGTTTCTGGTTAATTCAAATATAAATAATGATTGGGGATTATTGAAATTTATGTTCCTGCTGACAGAAAGGTATTTAACCTGACCATTTTGCCTCATCCACACCAGTTAATCAAGGAAGCCTGTACATGACACTATTTTTGTGACAGGCAAGCAACAACTACTTAGAAAATTTTACATCATGTAGCTTTTCGATCTTAGAAATATTTTGAACAAGAACAACTTGGAAATTATTCCTGTAGTCAGTATACAGTGAAGCACTTGTAATTTTTGTTATTATTATTAATTTAATTGTGATGGAGCCAACGCTCTGGTGGCAATTCTGTGTCATCCAATTACCTCTTTTTTATTTTATTTTTTTACTATCTTTGTGGTCATGGTCATCTTTCCCCTTCCATGCACTATTCTTATTTCATCACACACTATCCCTCCAAGCCTCATCACTGACATATGCCTTGTTCATTCCCAGCACTCTTTTCACCCTCCTTCTGTCCTCCAATGACTCCCATTCCAGCTCCTTTATCATATCAGATACTGACTTGAGCCTACGACAATTTCCACAAACAAATCTTGCTGCTTGGTCTTCTTCACATACCCTAAAGCTCATGTATATGATACCCAAAATGTGGGTCCCAAACTACACCACAATATTCAATCAATGGCCTGACCAATGTTTTGTAACCCAATTCCCTAACATCTCTGGTACAACCTCTCATCACCCTCGCTAGTAAATGGAAGGGGGTAAATCTCATATAGTTCTATAGTAAAGAACTTTCAGAAACATTTTCTTAACAAGAAAGAACTTTTTAAATTGATTTTAAACCATTTTCACAAAAGACATAAAATTCAAATAAGGTTGTTTTTCAATAATGATGAATTTTGTTGCATTCATTTCCACTAAGAAGGCGGAGAATGAAAATCACTTTAAGGTGGTTTTTGTATGCTTTTAAAATTTATATAAGGAGATATTTCAAATCAAAATAATTCAATCTTATAGAAAAAAAGAGCTAGAAAGATAAAAGTATGGATAAACGAAAGAGAAAATTTCAGTTAATAACAAACATATAACATTTCAGAGGTAACTTGATGTTTAAAGTAAGAAAAACGAAGTTCTAGTGTTGACATGTTATAGCATCACCATGTGTAACTTTTAGAAATTAATAGCTCTTAAACGAGAATAATTGGGAGAAAAGTTTTCATGACCAAAAAGATTCGGAATAAATTAAACTATAACATAGTAAAATTTTGGGAAAATCTGAGTAAAATTAGTGTTCAACAGGAGTGGGGGCTTTATCTAATTCACTAAAGAATAGTGTTTCCCCGCGGGAATACACCGGTGTTCCACAGCGATTCAGCAATAGATAAGCATAGCCAACCAGCACAAGCAGTCGGAAATGGTTTTCAAACAGTTTTTCAAGCAGGTGGTCGAGATGAGAAGAGCTACGTGATGGGCAGCGAACGATGAGGCTGTGGACTTTGAAGATTTTTAGTAGTGGTGAAACGGGTCGCTTAGAAAATTTCAAGTTGTTATAAACTTTACATTAATGATCAGGACAGTGGACTCTAATGCTATTCCAGAATGCCATAGGATGATCTTTCGATTTTTGGGGGAATTTACTGAAAGTTTGCCAATCAGTGTGTGTGAGTGACGTCAACCTGCAATCTAATTCAAGGAGACGATAGTTCTGATGCCTTATCTTTCTGGTATCTCAACTTGTACTACATAAAATTCAAGAATATAAACTTCGTTTATGCAAGAACTGTTTTAATCCATAAACCTTTATCTCTTGGGGTAATTACAGGGGATTGGCGACCATATAAAGAACCTATGCAAGTATCCATAAAGGTACCAAGCAATACAATCAAGTTCACATACGAATGTTGCATAACCCCAATGCACGTTTTGTTACAACAACCTGCCCAATGTGTTTTGCCCTGTTGAGTTTATTATCAGTCATCATACTAAGATATTTACATTACAACCTTCAACAAGCAATTCTGATCACACCCTACTATAATCATAAACAGTCTTTAGTTTTAGTTTTTATTTTATTTTTATTTTTTATTTTTTTTTAAATGTGAAGCTGACAATTCTTGGCATTTATCTTCATTCCATGCTGACCTACCCATTTAGATATTCTACCCAGGTCACCAAGTAGCTGTTCACAGTCTTCTCTTGTTTTGATTATATTTTTTACCATTATGTCATCTGCAAGCAAACTAAATTGTGTGTAACCGTGAACCATCAACACAATCATTCATTAGAATAATGAACAACAATAGTCCTAATACACTACTCCATATTTACTTCCACTTCTTTTGAAGCACTTTTGCTTTCTGGCTTTTAAGAGTTCCTCTACCAGCAAATAACTTTTTGATCCAATCCAATAATTTTCAGTTTATTTAAAATCATTTTATGGCCTACTCTGTCAAATGTCTTAGAAAGAGCTAGTGCTACACTATCAACTTGACCTTCCTTGTCTACTTTATCTGAAATATCTTGGATATGGCCCACCTTCTGAGATGTACATGAATACCTTTGCCTAAAGCCATGTTGTCGATCTGCAAACCTGTTTCTTTACTTACAGACATTTCTGGAATAGTTGCATATCAATCTCTCCATCATTCTACCTATCCCTGATATCAAACTAACTGCCCTGCAATTTTCATCTCTATTTGTCATCTCTCCCCTTTTTTTTATGAACTGGTGCTACTATCTCTCTTTTCCAGTCCTTTGGTAAGAAACAAGTTAAATGAGTTGAACTTTATTAAGATTTGCAAATATTTTGGGGATCTTCATAAATTTATGCCAGAATCAAAACTTGTGTTTAGTTGTGTTAACTTGCAGTCTTCATCTTTGGATTTTGAGGTCTGATGCAATCTTAGGAAGTAATGTAATCTGATACCATTTTAAGTTCAGAGACTTGATGAATATATGAGATGATCTTCAGCAATGACTCTTATTTTTATTCAACATTTTGAACTGTTATATCTTGCAGTGTAATAATACGAAGAGATTGGCACCAAAATCAATTTGAGAACCATGCATAAACATCAATAGGTATCAGGTTATCACATTGCACCCGTGGGTTAGAGTTAATGACTAGAACTTTCATATGCCCAGTGCCAATTTGCTGTTACAAAATCTGATCCTAATTTTTCCTGCACCAATGGGCCCACACCTCTTTTTCCTCAACCCTTGCCTACTAGACTTAACGACACAACTTTTCCTACAAGTTTGCTGCTTTTTCCCTACACCTGCAGCTATTGAATGCTCATCCCTTTCTAACCCTGGCAACAGATCAAACCTATTTTCCACTCCAGCAACAAAAGAATCAGAAGCCTGCCTTGTTACCATTTTCCCCATTGTCAGTTCCCAACCGCCTACACAATTTCTTCCAAGCATCTAACAGTTCTGCCTCTTTTAATGAATTCATATTTTGAACACAATCTCTGCGCTCACACACTTGGTAAAAAATTCCTGCCCTCTCAAATCTATGACAGTTACCTCACTTTCCACTCTTGATTACAAGCAATTACTATCAACAGTTAACAAAACAAAGTACAGAATGTGAGAGAAAAATTTGTTCAACCTAATCTTACATAAAGACACCTAAATCAATTCACAAGGCAAGTACACTGAAGCTAAGGACTCTACAAATCAGTACTTAAATACACCTACTGAAAATATCACTAATAATATGAATACCAGAAACTAAATCAAAACCAAGTGATATTTATGCTTACTAACAGAAATCTGAAATTAAGCCAAACGTTCAAAAATGTAAACAATGTTAGAACATAAACACAGCACAATACACAGCACTAAATCACAAGACCCTACAAGTCATTAATTAAGTACAATTAACACTACCTATCATAAAGATCACTAATAAAATGAATACCAATAACTAAATTGAATTTAAACAATATTTATGTATGGTAAGAAAAACCTGAGAATAAGTATAATGTTCAAAAATTCAAAAATGTAAACAATGTAAGAATGTAAACACAGCACTAAATCACAACAGATTTTTGCACAAATGAAAACCTTCACTAACACTCACGGTATTAAAATGTTTTATAATCTAGGATTTTAAATTAATATTACAACAAAAACTATTAACTACATTTATTTATAATTTAAATGAAAAAGTTTGTGTAGTATGTGCTTCCATTGTATTCTAGGGATTCTCTAGCTGTTTCCTCTATTCTTTATTTGATTTTATTTAGACTAATATTTTCATATGTTTTATGGCAGGGTATCAGCAATGTAATACCCCTTAACTTCTCACATTTTGATTTACTACCTTTTTTCCATGAGTAGGCAGTATGATTCACTTCCTGCAGTCCTCTGGTATATATATATATATATTTTAAACTGTCCTTATAACTGTATACAACTATTGTATTCCCATTGTTCGTGCTACTTTTACCATTTCTGCTGTCAGTTTATATATTCCTGGTAATTTTCCATTTGATATTTCTTTCATCGCCAATTCTAGCTTCAACATGCTAAATTTTTCTGTTTTTTTTCCTTTCTAAAGCTATTGTTTCACTGTCCATTTCATTGGTACCTTGTTTGGCTGTGCCTGGAGTTCCTTCCATTCCTTCTAAAAAATCTTTGTAATACTCTTGCCATGCTGTGGGAGGTGAGCAATGGCATGAAGCAGGGGATGGCCTGTAAGGGTGAACTACAACAGGAACCTAGTGCCACCTGACCAGTATGGTAGCTTTGAAGGCTGACAAGAACACTGAAAAAATGATGGCCAGCAGGGGTGAAGCTATGACAGGCCTAGTGGATAGTTTGTTTTCAAAACTAAACGCATCTTGTTACATATGTGATAGATATAATATAGCTATTATTAAGTTATTATTATTATTAAGTGTGAGCAGTGTTAATGCATTACTCTTTTAGAACACAGTTTCTTCCTTTGCCATGTTGTGGTAACAGAGTAAAAAATAATAATAAAAAAATGGCAATAATAGGAAACGTTATTAGCTGATGTATGTTAAAATAGTATGGTTTTGGACAATTTTATTTATATATTATAATATTGTAAAGTCTATTCGTATTGTGAGAATAGAGACTTTCCCGGTGTATAACTGGAATGAAGTCTTCATGGGTGTACTACATGATTGTGTTGTGAAAACACAATATTTTGACGATTAGCTCTGTCATCTTGTAAGCATCTTAGAATTTTGGGAAATTCTAGTTTCTTAGCTTCAAGTATAAAGAGGGAGAAAGCTTTCATTTAAACATATAGTTTTTGTTGCATACACAGGTTATGGGAGGAACGTTTTATGTAGAAGCTGATACCGCAACCTATCTTATCAAATAAACCATTTTAAAAGCAATAAAGACCTACAACAGTTAATAAAACTACTAAATAAGCTTTTTATAAGAATAAAGAAACTGTTAAACCAACCTGGAATAGGATAATCCATTATTGTACCATTTGCAAACAATAGATTTTTGCTACGTGAGCATTTCACTATTTCTGAACACTTTTAAGTGAAATAAAGTAATTTTATAATAATAAGAATTCAAAAGAAAGTTAAATTCACCAAAATTTTGCAGTTTCTGACCGTGTAAATAATGTAAATAAATTTTTAAATACTTCGGTAAATGCACTTCAGTTTTAACATTTTTTATAACATATTCCTAGTAATTTCTTGATCTAAAAAGTAGATTTCCTGAAAGAACTAAAAATTTAGTTTAACATATTTAAATTTCAGAACATTCCATGCAGTAGAACAGAAGTTATATAAGTTTTTAAAATTATTTTGTCACTTAACACACGTGGTACACTTAAGATTTATTTACAACTAAACCCAACCACTTTCAGAGGTAAAATAACTTTTAAAACATGTGACTAAATTCAAAGAAAATCCTGATAATTTTACCTTTTTGATATTTATAATACTTTAAGAGTTATTAAACCATATGACTTCTAAACAGTTAATTTACCAAATCTTGTCTAAGCTATAATTTCATTATCCTGCCACCGATTTTTGTAAAATTTACACCATTAAACTCAGGAATTTTCGGAGAAGATTTTGACACTAATTTTATCCAGGTAACTTGCAATTCAGCAGAACTTCGAAAAAATTGAATAAATTCAAACGTTTGGGTAAACCCCCATTTGCTTCAGAGACATGTATCACTACGCAAATTAAACAAAAAATTATAACTAATCACTCGAAATTTCTCACTAAACATCCTTTAGATTTCTAGCAGATAAGTCTAGACACTGTCAAAGTTTGAACACTTTCATTACCTTCAATCATTGGGAATGTTCAGTAAATCGGAAGCAGAAAGGTGACGTCATTGGTTTGGGGCGGTTCTATAAAAGATCATGCTGCAACCTCATGGTGTCTTTACTCCGGGAGCGTTATGTGAGCTAATCTGCGATAGTTTGTTTTGGAGCGGGAAGGCGGCTGGTGGAAACTTGCAATGCGTGTCGGCCATGATGAATTTTTGGGACAAATGTGTGGTATTAACAGCTAACATGGACTTATAAAACTTTTCACAGGGATTGGTTGGTATCATTTCTCTCCACAACCTACAATTTTCTGGAAATGTGTGTTCGATCACCTACTCAACTGTTTAATGCAATATTTAGTAAATGTGAATTTTTAAAAATAAACTTTTAATTTTTCTATCAAAGTGAACTGTTGTGATTTTGTAGTAAAACCTTTCCTCAACTTTGGGTTATAAAGCTTTGTGGTGGCCATTTAGCATTTCAGTTGAGTTTCTAAGTAGGCAACATGGTCATTTAAAATTATTAAAGTCAGTCAGAACATTTTTGTCAGAGAACTTTTATCACAAGTGAACTGTTAGTTAAGGTACTAAGCTGATACTACCACCCCTGGTACCAGCTTCATTCCTTACAATCTTCCTTAGGTGCGAAATCATTGGTACTATTCAGCTGATCGACAGATACTGAGACAGCTCAGGTGGTTATATAAGTAAGTGCAGCACCCAAACTGTCTCGGTATCTGATGGTCATCCAACCAGTACAGATGTTTCACCTCTGAGGAAGACGATGGAGCTAATGGTTGAAATATCGATTTTTCAAAAATAAGTATCCTGGAGTGTTATACTGTAGCTCTCAAACAATTATGTTTTACATGCATCTTCTGTGTTATTTCAATAATTTTCAGACATACTATATGTTCCATAAAAATTTATACCTTGTGGGTTGTCTATTTCGCATGCTTTTTATATTGAAAAATCGTATTGTGTATTTCATTCCTCTAATAACTATTTGTGTTTTAGCTCACACCAAAACGTCCTCTGCGTTCTGAAGTTGAGAAAGAAAGACGACTGAGCCGACCTTCTAGTGGACAATTTGTGGCGGGCAGATTTGGTACCAGTTATAGGTTCAATGGCTCTGGGACAAGTAGTAATCGTGACTCAATAGGTACATCATCATTTGTTACATTTCTTGTAGTATAAACTGTAGATTTATTGAAACAATTTTTTTGTTGCAGATTATTCCTCATATGTTTTAATTTACATGGTGTCTGTAGCTAAGTTATAGAAGTTGCTCAATTGTTTTAATACCATAACATCAGCTCCTCAAACTTCAAATAAGTTCATCATAAATAAATACTTTTTTATTCTTATTATAGCCTCAAAGAAGTAAAAAATCTAAGAATTTTTTACTGGCTACTGCTGAGGAAAGCCAGTTTTTGGTCCAAATTCAGTAATCACATTTCTGATATGTTCCCTACAGTAGTGTGTTTTAGAGGTGTCATCACCATGAAATTGGTAGCTGCTGCAAGATTTTTGTTAGATTCAATTTTATGTGCATCAAGTGCCTTAGTTTAACATCAATATAAGTAAAATCAAAAAGCATCAGATGAGTATTAATTCAAAGGAACTGCAGATAGTTAAAAAATTAAGTCCAATTCAACGATGCAGGTAAAGAAATTGATACTCTGCTGCTAGATAAAATAATACAGTTAAAAATACTTATGAGTTCAGATTTGATAGAATGTGGATGTGGGTAAAATGTAAACATTACATACTGAGTTATAGGTTTAATACTCTTAAAAAATGAAAGTACAAAATAGAACTCATAAGTATATGAGCTAAATACCATTGTAGTTGTAGATAAACAAGTAGTGCTGTAAATTGGGCTAAGAATGAGACTCAAGGGGGAAAATGTTACATGACATATTTGCTTGACACATGATGCTCTCAGTGGCCATCAAATGAAGCTGAGTGATTGAAACCACTGGGTTTGCTAACTATTGTTAAACAGCCTTCTATTTCCCCAAAACTGTACCCCCAATAACTTATGTCTGTCAGCAGTTAATACCAGTGAACTGAAATAGTCATTGTTAACCAGTATGACTCCATCTCCACTAATTTCTCTCATCTCTGGGACAGACTCTACAATCCTTGAGCAAAATCTCTTTCTCAAAAGTCCCTTCCTTTAATGAAGAATATCTATGGTTTTGTAACACCACTAAGTTAAAAACTCTGCTAGTTTGCTTATTATACTCCTGCTCTTCACTGGCAGTAGTCTGGTTTCTAGCTTTCAAATATACTCATTACCCTTCACTATTCTTATAGCAATTTTGCCTTTCATCACCTTGACTTTTGTCTTTGATATGACTGATATCTTTCTCCCTGCTTCTGTAGTTATTAGCCCCTTAGTGATTTATTACCGCCACCTCACCAGCAGCCTCTAAAAATGGCACTGCCCCTAATTACATCATTATTATAAGAGGGCCTACTTACACCTTCTCATCTAGAAGCAACTCAGTCCTGTCACTTTGATAGTAATTACTGCTGAGTGTCTTCTACTAATTGTTCTTTTCTGCCAAGAAAGAAAATATCCTTAAAGATTTTTCCTTACTCTTCAGAAAATTCATGAGGAAGATATCCAGTTAATAAAGACATTGCAAACAAAGTGCTTTACTCGGATATATTTCCATTCCATAATGTCTGTTTAAATTAAATAAATTCAATCACTGTAAATCATTGAACATCAATTATTGCAAGCTTGGTGGCTAAAGTAAATGAATATATTGCAGAGCTTAATGGGCCATTAATGCCAGCTGTTATCCTTTTCCAAATTTTCATTTCTAGCCTTTTCTATTGACTAGGTGAATGATGATGAACAATCAATCAAATCATAGCTTGAAATGGGACCACACAAGTTACAACTATTTGATAGTGGAAAAACTGACTGGATTTGACAATCCTTTGTTTTTTGTTATCTACATCTCTATCACTGTGACAAAATCTGAAGTGGTTTTGGAGCAGAGTGTCCCAGATGTTCTGATTAATGTCCATGCTCTTAATGGTCTTTCTAAGCTACTATTATTTATTAATATCTATATACTACATAATTTTGTAAGATCACTCCTCATTCACCTTGATAGCTATTGGCTGGTGAACAGTGTCATGTGTCAGCCTTTGCTCGCAAAACAGCGACCAGATACCATTAGAAGAAATTCGTGATTATGTCCACAATTATAGCAAAGCAACTGCCACCAAATTAATTGCAATAATACATTCATTAAGTTTGTGTTTCGTAGCATTTCATAGTTTAAAAAATATCGATAAATGTAAAAAAAAAAAATAAAAAAAAATGTGAATATGCTTTTGGGTAACATGTTGCTAATGAAAGTAACTTTAAAAAAAAATTTAATTACTCATGCTCTCTTCTGTAACCATGAATGCCAATTGTCATTCTGGCGTGGGATAAATTTTAATTTAATTAAAACATTCACTAATGATGTTGTTTGACCAAAGTTTATGCATTACGCTTTATTTGGTTTTTAGGTATTTTACTGATAACTATTGTTAATGGTCTTTCTTCATGTTCGCTGTGCGTAAGTTATTAGGTTATATTAAGTGGACATCAGACCAAATATGTTACCGAATCAACTATTCTGGCAATTAATTTCTTCAGAGTTGCTCAACTGTTTGAAATATGGAATGTGTATTAAGTTCTCTGGCCGTTATAGATACTGTGGCCAATGATTACATTATGAGTGTTTGCCCCATCTCAGTAAAAAAAAAAAACAATGTGATGCTTGAAAGGAAAGGGGAAATTTTTAAATTTTGCAGAGTGAACTATAAGGGTCAAATACAAGTCAAGTTTGTATATAAGCAAGTTTGAGTCTACGACCTTTGAAACAATTATACGATTGCACGATCTTACCTGTCCATGTTTAATACCTACGTTTAATAGAGTTCTTCATGGTCAAGAGATTTTATTCCCCTTTAGGGTGAAACACAGGTCAAGTTCATATTTTGTCAGATCAGGTCAACCTGTTATAATCTTTGACCCTAAAAACTGGAAGAATTCCAAACCTGTGACGATATGCAATAAACGCGCCGTGCGGCGCCCCCCCCTCCAGGCCAACTAAACACGTGACGGCTCGGACCTCTTGATTGGCCGGGCAAATTGAACCATCCAGATGGCCACTGACCACTCACTGATCGAGGATGCAGTTCTGCTCTGGAAGAAGACCCCAGAATGAGGGTCGAAACGTCGGCTACAATGAACATGACGCGGCGTCACCGGACAGCCAAGAATCAATTGAAAATTAATGTTAGCAAAAGCTTTGATTATATTGTTACTTAGTGTGGGTCAGAATTACAACTGGCATTTGACGCTATGGCCGATGGTATGAGTAATTTTGTTTCTTTTTTTAAAATAATTTAAACTGTGCTCTATTATTGAAATTTTTAAATTGTTTGCACCCAAATAGTTGCATGTTGATTGTGAACTGTGCAGCCTACACTACAGTTAAAACAAATATTACGTGGCATAATGTTTATAACATTTATTTTAATCTTCTTTGCTTTTACTGAGTAATATTACTGAGGCTTTTATTTCAGCTACATGTAACTATGTCAGCTATTCAAATGTTGTAATATCGGTCTGAATCATGGATAACAAAAAAGAAAAACCCTTGAAGAGTTTTGATCAAATATGTTTCTAATACACCCATCAAGATGGTATATAATGCACAAACTCCAAGCAAAAAAAAAATTTCGCTGGTTAGTGGTAGTTAATGGGCACAAGATGTGTGAAAGGCTCTGTCAGTATTTAGGTGTAATAATTATAAGCAAGAAAAATTATTTTCTTAAATGCAGGCAGGTATACTTTCCTCGACTTATTGAACATTGAATTCAGAGGGTGTGATTGTGAGTGGCCTGAGAGAATTCATAGTTTAAGGATAGTAATGAGTATATCCTATCTGTCATGACCTCTTGGAACTTCAAATATGCCTGTTATTTACTTGAGGCTATAATTTTGATTTGGAGGCTGATGCAAGAGATACATGTGGAAATTATCATTTAGAATTTTCATTAGTCAATTGAGCTTCAACTGTTCAACATACACTTACAAAAACTTTTTAATGATTCCTATAAGGAAGCGTAAGAAAATAAAATGTGAGAAAAAAGGATTATTGAGAAAGAGAGAGTGCGGAGCAAAAATTAAAAAGTGTTTCATTTAGGTAAAATACATATATCTAAATATGATATTTTGCTTCTTGGAAAGACCTACACATTTTTGTAAATAGTTTTTTTTAACTATGTTAAATTGATATTTGAAGTGTATATAGTATACTAAACATTATTGAAAGGAGGGGAAATTGACATATTACTGCTGATTAAATGTAGGTCTTGAAAATTTTTTAATTTTCTGTTTTTGTGTACCAGTAGTTTTTATTGTTGTAGTAAGTTACTATGGCGTTTTGTTTTGTGTTTTGTTAGGTACAACAGATTCTACTGCCAGTGAAGATGATGTTGTTCCTCCTCCACTTCCCCAGAAAACACGCAATGAGCCTGACTACTGCAATCTACCTGATAGTGGGGAACCTGAATTGGAAACTAAAATTATGTTGCCATCAACACCACGTGTAGATCCAAAGGTGCATTGTACATGCATGTTTAGTGTTCGTAATACTATTTTCTTTAATAGATGTTAGAGCTCCGACTGAAAATGCATAGTTATAAAACAACAGACAAGATTTGTATATTAACTCTAAGTATGAAATTGTATAATTTAGCAATTACTATTGAGACTCAGGGAAAAGGAAAATGCTTTTATGTAATATAAATAACAAAGGATAGGGGAAAAAAACCATCATTCAGCAAAGTTGAAGTCTGGGTAAGTGAAAAACATATGAGTCGAGCAAAAACATACACAATATTTTGTCTTAATACCTCATTCAAGTGATAGGGAATGAGCCATTAGGTTCAGGAGGTGTACAAATGCCAAAGTTTACTGCATAGGCAGTGGAAGACTGTGAGGAATGAAGTGGTTGGGGTGAACCATTAAGCTGTGAACTATTGATATATCAGGAAATGATATCAATAATTCGCTTCTTAACAGTTCAACCCCACCACTAATGCATGAATAAAGTGTTGAACTGAAATAATGTATATGTTTTTGCTCATCTTGTATGTTTTTCAGTATCGCAGCCTTCGACTTTGGTGAGTGATTGTTTATTTTCCCTATCCTCTGTTATTTATTAGTAATTAAATGGAAGAGACACATGAGGAGATAGAAAGCCGAAAACTTGGAGAAGTGAATGGAATTGGGAGGAAAGGGGTGAGGATAGATATTTTTTCCCCCATCACTCTCTCAGCAGGAATGATGCAGCCCTCAATGTTTTATTATTCTGTGTTAATCTTTGGATCTGCATATGCCTCTAACAGACTACATCCCCAGTTGCCTGATTCAAACCTTTTAATCTTTTTTCCTTCCCATGATCACTACATGCAAATACTGCAGTGCTTCATTCAAAAATCATTGGTTGAATTCTGTCCCATATCTTGCCCTCTGTCTTTTTCTGCCACTAGTGACCTCAGCTTGTATGAATTGTAATCTGTTTTTATGTATATTTTCCACAGTCCAGAATTTACACTATAATGTGCTGTTCCGTTTACATGCAGTTTTAGAAAATGATTCCACAGTCTGTTAGATAACTTGTTTGCTGAATAGTCTTATGATATTTTAAGAGCTCATCCTAGTACCATCAGGGTCACTAAGTTATTTAATTTTGAACTTGGGGATAATTTTAGTGTGGACCCCAGCCTTGACATATATGGCCATATAATTTAACTATTTGGTTTAGGATAAAATGAATGACTTTGAAATGTTTATTTTAAAGTCTTTCGATAAAGTGTCTCTCATTCCTAAACTGAAGAGCTCTTGTTAATTTTCTTGGAGAAAAGATAGCTCTCTCCATGTACATATTCATTAACTTTTAAACAAATTGTGATAAACACAATTAATGCATAACTGCAATCACATTAGGACAGGCTATCTGCATGCATGTATTTATGCTCCACCTTCTTGTTTACTTAAATATTTAATTATCACTGTCTCACAGTGGCTTAGTAAATTTATAACTAAATAACTAAACCATGTGTTAACTCCCTGTTCACTTCATCTCTTCATGAAAATGCACTTCACTCTGTCCTCACTCCAGAGGTTGGACCAACCACATTAGCGGCTGGTCTGACTTTCCACCTATATGTTACTTCCATCCCCAGATACAACGCCACATGTCTGAGTAGCCTCTACATAATGAAAGGAAATCCCAAAATTTATTTATATTTTACTAGCATTAAACCACTGTGTTGCATGCGCGGATCTTGACATGTGTAGAAATGTGGGTAGTCTGCCTCTTTCTCCACCAATCCGAAACTGGTACTAAGCAATAGTGTAAGGTAACCTAAAATTTTGTAACTTCGTAACAAAATTTGTTCACAGAACAACGAGTTCAATTAAACAGTACTACATATCGGTTTTAAAGTAATTTGTTTAAATATATCAAGTCATAAATCAGTTTAAACAGTTACAGAAAGTCAGAACGTAATATTAACATATCTGGTTTTTGGATTCAGACTATTTCGTGAAAGAAAACATTACCTTTATTTTCTCAGCTATTTCAGACTATAACTAGTAGAATGAAGTTAGTAATATTATAAGTAGAAGGTTACCCTGAAGAAATATGAAACTTCAAAATTTGGAATTAGCAAGTAAGTCACGTAAAACTGGAATAATTGTCAAAACTAGAGGGAAATTAATTCAAATGGGACATTTATGTTTAGATTGAAGAAGAATTTTTTCTAAGAATTATGCTACTATTGGTTTTTTGAATTGGTGCAAAATTTTGGCTGATATCCGAAATATAAAATTATGGATTAACAGTAACGTGAGAATTTGAATGTAGAAGAAAATTTCCCGATCTAGTGAAATAATAATAAAAACCATTTAAGAGCCATTATTACAATTGGAGAGTAATGAGTTCTTATTAAAAAAAAGGAACGTAGAATCGTTTAAAACATGTTTCAGAGTTGTAACTTAAATATTTTAAAAGAGGTCAATTTCGAGATTATTACAATCAGTGCTGCCAGCCACTTGGCTTTGAATATCCGGAGATGCCCGCTAAAATTTCCATAGATTGGGGACAAAAATCCGGAGACTCGCTAACTAAAAGACTGAAATAACAATTATTGAAGAGAGAGTCAAAATTAAGAATACTTTTTATTTCGAGGTCTTTAAAATTCTAAATACGAAATAATATTTTACATTGAAAGTAAGAAATGTCTTATACATCCTCAATTTCATCACTGCTGCTTCTGCGCATATTCTTTTTTTTTATTTTTTTTTTTTAAAAAAGAAAAATAAGTGACCATACATTTTCTTTGTTGACATTAAATTTATCATATGCTCTGTAACAGGAAATGTTAATGAACCGTGGCAGGGAATGTGTCATCGTGCATAAAGAGTGCGCCGATAGTTCTTATTAGGGTCTTTTAAGATCTATAAAATGTATATTCAAACAAAATATAAGCTTTTTTTCATTTCAACTGTTGGCTCACACGAACTGTTGCAAGGAAAGCATTCACAATTATTGACATTTCTGTAAAACATTAACACTATACCCTCAAAGTTCAACAAAACACGAATATAAGGAAAAATCAACAAATAGTAAAAAGTAGAAAAAATCCGTAGATATTTTAACTAAATCCGAAAATCCTAACTTTTTGTAAAAATCCGTAGATATACGGATAAATCCATAGAATTGGTAGCACTGATTACAATTTTTTTCATCATGCTAGAAAAAAGAAAGCTAGACAATTTTAGTACTAAATGAAAGAGTATTAAATTAGAACAGATTTAAAGTTATTTCAACTTCGTAGCTTTAAAACTGTGGAAGTTATAAAAAAAAATTGGAATTTGAGAAAATAGTTTTTTTTACGGCTAAAATATGAAAGCTACGAAAAATTTTATAAGGATTGATTTTAACATTCCTAAACCCGTCCAACCACTGTCAAAATTTCGGGCAGATATGAATTTATTTATAGGAAATCAGATGTCGAAATCCACTAGCGCAGAGGACTACACTTGATAAGAAGTTGGGACTTCTTTCATGTGAATAAGGAAAACAGTGTTTCCAGGCATCTTCTATAAATTGCCGCCCTAGGATCCCCCCCCCCCCCTCCCTTGGAGTGTGACCACGCTACTTTGTAGTGCGATCTAGACACAAAGCTAGACAGATGTAGGAGCCCAGACAGGCATGTTGAACTTTGAGGCTAGCGTGGGATGAAATTAACATACCTCATGTGACTATAAATTCAGTTAGGGGTTGTGAGGTTGGTCTGTCTCGAATGTGTTAATCGTTCCTGCAATTAAAATTCTTGGATGACTATTTCTGATACCATTAGTTTGTGACTTTATAATTTTTTGGAAGAATATATTGTTTAACAGTTTCAATATCAATTGTGACTTTTAATGACTTCCTAACTCTCCTAAGTTGGGGTTAGAACAATTCAGGTGATGACCGAGTTTCAGTGAAGCATTAACTGTATATCCAAAGGCAACAGCACACTGTTGGAGTTAAGGCTGAACTGTTAATGGTTACCACCCACTAAACTTTCTGTCTTACATGACAACATTCTATCCATTTTAGCAAATTTTTTGTGTTCCTTTGTAAAGACTTGGGAAATAAGCCCATTTGTGAAGTTTTGTGTTGTAAAGGAAAGAGTGAATTTATTGTTTTCATTTCAGGATCTTAGATTTTAGGAAATATGAACATTTAATATGAACATTTGATAGAAAATGAATATGTTGATGGACAATTTGAGAGAAGTGAATATTTTGTAATTATAGTTCATGGTTCATTAGTTTTGAATAACATAATTTAAATTGAAAATTTTGAAAACAATGAATAATGTTGATGGCAAACCTGATGTAAAATTTTGTAAATTGTTGATTAACGATTAAAATAATGAGAGAGGGAGAAATGAGGTACAAGTAGATAGAAAAGGGGATTTTTAGTTTTTTTTCCCAGTTTTTCTTAAAGTTTACAGTCAGTTTTCTTTGCAAAATAACTTCGATCTTCAGGGGGCATGTAAGGTAACCTAAAGTTTGTAACTTCATAACAAAATTTGTTCACAGAACAGTGAGTTCAATTCAACAGCACTACAGATCGGTTTTAAAGTCTTTTTTAAAAAGTCATTTTTTCAAGTCATAAATCATATTAAACTGTAATGGAAAATCAGAATGTAATATTAACATATCTGGTTTATGGATTCAGACTGTTTTGTAAAAGAAAACATTGCCTTCATTTTCTGGGCTATTTCAGACTATAATTAGTAGAATGAAGTTAGTGATATTATAGGTAGAAGGTTTCCCTGAAGAGAGCTGAGACTTCAAAATTTGGAATTAGGAAGAATGTTATGTAAAAATGGAATAATTGTCAAAACTAGAGGGAAATTAATTCAAAGGAGACATTATGTTTAGATTGAAGAAGAATTTTTTCTAAGAACGACACCACTATTGGTTTTTGAATTGGTGCAATATTTTGGCTGATATCCAAAATATAAAATTATGGATAAACGAATTAATATGGTTTCTTCTGGTAATGGTAACATGAGAATTTGAATGTAGAAGAAAATTTTATGATCTAGTGAAATAATAATAAAACCATTTGAGAGCCATTATTACAATCGGAGAGTGATAAGTAAGACCGGGCTGTTGGCTGTTTATCGTATTGGAAGAATGAATTACATAGAAAAGGCTCTTGGGGAGAAACTAAATTCATACTCAGAGTTCAGAAGTGAAAGTAGAATGGTCAGTATTGGTGAGGATTTCAAAAGGGGACATAAAATCATTTAAAACAAGTTTCAGAGCCAAATTTTAAAAGATATCAATTTTGAGATTATAACAATTTTGGTTCAACTTGCTAGAAAACAGTAAGCAAGGAGATTTTAGTATCAAATGAAAGAACAATAAATTAGAAGCAGATTAAAAGTTATGTTACCTTCGTAGCTTTAAAAATGTGGAAGTTACAAAATTTGTTTACACTTTTAGTCAAATATTATTGCCTCAAAGAAAGTATGTACCAAATTTCAGACCAATAGGATAATTTTTGTCAGTTCCGACATATTAATGTGGAGCCCATGTTATATTAAATTTGACACATTGGGGAGGTGATACAGAGAGGTTTCAAAATATTTCAATTATTGGAGCAGCTTTTGAGGGTATATACATGGAATCGACGGTACTACTTGGGAGGGGCATTAGTTCTGTCTGGGAGTGGTGCTTGTGGACTCCTTTGTTAGGTGGGGTTTAACTAGACATGGCCTATACCTAAATAGAAGGGGCAAGAGGGTGCTTTCTGAGTTGTTAGCAAAAACTGTAAGTGAGCCTACTAGCAGTGATGGGTTAGGATTGAGCCTTTTTTTAAGTTAGAGGCTGCTGGTGTGGGATTCAGGGATACCGATTGTAGATCCATGATGGGATAAAACATGAATTCTAAAGAAATAAATGAAACTGCTGAAACAATAACTGACAAGGAAAAGATTAATGTGGAAAATATCACAAAGCCAGTAATATAAGTGTTGCTGGTGAGCTGTACAAGTATAATAAACAAAGTAATAGAAATTGCAAACCTAATAATGATACATGAACCAAAGTCTCAGAAAGTCAGAACCAGTTGAGTCTTGGTTAAAAGAAGTACTAGACAATAAGGTTTATCCCTATAGTTACAGAATGTACCACAGAGATAGAGGAGCAATTGGTGGAGCATATTCATACAGGTTAGCAAAGACTGCTTCACTTGTATTTATAGATTATGATCATGAATTATTTGAGGTAGAATTCTAGAGTAATAAGGAAAAAAGACCAGGGTGTTGGCTGCTTATCATAGTGAAAAAATGAATGATGTAGAAAAGGCTCTTGGGGAGAAACTAAATTCATACTCAGAGTTAAGAAGTGAGAGTAGAATGATCATTATTGATGAGGATTTAAATTTATCAGGTGTCAGTGGGGTAGGAAATAAGATTAATAACACAATGGACAGAGATTTTCAAATACCTTAATAAGAGAGGGAGGCTTTATACAAGTGGTAGAGCACAACACAAAGGGATGAAACATGTTGAGAATCCTCCTAATGAAACCTGAGTATAACTTTGTGTGGGGTCAAGAAACTGAAGGAATAAGTAATCATGAAGCTGTTCCCAAAATTGAAGGGGGAAATAAGTTCAGTGATAAATAGCCTCAGATATTCAATAGCTTAGGTGCCATTTTCCTTCCCAGTGGCAGTAGGGTACTGTGGATTAGTCTCAGCCTTTCTACTCTTATTCGGAAGTTACTGGGAAGCAGTGAGTGATTCGTTATTCCAGTTGTCATTTACTTATACAGGTCGTGCAACATAATTGAGAGGTTGACATCTACACCTATATGCTGCAATTCATAAAGTCTTGGGTGGCAGAGTGTATTTTGCACCAAAACTGGCTATGTTTATTTCAATCCTAAATAGAATATAGAAAGAATTCATATAAGCTTTACAACAGCACCTTCATTCTCTAATCTTATCTCTCTGTCATTGGTGGACAAAGATTTCATCACGTTTATAAATGAAAGGAAGTGTTCAAATGTTTTCGAATAAATGCAAAGAAAACCTACATCATTCGTTTGCCAGACTGGTCCACGCCAAACTATGTAACAATTCTGTGACTCTTTTGTTAGGACTGTGGCAAGCAGTTATGAATCGAGCGGCTCTTTCCTGTACTTTTGCTATACTGCTATTCAGTCATTTGCAATGTGGATCTTAAACAGATGTGTAAGCAGAAGCATTCTTTACACTATCTCTTTTCTTCAAAATTTGACTTTTGAATCTCAGCAGAGCATAATCAGCGCTACCTATAACTGAAGTTATATTCTGGCCTTATTTTGAGTTATGCCCTAATAACTGATTTGTTTACTTTGTGCTCTTGAACAAACAGATTCTTTTTGTTAACAGTGCATATTTTTTTGGACTTTTTGCAATTTAGTGTAAGTAGTCTCAGATCGCATAATGTTAAAATAATGTTCAGATTGCTTTAAGCCATTGGCCAAATTCCTTAGGGGACATCCATAAATTACGTGAGGTGAAATGGGGGAGGGGGGGGTCCAGCGAAATCTCACCAGATCTCACAAGGGGGGAGGGGGGGGTCTACGGAAATCTCACGTGAGATTTTGCGAAAAATTTGGGGACAGTAGAGCAAAAAAAGAGGTCTACAATTTGCGCCAAAGTCGATTTTAGGAGGGTATTTCGTCAAAAAAGTTAGGGTGTGACCTAAAAAAAAAAGGTCTACAAAAGTTTCCAGGGCGATTTGTAGGGGGGGTTCTCACGGACCAGATCTCACCAGAGGGGGGGGGGGGGGTCCAGCCAGATCTCACGAAATCTCACCAGGGGGGAGGGGGGGGTCCAGAAATCCGGAAAAAAACCTCACGTAATTTGTGGATGCCCCCTTACTTCCCTATAGATGATTGCATTTCAGTGAACAATTTCAAACTGCTGTTGTCTCCAAGATCACTTATGAAAATTAAGAAAAGAAGTAGTCCGTCCTATTACTGTTCCTTAAGTGACACCTGATGTAACATCTAGAGCATTTCCGTCAGTGACAATATTCTTATATCCTTTCACAAATCTGTTTCGAATTACTATACACTTGAATCTTTGCTGATAGGCAATATTACAGAGCCAAAAACTTTCTGAAAATAAAAAATTAAATAAAAAACTACATCAACTTGTGATCCTTTATCAACGGCTTTCATTAAGTCATGTGAAAATTGGGCCAGCTGTGTTTTAGATAAACATTTTTCCTGAAATCTATGTTTTTCAGTGCAAGTAATTTGTTTTCATCTGGAAATTTCATGCTCCAGAACTTTCCTGAATCAGATGTTAGAAATATGGGTCAGTAGTTCCTAAGATTTCCTTTTTTGAAAATTTGGACTTCATACACAGTTTTCCTCTTTTCGCTTATAAGGTTTTACACCAAATATCAGACAAAAAAATTCACGTACTCTGAAAATACTCTGCCTGGGATACCATCAGATGATTTCCTTCACTACAGGCACTCCAATTGCTTTACAATACCTGTAGTATGTATTCATAATAAATCCCTCTCTAAATCCACACATCTTTTTCCTCAATGAACACATTTTTAAATTCAGTGTTAAGCACGTTAACCTGGTTATGGCTTTTGTTAACCTCAAATCTGTGATATATTAAATGTGACATAATATTTCTTACATACACATGGTTGGCACATACTGATACATTTGAATCCCAACCCTTCTAATCCCTTATTGTGAATTTCAACACATTTCTCTTTTCCTGACACATTACTATGTCTCAGTATTTCAGAATTCTGATTCCTCTTTCTAAATACCATAGGAAAATAAACTATCTCTTATACTTCTCTTACAACTATTGGCACTGTTCTACTTCATCTTTAGCATTTCTGTGAGTTCTACACTGGTTTTGTGTGTGTTTGTGTGAGAGAGAGAGAAAGGGAAAGGGGGAAGGTTCTTTTTGTTTCTGATCTTGCACCTTGTTGATGTTGAGATCATTACAAGCAGCAAAGGACTGGGAGCAAGCAATGGAAAGGAACATGGCCATAGTCTTTTTGAAGTAACCATCCTGAAATTCAAATGAAGTGATTTGGGGAAACCATGGAAGATTCAAATCTGGATGGCTGGACAGGTATTTGAACCCATGTCCTCTTGAATGTGATTCCATAGCATAGGTAGGGGGTAGTGGATGGCTGAGCAGTGTTCTAATCTAAATTATTTTCCAGTTATCCAAAATTTTGGCCTCTTTCTTTGCTGATCCTCATGTAAACTATTTTACATACCTTACTGTTTAGTTTGGTTCCACTCATAGTTTATGCAAACTGCTTTTTGTTGTGAAGTTCATATAACTTGTGACTTTTCAGACACATTATTTATATGGTCTCTTTATTTAAATGAGTGGAATCATGTACAATAGCCAATCCATGGTGCCCTGTTGTTTTTTAAAGTTCAATGGATGTTTTGTAAACAGAGTCAGCAATCACGTTTGTGTTGGCTTTACATTGAAAATGTGGTACTTTGGTAGTTTTCTAACTAGAAAATAGTAGTTTTTGGTATCTCCTTATATCCCTTGTTTTTTTCCAAACATTTATTTGTTTATATCTGGAAATTGTGGATCATTGTTCACAGTTGCTGATAATACTGATAAATACTGCCAAATCAATTGAATGTGTATTCATTTATTTATTTTCTGAACACATTTCAGTTCTTTAATGAATCATCTTCAGCAGTTTCTCCTGTTGACTGCATATACATGTTACAATATGGTTATGTTTTTCATTTTGAATATTGATGTTTTGTATAAATTATCATTTTTGACACATTGATTTTGCCTCCATTCTCAGCAGCAATGATTTTTGATTGCTTTTTGTGTATAATTTCATTTTGTGCTTATTGTTGTGCAAGTAATCTAGCATTACACTTCACTGCACTGTGTATTTTACACTAATGGCTGGTATACTCAGTGCTGCCAGCCTCTTGGCTTTGAATATCCGTAGATGGCCGCTAAAATTTCCATAGATTGGGTACAAAAATCCGGAGACTCGCTAACTAAAATACTAAAACAATTATTACACCATCTAACAAAATTTTGTTTAAGTTAATTTTTTTGTTGTTTCTGATGCAGTGTGTTTCAAAACACTATGTAAACACAATTTTGCATGTGGGAAATTGTTTTATGGAAATGCCATTGATTTTCTAAATTTTAGGAAAATGCATTTATGTAGAACAATGAATGCTCATTTACATATAACAATGAAATGAAACAAAAGAAATTCTTAAATACAACGTTTGAAAAAATGTAAATGCAGTAAATATATATTACAAAAGTTATAAAGTACTTGAAAATGTTTTCATGTCATGTACAGTCTACTTAAAAATGTGTTGTCTTCCTACATTTCCTCTTATACGTTATATCACTCTCTCTGATCAGTCCCCAGATATAATCACCAAACATTCACTCATTATACTGTCCCTGGTACCTTCTTTCAAACAATTGTTAGTCCTGATGGAACCTTTTGCTCTGTTCCTCTGAATATGCACCTATATGAGTCTTGAAAACATCTAGATGCGAGTGGAGTACATGCAGCTTTAGAGACATTCTGCACTCCATTGCTTTGAAGTTCTTCAAAAGATCCTCTACCACATCCTTGTAATTTTCCATTCTTTGATTACCCAGGAAACCATTTACAACATCCCCAAAGCTCTTCCAGGCCTTTCTTTGAACTGGTAGAAGCTTGTTTGAAGATGATGGCACGGTACGCCATCGAAAATTCGTACATCTACGACCAAATGACCCGGCTGCACGCCCGAGAGATCTTCAAACATCAGATCCGCCGGGAAAACTTACGATTACACATGGTAGAAGCTTGCTGATGAATGTGTGATCACGAAGTAATTTTTTCACATGGAGGCCCACAAAAATTCCACCCTTTATCGTACCTTCTGATAGTTTGGGGGACACATTCTGGAGGTACTTCATTGCATCTGATATTGTATCTAAGGCCTTTACAAATTGCTTAGTGAGTATCTTTTCCTGCTCAACAAGGGGTTCACACTTCACATTTTTCTGGCCAATCACAAACTCCGACCTCAATGGGAACTCAACAGTCTGAAAATGTCTGCCTGTACCCCTGCTATCCCATAGACAGAGAAAGCAGGGATTCTTTGTGTTTCCTCCTTGTAATCCCATCAGAAATGCAATAATTTTTAAATCACCAATTACTTCCCACTGATGTTCAGCATATTTTACCACCTGAAGGAGATGTTGAACACTTGAGTATTATTCCCTTGGGAGAGTCGCATGAGAGATTGTAATTGAGGGATACTTGTTTCCATTATGGAGGAGAACAGCTTTCAGACTCTTGTAGGAGCTATCAGTGAAGAGTCTCCAGTCATTTGGATCATAGTTAAACCCTATTTCTTTGAAAAGGCTTAGCACATTGTGGCAATAGCACAACCTGTCAGAGTGAAGTATTTTGAGAAAGTTTCTGGCTGGATATCTTGCAACTCTAACTCAATAGGTTCCACTGCTTTAGTCTCAATGTTAGAATTTCTGCTTTGGATTTTGTAAGTCCTAGATCCCTGATCAAGTCATTAAACTCATATTGTGTGGGGTAGTGAGATGTAGCATCTTCATCCTCTGAGACACCATCTTTGATTCACTACTGTCTTCACACTCTTTCAGTACTGAAGGAGGAGGAGGAATGGGCCTAAGAGATGATGGCAAGTCTGGATATGCAAAAACATTGTTTTCTTTTTTTTTACACCTCTTATGATGAGACAAGTCAGTAACACAGAAATAGCAGCTGGAGAGGTGATCTGTTGGTTGTCGCCAAATTCTAGGTACACCAAATTTCATTTTTCTGTTTTCTCCTCTATACCAGGCCTCGAGAGTGGATCTGCAACACCCACACACAACATGTGGGGTCCAGTTCTTGTCTTAGTCTCGCACAGGCATACCAAAATAAGACCTGTATGCTAAGCAGAAGTAGTTAGCATCTTTATTCTATGTTTTACTGCTCTCGAGCCCAGGAAGACACCGCACACATAACAAAAACAGTCTGGATTATGCTTACAGCAACAGGAGGACGCCATTATTCATCAATAATGTCAATCTTAAACAGATTACATACAGTTGAACCGTTATTTCATCTCATATATATTCTTAGCTAATATAATGTTGGCCAATTAATTTCATATTATTGGGCATAAAAAGCAAATAAATGATTATATAAAAGTAGGAATGTTCTGTGTAGTTTAGTTGTAACCTGATTCATCCAAAACAAGCATAAAATTTACTTAAACGAGCAAAACGTTTTTTGTTACATTGTGGTATTTAAGAGAGAGTCAAAATTAAGAAAACTTTCTATTTCAAGGTCTTTAAAAGTCAAAATACAAATAACATAATAACATTCTACATTGAAAGTAAGAAATATCTCTAACATGTTTTATACAGCATCACTTTCATCGCTGCTGCTGCGTCTACTCCTTTTATGGGGGGGGGGGGGGGAGGCAGGGACTATACTTTATCTGTTTTCTTTGTCGACATTAAATTTAGCATATCTTCGGTAACAGGAAATTTTAAATACTGCGACCCCTTTGATTCTTGGATATTGGTTAAGCCTTCTTGGAAGGCACTGCTTTGTAAGATGTGCCAACGAGCGTGTCACTGTGCATAAAGAGAGAGTGCGCTGACAGTTCTGTATTACGGCCTTTTAAGAATCTAGAATCAAACAAAATATAAGCTTTATTTCAATCGTTCATTCACACTAGCGGTTGCAAGGAAACGATTAACAATTATTGAAAATTCTATAATGCATTAACACTAACACTAGCTCAAAGTGTAACAAAACACCAATATAAGGAAAAAATCAACACATAGTAAAGAATAACAAAAATCCGTAGATATTTTAACAAAATCCGACAATCCTATCTTTTTATAAAAATCCGTAGATCTACGGATAAATCCATAGAAATGGCAGCACTGGTAATACTTCGTTTACTTGGGACTGTGTAATGCTATGTGATACTGTTTTGTTTTTCTCATTTGTCTTCCATTAATTTGGTGTGTGGCAATATTTTCAAAATGTATATATTTGTGTTAGTTTGTTATGATTACGAACAAAGACACATACAAAATTGTAAATATGTTAAAAATGAAAAGAAACAAGGATTAAAAATAGCATTTAGAACAGACTATGCAATACAGAAAAACATTATAAGTTACTCACAAACCAATAAATTGCACAACTCAAGAATATACAGGTTAACAAGCAATAAATGTCAAGCTCAGTACATTGGATAAACATGCAGAAAATTTGAAACAAGGTACAGGGAACATGTAAGGGCGCTAAAATACAACAACCATTCTACATTTGCAGAACACTTAAAGAACACACCCAACAGCCAACAAATATAGACACAGACAAGCAAATACTCACGATAAACAACAATAAACCACAAACACTAACTTTCCTAGAGAACTATCATTTACAGTAATCACTAGCAGAAGGAAGACATATAGTAAATGAATACACAAACCTTACACACCAGACACTATACACAGTACTGAAAATAAAATAAAGAATATAAACATCAACACAGACAAAGCACTGTTGAACAAGAACATATACAAAATCATAACAAACCAACACAAACAAATACATTTTGAAAAAGCATGCCACACACAAAATAACTGGAAGTCAAACAAGAAAAACAAAACAGCATCACATTGCATTAAACCAGTGGTTCCTTTTTTTTTTTTTACCACAGAACCCTAATTGATCATACATTTTTTGACGGATCCCCATTTTTATAAGTGTAAGCTGATAAACCAGTTTCGCATCGGTAAGTCGTCACAAATGGAAGCATTACTGTGATAGCCTTCTCGTGATGCAGTTATGACTCTTTTCAATGAATATTTTATTTAATTCTTGGACGGAACACTTATGACCCTTCCACAGAACCCCAGGGTTTCGCGGACCACCATTTGGGAACCACTGCATTAAACAGTCGAAAGGAATCAAAGTAGACCAGACATTTGTAAAAAATATACAGTGCAGTGCAGCATAGTACTAGTTTACTTGTGCAACAACAAGCAGAAAATGACCTGCTACCCAAATAGTAAGCAAAAATCTCTGCTGCTGAGAATAGAGGATAAATAAAATAGTGTATCATAAAGTCTAAGTAGATTATAATTTACTAGCAGTTACCCGCGACTTCGTCCGCTTGAAAGTGTGTTATGGTATAAAATTTTATGTTACTATTCAAAGTACGACCAGCAGAAAAAATTCTCCTTTAGGGTTGAAAATTTGGTCATCTGCTTCCTTGGCTTTTAATCTTCAATGAGAAGCGTTCGTCAAAGCCGGGATGTAGGTAACAAAGATGTAACGCACGCCAAAAGACACGGTTACAAACATTACTCACTTAGGGGGCATCCATTAATTACGTAAGATGTTTTTACGTAATCCCTAACCCCCCACCTCTCCCGTAGTGAGATCTCCCCCTAAAATTACATGAGATTTTGACGGGACTTCCCCAACCCTACTACCGACCTTGTAGTTTTTCTTAGATCCTTTTTTTTAGCTCTCCTACTTCCGAGAACCCCCCCCTTCCCCCTAAAGTCGGTATCCTCGTCGTTTGTTTTTTTTAGCTATACTGCCCTTCAGGAGTTTCAAATGCTACGTGAGATTTCACCGGATTTCGCCCCCCCCCCCACCACCCCATTTCACCCCACATAATTAATGGATGCCCCCTTAGTGGCGTAGACTTCTTCAGCAGATTCTGATGTCTTTATAGTCAGAATTCACAATGGTAACCACATTCTGAACTCCAAATCCACTGTGCACCATGGAATATTAGTAATTATTCTGGTCCAGGCAGTGTAGCAAACTTACCATAACCTTTGTTAATATAGCTCCTTTGAAATCAGTACTATGACTCAAATTTTGATATTTCACACATATTGTGACACATATTACGAATCGAATTATGGTCTGATACCTGAAATGTCACACTACTTTACGTCCGCAACTGAAGTACAGATTTATATTACCTGTTCCGGAGCCTGTATTAATATTTTGATACAATTTAAGTACAGCGCGATACATGTCACTAAATTGGCCCTCATGAAATCATCTTAAATTACTATAAAGTTTCAGTTGTCATTTTGCTTCAAGCTGTATTTCAACCAAACCACAAAATCCACCAATATTGTTGCTAAAATATCAAAGGTTCTATCAACCGCACATTAACATTCACTATTTGATTGTTAGTGACATCATGAATTGCAATATAAACTTGACCCATTAATTTCAGACCGTGATACAGGGTGTCCAGAAAAGGACTCCCTGATTTCAAAATTAAATATCTCGAAAACAAAGATCGATAGAGGAATGCAGTAACTATTATTTCACACTGCTGTATACACTTCTTACAGCTGTCACAATAAACATGCCGTTTACTGCATTCCTCTATCGATCTTTGTTTACGAGATTTTTTTTTTTTTTTTTTTTTTTTTTTTTTTTTTTTTAAAATCAGGGAGTCCTTTTCTGGACACCCTGTACAAAGCAACCGCTAAATCCTGTCTGAAAAATGACCTTTGTAATATGGTAGTTGTAAAAGCGAAGTAAATAATAAATTCATGTGGAACTACATCCAGTCACATGAACTATGTCATCAGCACCATGACAGTTATTAAAATAACATAATTTAAAAAGGCATTCTAAAATGCTCGTAACTTACGCTGTACAATGGAAAGTCCAAAATTCATTACAACTCTTACGTTAATGTTGCAACTCAAGTTTACGTCGCAATACAGTGATTATGTTAGTGCGCGTGTTTTAGTCCAGCTGTAATTCATACTGAAAGTGTATAGTAAAATTAATTATGATAATTTATGCTAAGCTAATAAGGAAACCTCATATTGAAACTGTTGCTACAACTCGAAATTAGTTCTGATTCGTTTAATGTGTTAGGTGTGACCATATCGTTTGATTTTGTAGTGGAAATATCAGCGTAGATAGTGGTTAGGTTGAAATGCTACCTGGACCTGAATATTATTGTTATAGCATCAGGCAGCTGGAATTTAGTAATTATTAGAGTAATAAATAAGCTGCTTTCATAAGCGCCGTGTTAGTGACAACGTGTATCGCTGTGTAAACTACACCTAACATGGCTTCTCGAAACGAAAAGTTTCTACCTTAGACTATTGAATACATCCGTTTTAAGTGAAGGATTTAATAGTTATTAGCAGAATATTCAACAGTAAGCAAAAAAAAAAAATTTTTCATAGGCAACTATTTCACTGATTTCTACAGAAAGTTAAGATTAAAAACAAAAAAGGGTTTGTTATCTTCTATTAAGTTTTAAATTTGGTTAAAAATAATTTGTAATGTTACAGAGAATCTATAGCAGAAAAAAAGAAACAAAGACAATAAACCGAACTGAAGTGGAAACAAAACTGTTTCATATTCGTCACGAACATAAAAAACGGCCTCTTCGCGGACGACCATTTTGTCACTTTTGTGCTGGTATACTCTTAGTATTTAATATTTTTTTCAAACTTAGATTTTTAACATATATCATGAAGCATATATTAGGCTTACGAATGGAATTACAGTGTGATACCTGAGGTGTTAACATTTTCATGTATGCAACTGAAGAATTCTCTTCCTGAACTTAAGGTTAAGTACAGATTTATATTTCGTGCTTCCAAACTATTATTTGTCAAGTGCGTCGGTTTTATGGCTTTTAAACTAAACACAAACTTGCATATGTAAGAAGGTTTTTGCTTTTATTTCTCAAAAGTAGTGTTTGCGATATACGTAAAAAGCAAAGAGTAAACGTGGCACGGCTATCTATGAAGTAGGAAACTCTTTGTTGTTTCCGAATTGATATTAATGGCAATTTCTAAAAGAACTATGTATTTTTGCGGGACAAAATCTATCCTATCACACTTCGCACGCAATTAACTGACTTCATGCCAAATTTCATTTAAATATGTTGAGTTATTAAGGCGTGATTGATTCCAGAAGTACATCCAAACACACATCCGAACATTCTCGTTTTCTCATTTATAGATATATAGATATAGATGTAAAAAGCTGTAATATTCAAAATGTAAAACATAACCATATTGTAATATGCATATGCAATCAACAGAAGAAACCACTGAAGATACTTAATTAAAGAAGTGAAATTCGTTCCAGAAGTAAATAAATTAACAAACATTCAATTGCTTTGCCAGTATTTATCAGTATATTCCTTTAGTACAGCTTTCAAGTCAAATTAAGAAATTATAATCGTAAAATGTATCGCTTTGTCAAAAAATTATGTGACAAAACCTCATATCACAGTACGCTAAATGTAATAATGGAAGGTACTTATGTACTACTTTAATTGCAGTTATAAAAAATCACCATCATAGTAGTACCAAGCCATAAAATTACATACAAATTAAAAATCCCATTTCTAAAGTAATAAATGTTTCTTTTATTGATTTGTGGTCAGTTTGAACAAAATTCTCTGTTCAATTTGCCAATTATCCCTGTCATCCCTTTTGTCTGAGAGAGCTACATATAAATTAGTATGGTTGTGCTGTCAGATTGTTAGATCTAATGGATTATAATTTTTTGGAATTGAGTTATTTTACTTTAAGGGTCCTTAACAAAGGAAAATAAGACAAACAATTTCTTGGACGAGTATAACTTATACTTGTAAGTTGTTGTTAGACATTTATTTTGATACATAATAGATCATTATATGATATGTTATTGAGGGATTCGGAGTGTAATTTTCCTCTTGCACATTTCCACTGTTCACTCAGCTGTCATTTGGTATTGATAATTGAAATGTATCTGATACTACATACCTATTTATGGATTTTTTTTTTTTTTTTTACATATTTTCACCTTAAAATCCTTTATACTCAGAGATATATGTTCATTGATCCCTTAGATAATTTGTTCCAGTCCTTCATTCTCCTACCTACAAATTGAAACTTACCTACTCCCTTATGTCTGAAATTTATTAATAATTTATTTCTTTTGCCCTCTTTTCCCTTCTGCATGCTGTTTCTAAATCTTCCAACAATATTTATACAGGCCTCATCACCAGTATATGCCTTGTACATGCCCACTCTTCTCTTCACTTGCCTTCTGCCCTGCAATGACAACCATCATTCAGTAATTTCCACAGACAAAGCTAGCCATTCTCCTTTTCACCTTCTCCAACTTCAGTATTTAATGCTCATAATGTGAGTGCTATATTGTAAACCATCTCTCTTACTTCCCTGGTACATCCTCTCACTATCCTCTACAACATATGCAGTATTCTGAACCCTTTACCTACAATCTCTCCAAGTTCTTCCTAGCTTAGCTTACTGTCAACATTTTATTCTTTCTACAAACTAATCTCATTCTGGTGATTAATCATACAAAACCTTTAACGTCGTATACATAGATCTATTAAGTTGACTCCCTTCTTGGCATTTATCTTGATTCCATACCATTTCCCAATTAAATATCTTCTCTAGATCTATTTGCATTTGCTTACAATATCTCAATGGAATCCTGTTATACAGCATTACATCATCTGCAAACTGCCTAAACTGTAATTTATTGGAATAATGAACAGTAATGGTGCCAATGCACTACCTGGTGTCACATCTGTTCTCTTAATTATCTCCCTTGATATTGCATTACCAACTTTGAATCTTTGCTTCCTAGCTCTACAATTTTCCCCCAGATGGCAAAAATCAAAGGCCTCTTCTTCACATTTGCTATGGGCCCCGCACTGTCCTAATCCGGCCCTGAACTTGTCCACTACTGAAATCAAACTAATGCATCTACAGCAAGGCTGCCCAACCAATTTAGGAGATGGGTCACAATTTCGATTCTATGTTAGAGCACAGGCCACCTAATACTTGCCTATAGTTACAATAGATATTTAAATAAAACAAAGATATCAGTTTAATTATAATAAAAAATATGAAAGAGACATTTGCAGTGTTTTTTTTTTAACTATAATAAAAAATTGAAAAACATCAGAGACCTTTGCAGAGGTTTATGAGCTGGCATATTCTAGACTGCTGCTGTTGGCAGGCAAATTGAAATGCATTAGCGGGCCACTTCATGGCCTGTAGGTCAATGGTAGGGCAGCCTTTACTTGTGTCCCCCCCCCCTTTTATGAATTGATACTATTCTGGAATACAACAAGTCTACAGACTTAAATAATGTTTCCAAGTATTGTACAATGCCTGTGCCACCTATCTTTAAAACATCTGTGATAATATATAATTACGAAGTCTTTCTCGGCGTTGAGAATTCAAATAATGCTCTCGGGTGACTAGCCGAGTTATAGAAGTGTTATAATAATCACACAATATTTCGGCGCACTGATTCGTCGGCGCCATCTTCTGGTGAAGTGAGGTCAGGAACATGCGAAGCTGCTGAGCTAGACCAGATTCCCGCTGCTAACCTCTGATTGGTCGGCTGTGGAACCAGTCGTAGCAGGGGTCAAATCTTGTTGCGGCTTGAATCGATGCCAAGGTGGAGTTACGGCTAGATTTGATGTCCTTTTTCACATGACATATAGCGGATGGGCTTAAAATCACCGCTCCTTCGAAGAAGATATCCAAAAACAAAACCTTCACGATAAATTGTTTCTCTAACTGATGGGTCAACACAAATCCGTTGCGGGCCTCATATTGAGCCATGCTGCCACGTGATTGGTCAGATTTGTAACCAATGGTAGCCGGGGTCCTGCCTTGTAGTAACTCATCGTTCGGTAGAAGGAAAAGTCAGAAGGCAAAAACTTACCTGCCGTATTTTATGCAAATCAAAGTCACCACTGCCCAACATCACAGCTGCCGAGAGGAGATCACTTCGGGCATTGCGGAAAAACACAGGCATTATTGTCTTACCGGCAGACAAAGGTAACGCTTCTGTAGTGCTTACTATGGAAGATTATCGTCGAAAGGTGGAAGAACTCCTGAAAGACACATCCTATCGCAAGATTTCACGGGATCCTACCAACGCCGTGGTGAGAAAAACGACAGCTCTTCTTAAGAATTCAGGGCTGCCAGAAGACACCGTTAAACAGCTACTACCCCGGGCTGCTGTTCCTCCAAGGCTCTATGGACTCCCCAAGATCCATAAAGAGGGTACCCCATTACGGCCAATAGTAAGTACCATCAGATCAGCTACATATTTGCTTGCCCGATATCTAACTGGGCTGCTGACACCATTAGTGGGTAAAGGTCCTCATCATGTGACCAACTCTGCAAGATTTATAGACGTCATCAAAGAACTCCACCTGCAGCAACATGATTTACTGGTGAGTTTTGATGTGGTGTCACTGTTCACTAGGGTCCCTCTCACTGACACACTGTGTCTACTGGAACAGCATTTTGAGCCTGCCATATTGGAGTTATTCCGGCACACACTCCAATCCTCGTATTTCTTGTATGACGGGGAGTATTACAAACAGGTTGATGGAGTGGCCATGGGCAGTCCTTTATCGCCAGTTATTGCTGATTTCTTCATGGAGAACTTTGAAGACAAGGCACTAGCAAGTGCTCCTATGAAGCCCACCGCTTTCTTCCGATACATTGATGATACCTTTGTGGTCTGGCAACACGGCAGAGACAACCTTGAAGCCTTTCTCCATCATCTTAACAGCAGAAACGAAAACATCAAGTTTACGATGGAGGTGGAAGAAGAAGGCCGGCTGCCTTTCTTAGATATTCTAATAGAAAGGAAACCTGACGGGTCTCTAGGACATTCTGTGTACAGAAAACCGACGCACACAGACCTATACCTGAACGCGCGTAGCCATCACCATCCGGCACAGCGCAAGACGGTACTCAGCACGCTTGTACATAGGGCGCGAGCGGTATGCGATTCGGACAGTCTACCTGGTGAATTGAGTCATCTGCGTCAGACCTTTCGACGAAACGGGTACACTGATTATCAGATAAGACAGGCATTCCGAGAGCCGACACGTAGTCTCAACAACACCAAGAAAGAGCCACCTGATCGTCTCGCCTTCTTGCCGTACTCTGGCGCCACAACATCCAAGATAGGACGGATTCTAGCAAAAAGTGAAATCAAGACCGTTTTCCTGCCACCACCGAAGGTGAAGAACATCTTGCGCTCCCCCAAGGATGACCTTGTTTTGCGGACACCTGGGGTATATAGCATTAGTTGCGAGTGTGGAAAGAGCTACATTGGCCAGACGGTGCGGTGTGTTCACCAACGTTGTCTAGAACATGCACGACACGTTCGTCTGGGGCAGAAAGAAAAGTCTGCGGTGGCGGAACACAGTCTAGAACATGGCCATGGTTTTGATTTCGAAAATACCAGAGTACTGGCGCATACTGGGAGCTTCTGGAATAGCATCCTTACAGAAGCAGTAGAAATTCGTCTCGCGTCTAACCTCGTCAACCGCGACAGCGGGTACCAGCTGAGTGAAGCCTGGACGCCAATCATCAATACTATTCGTCGACAGCACGACCGAGACGCATTACACGGCGCGTCCAGATCAACGGAAAGTTCGGTAGTAACATAAGCGAGCAATTTGTTGCTCAGGCATTAATGATCAGCTTATGGGTAAGTTTTTGCCTTCTGACTTTTCCTTCTACCGAACGATGAATTACTACGAGGCAGGACCCCGGCTACCATTGGTTACAAATCTGACCAATCACGTGGCAGCATGGCTCAATATGAGGCCCGCAACGGATTCGTGTTGACCCATCAGTTAGACAAACAATTTATCGTGAAGGTTTTGTTTTTGGATATCTTCTTCGAAGGAGCGGTGATTTTAAGCCCATCCGCTATATGTCATGTGAAAAAGGACATCAAATCTAGCCATAACTCCACCTTGGCATCGATTCAAGCCACAACGAGATTTGACCCCTGCTACGACTGGTTCCACAGCCGACCAGTCAGAGGTTAGCAGCGGGAATCTGGTCTAGCTCAGCAGCTTCGCATGTTCCTGACCTCACTTCACCAGAAGATGGCGCTGACGAATCAGTGCGCCGAAATATTGTGTGATTATTATAACACTTCTATAACTCGGCTAGTCACCCGAGAGCATTATTTGAATTTGTGATAATATTATTTTTAGTGAAATAAGCTATATTTAAAAAAATTTATATGTTATGGAAATGGTAAAAAGTACAAAAAGTTATTTTTTAAATCTTTTATATATATATATATATATATAAACCTCATAAATATATAAACCTCATATCCCTAAACAAAATACTCATGTTATCATTCCCACAAGTAATTACAGTTTTGCAGCATATTTTACAGCAAGCAGTTAACTCCAGCAGTATGCATGCCCAGAAACATTTACAGAAGTTATCCAAATTGCTGAAGTCCCATCTTGCACTAGGGCAGTTTCTTCCACACCAACCAATGGTCTACCAATCAAAATCACAGCCTCCTCTGATTTCCTCAAAACCGTCCATTGCCCAGCTCCTCAATATAACTCAACCTCCCCCTTTAAAACCTGCACCTCGCTCTCTGCACCAAAGTCCTACTCCCAAGCCTAAACTGTCAGTTATAAACCTATCCTCATCACCATTATCTGAATCCCAGCTCTCGGTACTCTCCAAAGGACTCACCTTCTCACCCACCCCCACATTTGACCACGCCAAACTAGTCCGCGACTCTCTATCATTCTGCTGTACACTACGCTGGCGGTATCACTTTGCCACTCATAGCAGTGAACAGGGATATCAGGACAACCTAGAACCAAGTCTAGAGAAATTCAAACCATCACCCACACTTGACCCTCCACCTCTTCCCCAGAACCATCCCCTCCAAATTTTTGAAAATTTCCTTTCCACCAGTTTGGCCTCTCCCACTTTCCTTAAATCTTTAGCAAACACCGATAATCTTAGCCCAGCTGAAACCCGTGCCAGAAAACAACTCTCCAGCAATTCAGAACTCATTATCCTTCCAGCTGACAAGGGCTCAACCACTGTAGTCATGAACAGGAATGACTATGTGGCTGAAGCTCTTCGTCAGCTATCAGACACCAAAACCTACTGCTGCCTATCGGAAGATCCAACTCCTGCTGTCAACAAAAAAATACAAGAATATGTACAGTTTAGTGGACCTCTCCAAGGTCTCACCCCACAATCCATTTCGCTTCTCACTCTTCAAAATCCACGTACACCCACCCTTTTTCTATTGCCCAAAATCCATAAACCTGGCAATCCAGGACGCCCTATCTTTGCAGCCTACGGATCGCCAACTGAGCGCATCTCTGCCTTGGTTGACCAGTACCTACAGCCCATTGTTAATCAGCTCCCTTCTCATATAAAGGACACCCAGCACTTTCTCTTCCGGCTTTCTACCTTACCCACACCTCTTCCTTCCGACTCAATACTGGTTACCATTGACATCACGTCCTTGTATACAAACATTCCACACTGGCATGGCCTCAGGGCCATGGAAAACTTTCTGGACCAGCGCCCTCCCAACAGCCTTCCTATGACATCTTTCCTCATCAAATTAGCCCACCTTATCCTTAAAAATAACTACTTCTCCTTTGAAGGCAACATCTATCACCAAACCTGCGGAACTGCCATGGGTACCCGCATGGCCCCCTCTTATGCTAATCTGTTCATGGGCTGGCTGGAACAGACATTTCTGGAGGAATTCCACTCAAACCCCTCCTTTGGCTTCGTTTCATTGATGACATATTTATGATTTGGACGCATGCAGAAAATGAACTGCTAAATTTCCTGAACCATCTCAATAACTTTAGCATGCTGAAATTCACTTGGTCCTACTCCCACACCCAGGCCACATTCTTGGATGTGGATTTGTCCCTATCCAATGGCTATCTCAACTCTTCAGTTCACATCAAACCAACCAATCTTCAACAGTATCTCCATTTCGACAGTTGCCACCCATACCATACCAAACGTTCACTCCCCTACAGTCTTGGCATTCGAGGTAGTCGCATATGCTCTAACCAACAGTCTCCCATGGATTATTCAAACAGTATTTCAGAAGCATTAATATCTTGCAACTACCCTCCAGCTTTGGTTCACAAACAGCTTTCACGTGCTACATCACAACTGAATCAGCCAATCAATCATCCCAGACCCGCAAAAACCAACCACAATCCAGTCTTGGTCACACAGTACTACCCAGACATCGAATCCATCAACAGAATCCTCCGGCAGGGCTATGATTTCTTACAAACATGCCCTGAAATGAGATCCATTCTTCCTAAAATCCTCCCTGCCCCTCCTAGAACTTGTTTCAGCAGACCTCCTAACCTCAGCAAACTTCTAGTCCACAAACACAGTCTTCCTCTTCCTAACAGTCAACCCCAAGGCTCTTTCCCATGTAATAGACCATGCTGCAAGATGTGTGACATACACCCTGCTTCCACCACTTTCATCAACCCAGTCACAGGGGAAAGCTTCCCTATTATAGGACACGCCACCTGTGAAACCACGCATGTAATATACCAGTTAACATGCAACCACTGCCTGGCTTCATATATAGGTTTGACCACAAATGCACTCTCCATAAGAATGAATGGCCACCGTCAGACGGTGTTCACACAGAACCCAAAGCACCCAGTTGCTGCCCATGCCATAACCCACGACTTGAATAATTTCAACACAGTCCGTACTATCAGAGTTCTCCCCAATAGCAGCAGTTTCTCTGAACTCAGAAGGTGGGAACTTGCCTACCAGTACAAACTTGGCACAAGGCAACCACCTGGTCTCAACTTAAGATAATACCCTGTCATTATTATTAGTAGTACATATGTTTAACCTTTTTTCCTCTCCTTTCCATTACCTATATTGAACCACCACTAACCTGAGGTGATGTTTACTTCATAAATATTATTATTATTATATATATTTTTTATTTGTATAATATTTTATATATATATATTTATTTTTTCAATATATATTATATTTTGATCTTCCCACCAACCAGAAATTAGTTTGGATATTTATTTTTGCTCGGGTATGAGCTCTAATTCACTGCCCCTCTACTTTTCCGATGTTTGAATTTACCCCCACCATTTTCTCGACTGGCGGTCTTTCTGTGAGGCAATCTCCGGCTGCACCCACCTCCCATAATGTTCTCTTGTTGACGAAGGGTTTTTATCCCAAAAATTTCTTTATTATTTGTGTTTGTGTCTTTTCTGTGTGTTCGCGCCCCACATCCATCATCTAAAGGTAAGTGGTGGCTCATTTCCCTATCCTAATTTGATTCCTATATATATATATATTTTCAACTTATATGGAAAGGAAAGATAAATTATACCCAATACTCACCAAAGTTGATGGAAGGAGATTAGCAGCAACACAAAATAATGTACAAACACAAAAACACAATATTTTGGGGTTAACCCTTTATCAAGTAGACAGAAACATGTGACTGAGCTTGTACAAGCTTTGCAGTCAACATAGCCATATGCAGAATGAAATTGACTATTGGAGGTGGTGGGGGAAGAAACAAATGTAATCACAAATATTAATATAAAGAAAGAAAAAAATGTTATGTTAGAAAGAGAAATAATAACAACAACAATAATAGAAAATAAATTATGAAATAAGGTCTCTGCATATATAAATCAATTATACTGACCAGTGATGGGTATAACAGGGTAAGGATGGAAGGTATTATCTGAAATTGAGTCCTGGGGGATGTCTAGTCTGCATAATGTGTTGAAAGGCAAATTCCCTGCTGTAGAGTTCAGATTGGGAAGTGGTATCTGGAAGTTCTCTAATGGCTCTGACTGTGAAGTAGTTATGAAGGTTACAGGTTTTGTGAGTGCAAGCATAGCAAGCAACAGGGAGGTCTGGGTTTTGGGTGTAAACTGTTTATCTGTGACCATTCATTCTGATGGATAATGATTTTGTGGTAAGACCAATGTATGAACGTTGGCAGTGAAGGGGAGCTGGTATGTGATATGGGTTATGGTACTAGTGTCATGACCTATGATGGGTTGGATTTTACCAGTAGTTGGGTTACAATACAGGGTTTGTCCGGAAAGTAATAGGACTGAGTCGATTTAAAAAAATTTATTGAGCCAATCGTTACAATTCTTTAGAAACTTTCAAAATAGGCTCCTTCTGCGTCGATGCAGCGCTGCCAACGCGATTTCCAAGCATTGAAGGCATCACGGAAGGCATTCTCCGGAATAGCCTTGAGAGCCGCGGTGCATGCTGCTTGGATCCCCTCTGTCGTCTCAAAATGCTTGCCTTTCATCGGCCTTTTCAGGCGAGGAAACAAAAAAAAGTCCGGGGGAGCCACATCTGGGCTGTAGGGCGGCTGCGGAAGCGTTGGAATGCCGGCCTTAGTCAGGTAGCTGTTCACAAGAAAGGCGGTGTGAGCCGGGGCGTTGTCGTGGTGCAACTTCCAGTCGGCTGCGATGTCTTGTCGGACCCGATTGACCCTTCGTTTGAGTCTCTTGAGCACTTCCACATAAAACTTGGCGTTGACGGTTTGTCCAGGAGGAACAAATTCATGGTGGACGATGCCTTTGATGTCAAAAAAGACAATGAGCATCGTTTTCACTTTGGATTTACTCATTCTTCCCTTTTTTGGGCGAGGAGACGCCGGCGTGTGCCACTCGGAAGATTGCCTCTTTGTCTCGGGATCATACTCAAAGATCCATGATTCGTCACCTGTGATTACGTTATTCAAAAATTGGGGGTCACTTTCACACATGTTCAAATTTTCTTGGCACATTTCCACTCGCCGCAATTTCTGGTCGTCAGTGAGCACTTTTGGGACCATCTTCGCGCACACCTTGCGCATGTTCAAATGCTCCGTCACAATGTCATGAACCAAAGATTTTGGTAAATTTAACATCTGGGCAATTAAACGAATACTTAGTCGACGGTCTGTGTTCAAAACTTTGCGCACACGAGTCACATTGTCGGTGTTTGTCGAAGTCGAAGGTCTTCCAGCACGGTCTTCATCGGCGACCTCTTCCCGGCCCTCCAAAAAGGCCTGGTGCCACCGAAACACACCACTTCTTGCTAAAGCAACATCTGGGTAAGCCTGCTTGATCATATCAAACGTCTCTGTCGCAGATTTACCGAGTTTCACACAGAATTTAATCGCGTGCCTCTGCTCTAACGAACGCTGCATTTTCGGCTTGCACAACTCACAGAAACACGTCGCGCGAAAATGCCTGTCCTGACTCTCCAGGTGCTCGGAGACAATTGACCAGCCGCTCGATTGTTAGCTAGGAACCCCCTCTACCGAATCCAGTCGGTACGCGCACGCTCTGAAGTACAATCGCGGCGGAAAAAAATCAGTCCTATTACTTTCCGGACAAACCCTGTAGGTTGTTATAGGTGAATGCATGTTTTGCTTCAGGGTCTATTGCATGGGGAGATTTAGGAGCATCAGCGGATTGATATTTGTATACAACTATATTTTTTAGGTTAGGAGGTATGCTGAAGGTTACATGTGATGAGGTGGGTAGGATAGTGGGAAGAATATGCTGCATTTCAGGAATGGATCTGAGGAAGTTGTAGCCAAAATGAAAAAAAATTGTTTAGCGATTCCAGGCTAAGGAAAAACTCAGAAGGTGGGAACTTGCCTACCAGTACAAACTTGGCACAAGGCAACCACCTGGTCTCAACTTGAGATAATACCCGGTCATTATTATTATTACATATGTTTAACCTTTTTTAATCCTCTCTTTCCCACTACCTATATTGAACCATTTTTAAAAATTTGTATAATATTTTATAAAAAAAATCATATTTTTCATATTTAATTATATTTTGCTCATTGGACATTTATCTATGCTCGGGTATTAACTCTGAATCACTTCCCCTCTACTTTTCCACTGTTTGAATTTACCCCCACCATTTTTCCAACTGGCGGTCTTTCTGTGAGGCAGTCTCCAGCTGCACCCACCTCTCATAATGTTCTCCCATTGACGAAGGGTTTATCCCGAAAATTTCTTTATTATTTGTGTTTGTGTCTTTTCCATGTGCTAAAGGTGGCTTATTTCCCAATACTAATTTGAGTCATATATATATGAAAATGAAATCATAGCCCCTAAGTAGCCAAAAGGAAATAAAAATTTATACAACAAAACACTGCAATAAATGAAATATTTTGGGCAGTGCCTTTAACTTCACGGAAGTAGAAACATCTGATAGAGCTAGTACACGGGTCCATCGTCAATCATGCAGACTCCACTAGATGTTTCTAGTTTCATGAATAAGCACATTTCCCGAAATATCTTTTTTATTTTATTATAGTTATGTAGTTTCATCACTGCTGCCTTCATTGGTGAGTGTTGGGTTTATTTTTTTCCTTTCCATATTAAAATTATTATTCAGTTAAAGAAACTCTAAAAAGTTATCATGCCTTTCCAGCGGAGGCATAGATAAAGACTGTTGTTAATAAAAGATGAATTTACCAGCACTTTCTACAGGCGATTATATATGGCACTAGATGTTCTCTTTATGTTTATTATTCTTGTTGGGAGTCAGCATCCTAAGTTGTTAGAATCATATCTGAGTACTAACTGCATTGGATTTTTCACTACATTTGCAACATTCTTCACTGTGCGTTGACTTTAAATAAGGAGGTCAAATTGTTCTTGTATGTAACTTCGGCAGTGAACCTAGTTAGGAGCAGCAGCTAGTATATTATAAAAGTTATGATAGCATCAAAAGTACCATGCATTTTGTTCTACTGCAATACATCATGAGATTTTGTTTAAGCACCTCTTTCTTAATGAAATATTGGTGGTTTTGCAGCCTCCTCGGATTCCAGAACCCACAGATGAGAGTACACCACCACCAACACCACCTCCAAAACGCCCTCATCTCAAGCTGCCAATAAGCTAAGCAAAATTGCATTTTCTGATACTAGTCGTTAGTTTTAGTACCTTATGCAAGAATAAGATTTAATTTTAAATATGGGACCATCTGTCTGTTTAAATAACTTCACCTATATAAATAATATGGTATGATGATAATAATGGTAATATATTTTTTATATCTTTGTTTATATATCTTGTTTAAACAACTGTCAGTGTGTAACAGCGTAATAATTACATTTTGTTTTGAATTAAACTGATACATTGTTAACTCCATGTGGGACAGTTATTGACTGCAAACAAATTCCTTCTTTTTATGAGTGTTTCTTGAGCATTTTATGTGCATATTAGATAATAATTGTAGCAGCTATGTTGAAATATCTACATAAGTGGTGACATTTTTCTTTTAATTTTTGGACACTAATTGTAAAAAAAAAAAAAAAAAAAAAAAAAAAAAAACCCGTGCTATAAATATTGAGAGCGGATGGTTCTCACTATTTTAATTATTTTTGACCAAAATTAAGCACTTATTTGAATCATATCATTGTTTAAAGGCTTTATGGAACTTTTCATTCATTGAGATATTTTAACATTGGGACCAATAAAAAACCTTATTACAATAAGATGATTTTTGTTTTTTCAGACTAATGTAAATACAACATCAGTTATACAATTTTAAGAAAGTTGCTAAATGATGCATTCCTTAGAAAAATATACAAATGGAAATCTAAACTATGCATTATTAAATTCTTACTGTATAGCTACGAAGGAATGTAAAGATAATATTGGTTTTTCTTTGTATTGTTGTGTCACAAAGAATCTATGCAACATATATTGACAGTGGTTTCTTAACCACTTCCATTTTCTTCATGGTTATTGAGGTGGTAGTCGATATATGGATAGATGGATCTGTATATGGATGCATGGCAATAAATACTTAAAACACTTGTATTTATTCAAAAAAGACAACCACTCATGTTAAACAGTATCATTTAAAAGATATTTTATTATGAAATATATGTATATGTTATTATTTAATGTTACAGACTTTGAAATATTCTTATAATCTAAGAGTATTATGAAACACATTTTTGCAAGACACTGCCCACAGAAGTATTTTTTGAGAGGTGTGTATATATAGTAAAAATAGGATGAGTGAAAAATGTGTGGTACTAAAACATTACTATTGAGCTTACTTCAGTGGAGAAATATATTGTATAAATATTTTTGTGGTACTACAAAGCAGTTCCATACTACAATGTGCCAGCAAGAGAACATTCTTATTGCCATTGATAGATATTAGATATTCTGCTAATAGTAATAGTTCTTACTATGTGCCTAAAAGATGTGGTAAAAACAGATTTAAATCTCCTGAACATTTGCCCTAGGTTATCCTCCCTTTCCACATTGGTTGGTTCCTGATATATTCAAATATAAAAAAATTAGCATGCACATTAATTACTAGAGATGTTATATACGTTTCTGAAAATTGTAGGTTGCTCCTGACAGGAAGACTTCTCTGCAGGTTCAGATTCAAGCCCAGTCAGGTTTTTTATTTATTTTTTTATTTTTTTTTTTTTTAATTGAACAAAATGCATTGATTTTATCAACATTTATAATAAGCATTGTTTTTATTACAATTTCATGCCTTTACTATGGATAGGTAATTTACTTAATTATTGGAATCTTTGCCAAAACTTTTTTTTAGGGAGTGCTTGTTCATAAACACAGATTTGTAGTTAACAACAAGCATATTTAACAAGTGCTAATTTGCTCACATATATATTTTTTTAATAACATTTAAAAATAAAGCCAGTTACAACCCTGAAAATATTTCTTTCTTCAGTAAGTTTCAGAGAAAACGATACATATTGTGTTGTGGGACTCGTAATGGGGTCAGACATTTGATACATGAATAAAGAATATATTTTAATTGTCTCTTACTGTGAACCTATTTCCCAACTATGAAAATGATAGTGAAAGTAAATAAAGTAATTTTTAAAATATAGTATTTATTGAAAAAATGATGATTTTTTTTTTTTTTTTAATTTTCAGTCACTGGATTTGAACTGAGGCTGTAGAGTATTAACCAGGACTCTTGATGAATTGTTCTCACCATTTGTTGATTTGTATACAACATCTCATACTTAATGGGGATTTTTAGCATTTGAATATCTTGAAAAAGAAGGTCCTTTTAAATATCTGTACATTTATTTCAGAGAATGAAATCCATTTTTAACAAATTTGATGGCTTCTTTGTTAATAGATATTTTTTTTAAAAAAAAAAATGTATTTATACATTGACTAGACATATTAAATAATTGTTTTGTAAAAGTCATTGGTAATCATAAGCTATCAAAATAGGTCTAAAAATATGGCTTATTGATTTTTAGGCTACAAGTGGTACTTCATTCTCTCATTTGGATTGTTCAGAATTTATTTACTTTCATAGCAACATAACATAACATTTATGAAATGCTCTCGGGTAACTAGCTGCGTTAAGGAAGTGTTATCACCAGGGCCGCATTTAGGCTTCGTGGCCTCTAGGCTATAAATGTGGTGCGGGCCCCCTAATCGGCAGTGGTCTAGGTGGGGGCCCTTGTGGATGCTTAAATTCGGCCCAAAAAATTTATGGGCGACCTTTTTTTTAGTTCTACTACTGGGTGGTGTGGGTCCCCGCTTTATGGTGCAGGCCCCTAGGGTACAGCCTATGTAGCCTTTGCTTAAATGCGGCCCTCGTTATCACGCGATATTTCGGCAATCACATTCACTATCTCCATCTTCACAAGATGGCTACAGTGAATGTGATCACTGAAATATCGTGTGATAACACTTCCTTAACTCGGCTAGTTACCTGAGAGCATTTCATAAATTCTCAATGTTCTTATAGAACATAACATTTTTGAGTTTGTCATTATTGCCCATAGTTAAAATGAACACATTGTGGAGTATTTTACTCTGTGAACTCCTGCTCTGAAAATATGATGATCACATAAAGTTTCTTCACTAATTATTTCAATCGATTGTATTCTTCAATTTTTGTGCTGCATTATTGTATTGGGATAAATCATATTTCTTTCTTAAATGTATTCAATAAATTTTCTAACTAAGGTCAGTAATAAATTTCTTATGTAAAACATAATTTTTATCTTCATGGAATCATTGTTCCTTCAAATCCTTTCGTTTTTTGTTTACTTTTTTGGTTGAGAAATGAAAGAAATTACTAAACCAAAGATAATTTAAATGATTTATTTATTCAGCTATTTAGGAATAAAGCTTTATTTTCAGATAACCAGTCTGTGATTATGCATCATTGTTTAGAATTGTAATTGATTATTTTGTAGACAGAACTTATATTTATAATGATTAATTGTAATGAGAAAACTTGGTTCAGTGTGAGAAGCATTAATTTTTGTAATTTTATACCCTCTGTGCATTTGTATGAAAGTAATTATCATTGTATTTTTGTTTCAAAATTGAATACAATTATTAAATTTGGAGTTTACTTATAATGATTCTTTTTTCGTTATCTATAATTCTATTGTTTTATCATCAAGATTTAAAAAAAATTAAATGTCTATATAAAAGCTTTGGTAAAGCAGTTGCAAAGTACTTCCAAGTTGCAAAGTAGTCTCTCTGTAATTGAAATTCTTGTGTCATATTTGGTTCTTAGGAATATTGATAATTTCCTTACCATTTAGTAAGTTCAGTCAATTTATCAGTTTACAAATTTTATCAGTTTAGTTAATTTTAAGTAATAACGTTAATAAATTGGTATATTCATTTGAGAAAAAATTTACCCTTGTCATGAATGCTTTTGAGATGTGTGATATTTCCGTTGCACATATTAATTTTCAGTGCTAAATGTGGCAGAATATGACTGGTATAAGGTACAAAACTGTCCAGATGTAAGTTTGTAGGTAAATGTTGTATGTGAATGTGTAGTCCTATCCTGGATATTTTATTTATTAATTATATTGTTAATTAAATTTATATTTCTGATATTGTATACTTAACAAATTACAGTTATCTGGAAACAGTGATTATATGCTGTGTACACTAATTTCATTAACGAGGTTTCCTGTTCCCTGTACGATTTCTTTCCCTTTCAGTGGCTATCACTAGACTTATTGCCAGTAGTGGCCTGGTTGATCACTGAGCAGACATTGCAATTTATGGCAACAAGTATTTGTTTTGATCATCGTGTGGTCTACTACTCACAGCAAAGTTGCTCAATTTTAGTTCTTTAAACTAGGTAGGGTAGCAGAGAATAGCCTGCCATTTACTACAAGTGGGGGCAGGAGACCAGGATGAATGTGAAAACCACACTTAACAATGTGTTGGTAAAAAAACTTAACCACGTAAGAGGTCAGACATATGGCAAGGGGGAAAGATGTGACAGATGACTGAGCCAAACATGAACCAAGTAGGAAGGGTGACAATTGTAATGAGGGGGGGGAGGAGGGGGATAGGGCAAGTTGATCAGTGATAATTGTGCGAAAGTACAATCTCTGTAATGATCAAAGTAAAATAAAGTTAATTTTCTAAGAAATACATTTAAAAATAAATATAAATAAATAAATAAAAATTCTCCTACAACACCCTCCCTCCACAATTTTCTGCTTGCTGGTGAAGGGATATGAGCCAAAAATTTAAATGACTCTTTTTGTTCAAGCCTATTACATGTGTTCACACTGCCCACCCATCATCTAGAGCAAGCAGCATATTAAAAGAAAGCCTTATGCTGTGGTGGGCATAAGTACATACTTCTAAACTCTAACTGTGAACTGGTACCTAAACAGATTCATATTCTTGGTTGCCAGTCCTTTGTGATACCCCATGGGTTAAAGGTATTGTTCATAAATAATGTGCACAGTAGACTTTGGTTGAGATTTTAAAACTGTTGTATTATTCTTCAAAAGTCGTTACCAGTTTAGGATAAGACATTGGACTGCTCTCCAAAAATTTTGTTGATTGCAGATTAAACCATGCAGACACACCAAAAGTAGTTTCAAATGATACCCCAAAAATTACAAAAAAAGTTTATACAGTCATTGCAAGCTAAACATCACTACAAACCAGTTTAGATAACACTAAGGATTCCTCTACATCACAATACGCCCATGCTTACTAGCTGTCCGCAGTTTGAATTCATTAAAGCTGGCAAAAACTGTACTTACAAAAGCATTGCTTGCTTTGTTTGTCATGACCTGAACTTCATGATCAGTGAGTCTGAGCTAAACACAGTGGATCAACTTGCTGCTGATTGACGTGCCTCTCTAAGAACCGGTGAAAGACAGAACAAAATTCAGCATGGCCGACCTCTATTATTTATCAATTCATTCAGACCTCTGATGTCAGTTTGTAATTTCAAAAATCAACATCTGACTAATCAATTTATACTTTGAGCTGCAATTAACTCATGTTTATTTGTGTCACCTGTTTTAAATATTTTGACTCTACTTGTCCTTCAAAGATGTTTCTCCTGGACTAAGATTTAATTCAGTCACATCACTGTCTTTGTGGAAAACCTTATAATGCTTCTAATAATGCAATTTGGAAAATCTTATTTAGTCTGTGACGTCGTTTGATGTGAAAAAAAAACATAAAACAGTATTTTTTTAAAATATTATGGCTGGTAGACCGGCGTAATATACCTGTACGTCACAAAATACTCGCAGTGTTATCAGGCTAAAAAAGTTACGAAACTGCCGGAATTCCACTAAGTAAACAACTTGTCAGAGAAGGAAATCAGTTTCCCAACGACGAAAATGCCAAATTGGGGTGGTGTTAACAGGATAAAATCACTTTTAGAATTACTTTTTATAGCAAAAGTCAATAGAATAACACAATTTAATCAATTTAATAACAATCAAAATTGTTTTTATAATAATAATTGAGTGATAGGATATTTTCTGGTGATTTTTTAACTGTCATTTAATGGGTGCCAGACAAGTTAGATCAAAACTGTTGAGGGACAGGAGTGATTAATACCCTTTTGACAGAATTTCCCATGGTCCTGAAAGCTAGCTGTCCTCCATAAAGCCGCATTCTCACGAAGTCTTGTAACGGAGGCGGAACGGGACAGGACCTCATTAGCCAAAGTGTAGGTACGAGTGCATGCCGCAGGTTAGCCCTCGCTTACCTCGCCACCACATTGCCTAGTGTCGTTTGGCACAGAGCACTTTACAGCAACAGAAGGGGTGCGCACCGCTGCTGCAAACCGATGACAACAGCGCACCTCTACACTAGCCTGTGATGTTTACCAACACAGAGTGGGTAGCTGCGTCTCGTCCCCGCTAGCAGAGGCGGCCCTGTTCCCATGGCATGTTGTTGAGTATTCGTCCCGTCCCGCCTCCATTACAAGAGATCGTGGGAACACAGCTTAACATTCCACTTTAAAAATTGAGAGTTCACCACTCCCTCCCACCCTCTCTCTCTCACACACACACACACACACACACTCTACAGGGCCGGCGGATAATGTAGGTATGGTGGGTAGCAGTACCCACCCAGGAAATTCTGGGTGGGTGTTTTACCCACCCGGAATTTGAGAGTGCATAGAGGAAAGAATTGAGAGAAAGAGAGAGCAGACCAGTTAAGCATGTTAGTTTTGTCCTTCAAAATGCGTGTAAAATAGCCCGTGTACACACAACAACGATGCGCTAAATCCCTTTTGATGTTTCAATAGAGACCATCATCCCAGCTGTCACCAACTGAGCAAACAATCGTTGTGAGTGAAAGCAAGAATGCTACGGTAACATAGTGTACGTCCAAAACAGCCGTGTGTGAAAGCTGCATTAGTGTATTTCGAAGGCGTTTCGGATGATTCTCAAAAAAAAAAAAATCAAATGGATAAATTCGTAGTGAAGTTGAAAAGGAGAAACGAATTGAGTATAGATAATGCTAGAAGCCAGCAGAACGTGGAGGATAAATTTGCATCGCCCTTAGACGAAGGATCCACTGGAACTTTAAAAGATGGCCTTGTTCAGTCAGCTGACAGTCAAAATCGAGAAAGTAAGTAAAATTCTTGTTCTTCACTATATACATAAATACGTGCGCATGTAATGAATATTCACGTGTATGTACTAGAGATGTAACGGAAGCGACGTTATGGAAGCGGAAACAGAAGCCGAAGGTTTATGAAAATGTGATTTAGTGCACAGAATCTACATTTAGTATCTAGTTACTTCTATTTAATAAAAATGACAAATAATGTTTATTTTAATAATCAAATCAAACAGTAATAGTAACTGACTTTGAAGTAGTAGTTTTCTAATCACTATGATTAATATTCGAAAATTAAAAGTGGTAAGTTATATTTTAATAACAAACGCTTAGTAGCTTTTTCTCCTTTTTAATCTTTTTTCCCCTCCGCCTCCCTCACAAATTAAACTTTCTTTCGCTGAACAATTTTTCGCTAGTAGGCTAACACTACTAGGCGGGTATCACAAAAACCTGCGGACCATTGGAGACAACATAGAATATTTGTGATCGTTCATTTGCCATCACTTAAAGAGGATCTGTTTTTAATAGGAGTCCTTTTGCTTTTACTACTTGACTAGGCTGATATTGGTTTTTTTTCATGTCATTTAAGATCTACATTTAATTTTTCAGACGTTTTAAATTCTTCTGGATGGATGGATTTCAAATTGCTTTTTAAAGCAATGGTGGTATCTTCTTTCAGAGAATATTCTTTTTTACCTAATGTACATTTTGCCACAGATTCAGTTTTTTGTACACAACTATCTAAATAGGACTTAGTTTTGGTTTCATTTTGAGACACGCTACTATTATCGCGAAATCAAAACCCTGGACGACTGCGCTTTGTTACAAGACGATATTACGAAAATAATTGCGTGGTGTAAAGATTGGCAGTTGGAGTTAAACGCTAAAAAGTGCCAAGTCATGCGTGTAAGTAAAAAGGTGACACCATTTAACTATGAATATACGATTAATGACACTGTCCTTAGAACGGTAGATTCCGCTAAATACCTAGGGGTAACAATTCGTAATAATTTGTCGTGGAATGAGCATATTGAGAATGTAATGGGGAAAGCAAATCGTATGCTCCGATTTCTAGGTCGTAATTTAAATCAATGCACTCAGGAAGTTAAATCGATTGTATACAAGTCACTAGTACGTCCTCACTTAGAGTATTGTTGTTCTGTATGGGGTCCCTATCAAAAGGGGTTAATGGAGGCTTTAGAGAAGGTCCAAAGAAGAGCCGCCCGATTCGTGACAGGTATATATAGTTGGAGGGAAAGCGTAAGTGCGATGTTGAAGGAGTTAGGTTGGGAAGACCTGGAACACCGAAGGCGTTGCTCTCGACGGAAGCTAATTGAAAAATTCACGACTGACGTATTTCGGAATGACAGCAAACAAATATTGCTACCAGCAACATTCATATCTCGGAATGACCGCGAAAATAAGATAAGAGAAATCAGGGCCAGAACCGATTCATTTCTGTACTCATTTTTCCCACGAGCGATTAGGGAATGGAATAGAAAGGATTTACCGGGCGAGTAAACTTAAAATCCGACAGGAGTAGCTTTCGATAAAGCACTCCAGCCATCCTGATCTGGGTTTTCCATGGTTTTCCCAGATCACTCCACGCGAATGCGGGGATGGTTCCTCACAATAGCCCATGGGCGCCTCCTGCCATATCCCTTATAACCCTTCCAAACCATAACCCTTCTCGATAGGTGCTATGCACCCTCCGCCACACACTTTTAGTGAATCGCGGAGTAATAATAATAATAATAATAATATCATGCAATAAAACACATACCTAAGGGGCCCACAGACGACCAACTTGATTGCCAACTTTGTTGTGAACTTTATTGGCAACCAAGTTGTACCGCGGTCCGAGTACTTGTCATCAGGTTTAGTTGCTGGATGTTTTCTCTTGCTACTTTCTATTATTTTGTATTGCGGTTTTATGCATTTTGGCTATAGTGGAGCGTAGTTTGTGAAAAATAAGTGAGAATTGCAGTTTTTAGTTTAAAGAGCGTTGTGTGAAGATGAGATGCATCCTGATGGTCTCAAAGGAATGGCATCAAAACCACACAGATTTCTCCGTTCAGTTTTTAGTGACGGAGATACACATCACTAAAGCTGACTATTTTCAAAACTTTTTAAGACTTGTAAATAAAACCTACTATGAATTGTAGGACAAACTGCGAAAATTTATTTAAAAGGACACCAGTATAAGGATTTTATTGCTGTGAACGAATGGTCGTTCGCAACCCGGTACTTTTAGCTTGTGGTCATAGCGTCGAGGATTTAAAATTTTTCTCCGCTATATCTCCACAAATTCTTGGAAGAAAGAGATTTGTAGTGTTATGAACAAAGAGTTTTTAGGAATTTTAACCTCCTGATAACGTCGAAGTAACATGCCATGTTCTTTGGCTCCGGCTCCAAACCTTTAGCTCAGTTCTATGTTTTTCAATTGCCTCCGGTAGCCAGTTCTAATATTTCTGATTCTTTTCTTAAAACTGTCAATATTAGTATTTAGCCCAAATGTTTGGAAAAGAACAATGAATATTTTTACGCATTCTTTTGTTGCGATCCTTGAAAATTTCAGAGTTGACGTTCCACAACATGGGTAGTTCTCCTAGCGTCTCAAAAAATTCATCCAAATTTGAATGTTTGGTATAATTGCCATATTCGAAAAGCAATATTTGATCTCAAACAGTAGTAATGCAAATAACATCTGGTCAAACGAAAACGTAAAGTAATCGAAAACAATAACATTGACAGAACAGATGAAAGTTAACAACTGATGCTGAAAACTGTGTTGTTAACTTCCCCACAGACGCTACAAAGGTCGCCCACCAAATTCGAAAGTTTTTGATCTCAACTCTAACTGGATCTCAACATGTCCAGGGGCGTAGCTACTATGGGGCTAGGCGGTGCAGTGCACCGGGGCCCTCACGCTCAGGGGGCCCCTAAGCGCACCTCTAGGGGCCCTCAAGCGCAGTTTAGAGGGCCCGCGAGCCTTCACGACAAACTGGCGACCTTTTTTTTTAGCTCTACCGTCGGCTAAGGGGACCCTGAGAACACAGGACCCTCGCACTAAGGGCCCTCGCTGCTCAGGGGGGCCCCAACCACTGCTCAGGGGCCCCTAAAGAACAATTCAAGGGCCCCCATCCTCAGTTCAGGGGGCCCCTACCAGCACACAAAGCAAAAAAAGGTCGCTGGCCTGAGGGCCCAAAATAAATTTTTTGCACCGGGGCCCTTGTTGACCTAGCTACGCCACTGAACATGTCAACCATGAACCTACTTCAACATTGACTTCAACACGGCATCAAAGTTGGCAACCAAGTTATCGTCAGGGGAATCCTTTAAGGGGAGCCGGAGGTGCCTATGCTGCCCATGTTAAAATCACTAAGTTTAAGGAACATTTATGAACAATCTACCAAACACAATAATTTGAAAATTTTTCAACATACAAAGTGGTTTAGTATTGCAGTTATGATGGAGGGATATTGGAGTATCTTTTATAGTTTCCTTTCAATATTTTTTTATTTAATGATCCAACTTTTTTTACAAAAATTGCTTTATTTTAATCAAATTGAAATGAAACTACTGAATATATTGTTAAATATCTGTGTTAAAATTTAAGTTTGATTACTATGAGTGTTGTATAAAAATTTTATCTCCCTAGTTTCAGTGGATTTTGAGAAAATGTTCCTTACATTAGGAAAATTCTAATTCACGGGAAATGGCTATCAAAGTTTCTCAATACATTCCTGCACTATAGGATGGATTATCAGGGTCTTCTTCTTCATTATCCAAAAGCTTTCCTTTTTGGTCTTCTTTTCTGGCCTGTTGTTCCATCATATTTCATATTCCTTTCTCTTCTTTCTGCTCCTCTTATCCTCTCTCTGTCACTTTCACCAGTCAACTTCTTGCTAGAAGATGTCTCAGGGCGCTGGCCAGCCATGTTTTGCTTAGCAGAAGAGCACATTGTTTCCGTAATTACGGCATCGCAACTTGGTATTAGTGTTAATTTTCTTTTCCCTACGTTCTTCCACTTCTTATATACACGATTACTAAAACGTGGCATCGTAACCAGAAGAATGCTTTACACAAGAAATATAATATTATTACCAACAGGCGCAACACTGACGTAATTCGAAACAAAGATACGATTTTCGGCGCTCTTAGCGCTTCATTTGTCACAGAAAACATTGTAGCCAACCCTTGCACACTCACTGTATGGGTAACATAAGGAAATATTCAACTTCAGGTCGAGAAAAGCCAAGTAGTTCGCCAAGAAGTCACGAGATGCACTCAGCGGCCCCGCCAATTTCCTCTGCAGGCGCGGGAGAAAATGGTAATAACTCCACTTCTAGGGCAAGTAGAACAATAATTCGAAGTTTTCATTAAAGAGGAATGTTCCAATTAATTTTTGATAGCAAAAAAAAAAAAAAAAAAAAAAAAATCGTATTTTTTTTTATTTGACCACCTCCGGCTCCCCTTAAAAGTACACTACACAATGCGTGTAATAATTATGAGAAAGGAACCCTCACCGATACTCTCAAACAGCACCGCAGTAACCAGTGACATCAGTTCCATTTAATCTGATTTACTTTTTCGTTTCGCTACAAAAAGAAGCAGAAGCTGAAGTCCCAAATCATATGGAACTTGCGGAAGAAAAACAGAACTCCGTTACGTTCCCAGTAAGGGAGCGTGCATAAACCACCTAGCTCCATTTTGGCCTCCTGTGAACCCCCCCCCCTCCCCCCACGCAGCCCTATGTGGCGTTTGCCTCTACGCCCCCCCCCCCCCCCACCGTAGCACGTAGCTTTTTTCCCTTTTGATTCCAGAAGACATTTTGTACCGTTTTCTCTTGTCAGACGTTTGTAAATTACATAAGGAGATAATTAACTGAGGGAAATAAATATTCACATGCTGTTGTGTGTTCTGTTTCTCATTTTAACTGTGAAAAATGTTATGAAAGGAAATCTACGTGGCCCGGCTCGGAACCCCCCTCCCCCCCCCCCCGTAGCCCAGCGTAGCCTTCCAGCCAACCCCCTGGACCGAGCCACGTGGTTTGTGCACGCTCCCTAAGAAAGTACGTGGCGTACACTCGAGTGTTTATATTATATTACACTACTTACACTTGTTTGTGTATTTATGCGAAAGGGCCAATAGACCTATAACACGCAAAAGTTTCAGCCACGCTTACAGCTGGTAACACGGAGTAGTATATCTATATATACGAGTTTGTATAGTGTAGTGCTGTTATCTGCTGTGTATAGATATACTACCCCATGTTATTAGCAGTAGCTTGTAGCCCCACGGCTTTGTTCCAGAACGACATAGTACAGCAGCATTATAGTGAAATACATAAGATTTCAGGACTGTACAAATAAGCGATTCCATTAATAGCCATGACTCAAAGCTATATAAGATTCGGTTTTTTTTTCTGTGCAATATAGAAATTGGATAAAAACTGTTGGGTTTGTTTTTAAAACGAATTTACAATACAACGAATGGCGTCATTATGGATCGCCGCGAAAGTCGAAAGTGCGTCAGAGCCCTAGTAAGGTGAAAGTTATGGTGATTCTCGTGTACGACTGCGATGGTGTTATCCTAACGCATTGCGTTCCTCCACGACAGACCGTCAATGTACAGTGTTACTGTTCGTTTTTGGAGCATCACCTGCGACCAGCTTTGCGAAAGAAGCGGCAACACTTTCTGCGCAACCCACCCATCATTTTGCACGACAATGCGCGGGCGCATACAGTGCAAGCTGTGGCTGCTCTGTTCGGTCGATGGGACTGGGAAGTACTGTACCATCCACCATACTCCCCGGACTTAAGTCCTTGTGACTTTGATTTGATTCCGAAGATGAAGGAACCACTTCGTGGCATTCGCTTCAGAACTGTTCCAGAGATTCGACAGGCAGTAGACTGCTCCATTCGCACCATCAACAGAACAGGCTCTGCTAACGGTATACTACGCTGGCAACGGGTTCTACACAACGCTGGTGACTACTTTGAAGGACAGTAACAGGTGCAAACATGTAACGCTTTTGTATCGGTTGTGAGTAAATAATTGCCACTATTTAGGTTCCAACCCTAGTATCTTCTCATACCATTTTAACACATAGATTAGATTTCTGTAGATCTGCATTCAAAATTTCGACGCGATCAAAAATTTCTATCATCATTGTTAAATAAAAAAAATACACTCAAATAATTCCATGTAGGAGTAAAATCCAGAAGCCTTAGCAGCCACAGCGCTGTCTACCTATCTGGTTACAGAATGATCGTACAAAAATTGCATCAGCTGCTGATAATTATCTCTTACTGATTTAAAAGATTTTATTTTCATTAACCATTTGTAAAAAAAATAATAAAAAAAATAAATAAATAAAAAAATATGTTTACCCATATAAAACCATTATTTAAAAATTGATTTAAATTTGTAATTTTTATAAATACCTTGTCGGACAATAGGCTGCAAGAGCAGGCAAATCGTCATTAGTTTCTTTTTGTATTCCCATTTGCAATTTCTTAAACTGTACAAGCCGTTTCGCCGAGTCTCGCACGAAATTTATCAAATCTTTTACTGTTCCAATAAATTCTCTCGCTATTAGAACTCTCTCAATACCATCTTGCGCTACAAGATTGTTTCTTTTTTTTTTTTTAAACTGCTTAACGTCTCTTAACAGCGAGGTCTTTAGAGACGGGAAAGGATGGGGGACAAGGAATGGGAAGGAATTCGGCCATGGCCATTTGAAAGAAGCATCCCGGCATTTGCCTGGAGTGATTTGGGAAACCATGGAAAACCCAAATCTGTATGCCCAGACGGGGATTCGAACCGCCGTCCTCCCGAATGCGAGGCCAGAACGCTAACCATTACACCACCAGTCTCGGTACACAAGATTGAGATTATGAGCATTACAGTGCACAAATAATGCTCGAGGCCAGGGGCGGATCCAGGGGGGGGGGGCTAGGGGGCTCAAAAAGTATCTAGTTCCACCCCCGACATTGTAATTTTGGAGACCTTTTTTTTTTTAGCTCTACGGATTTGAGGCCCGAGGAGGGTATAAAGACTGCCCCCTGGCCGACTCAAGCCCCCCCCCCCCCCCAAAACCAAAATCCACTGAAGGCAAGCCCTCTGAACCAAAATTCACTCATGCCAAGCCCCCCCCCCCCCCAACCAAAATCCTGGATACGCCCCTGCTCGAGGCTCTTCTTTGCGCATTCGTGACTGTAATCCCGTTATTTTTCCAGAAACGTTAGAAGCCCTATCGTAGCACTGACCTCTGAGTTTTGAGTTCTAACTTGTGCTTGCTGAAAATATCAGTGACCAAATCAAATAAGGTTTCTGCCTTGGTGTTCGCAGTTGAAAAGAATCCAATAAAATATTCACTTCCAACGAAATCATCGGAAACGATTCTCAGGCAAACGGAAACTTGTTCAGTTCTGGAAATATCAGAAGTTTCGTCTACTGAAATAGAAAAAAAAATCAGATTCTCTTATTCCTTCCATGATTTTCAAGTAGTGGCAATTAAATCTAGAATTTCATTCTGACAGTCATGATGAAGTAATTTGCGACCATCTCTTTGCAGCCAAGATTTCAGTTCAGCCATGTATTGTCTTTCGCACAGTTTTTAAAAATAACTGGTACTGAAGAATTACTGGAAGTAGCCTCTAGGAGAAAAAATCAATTCATACATTAGTAGAGCTGTAAAAGTAACAATGTATTCGTTACTGAGTAACGGGTTCATCGCCTGACTCGAAGTACCGAATCGTTACTCACAAATTCATTTCGTTACTCGCATGTTTCGCTGCTCCTATATCTTTCCATGCCTTATCATCAATCGCCTTGAACACTCACATGACCCTCTTCAGCCTCATCGTGTCTGGCAGTGAATCCCATTCCAGCTCTTTTATCATATCTGTTACCGATTGCATTCTGCGATAATTTCAACAACAAAAATCTAGCAGCCCGTTTTGCAGTTCCAGAATTCCATAAACAAACAACTAGGTAATCAGTGCGTTATTGGCTTTGATGTTGAATGTTTGTTGTAACTGCGGCACAATAACAATTACGAATCTAATCGCATGTTTGTCCTGTGCATTTGTTATTGATTTAAAAGTTTTGAATATTGATATTTTTGAAATGAAACAAAGTGGGAGTCAGCAGCATTCTGCCTGAGGCTCGATTTGATGGTATGTCCACATGTATTTTAACAAATCTCCAACAAAAGAATGAAGAGTTTACAAAAATAAATGAAAACAGTAAAGGAAGACAGTGTCGTAAGCTCCTATTTAAAACGAAATACTTTGATGAGATTATAATACTTGTTAAATACATGTCCCATTATCATTTCAGGCTTGTATGCAAGGTTTTGAGTAGGCTAATTTAAAAATTACCGCCATTAGTTATTGTCACTAGATATGCCACAGTCAGATGAAAGGTCGGGTCTTTGTGTGTGTGTGCAAACAGATGATTGTTTTGAAATTAGATTATTCTTTCGATTATAAAATTCATTACAGCAAATCAAGTGTACATATAGAGGTTTTCCGTAAGATCCACGTGCAAATTACTTTAAGTTTTATCCAAATAAACAACTTACCTAAACTTATTTTACTAAATAAACAATTTACTTAAACTTTACCAAGTACTGACGAAGTCATCCCGTATGCGATGCGATGCTTCATGCTAGCGTTTGATTGTACCGAAAGTAACGAGTAACGAAACGATACGATAGTAACGAAGTTATCCCGTATGCGGCGCGACTCGACACAATGCTTCATGCTATTGTTCGATTGTACCGAGTAACGAGTATTGAATGGTTTAGTAATGAATACATACGGGTCCAGAATTTCTCGTTACGTTTACAGCTCTATACATTAGTATTTAAAAAAGGATAGCTTAGAGAGAAATGAAATATCATTTTTGAATTAAATATAGTGTTACGTCAAGTGATAAATACACTAGCGGAAAAAGGATAGCACCGGGGGGGGGGGGGGAATAATAATTCGTAAATCAGGAAAAACGAAAGTATTACTGCTACATTTGTTTGTTAGTCCATGCGCATTTTTACAATATCAAGAATTAATTCAGGCAAAGATATTTTAACTAAATAAATGTTAAAAAAAAAACCCTTGTAAATTCGTTTCAAAAACAAACCCAACAGTTTTTATCCAATTTCTATATTGCACAGAAAAAAAAACCGAATCTTATATAGCTTTGAGTCATGGCTATTAATGGAATCGCTTATTTGTACAGTCCTGAAATCTTATGTATTTCACTATAATGCTGCTGTACTATGTCGTTCTGGAACAAAGCCGTGGGGCTACAAGCTACTGCTAATAACATGGGGTAGTATATCTATACACAGCAGATAACAGCACTACACTATACAAACTCGTATATATAGATATACTACTCTGTGTTACCAGCTGTAAGCGTGGCTGAAACTTTTGCGTGTTATAGGTCTATTGGCCCTTTCGCATAAATACACAAACAAGTGTAAGTAGTGTAATATAATATAAACACTCGAGTGTACGCCACGTACTTTCTTAGGGAGCGTGCACAAACCACGTGGCTCGGTCCAGGGGGTTGGCTGGAAGGCTACGCTGGGCTACGGGGGGGGGGGGGGAGGGGGGTTCCGAGCCGGGCCACGTAGATTTCCTTTCATAACATTTTTCACAGTTAAAATGAGAAACAGAACACACAACAGCATGTGAATATTTATTTCCCTCAGTTAATTATCTCCTTATGTAATTTACAAACGTCTGACAAGAGAAAACGGTACAAAATGTCTTCTGGAATCAAAAGGGAAAAAAGCTACGTGCTACGGTGGGGGGGGGGGGGCGTAGAGGCAAACGCCACATAGGGCTGCGTGGGGGGAGGGGGGGGGGGGTTCACAGGAGGCCAAAATGGAGCTAGGTGGTTTATGCACGCTCCCTTACTGGGAACGTAACGGAGTTCTGTTTTTCTTCCGCAAGTTCCATATGATTTGGGACTTCAGCTTCTGCTTCTTTTTGTAGCGAAACGAAAAATTAAATCAGATTAAATGGAACTGATGTCACTGGTTACTGCGGTGCTGTTTGAGAGTATCGGTGAGGGTTCCTTTCTCATAATTATTACACGCATTGTGTAGTGTACTTTTAAGGGGAGCCGGAGGTGGTCAAATAAAAAAAAATACGATTTTTTTTTTTTTTTTTTTTTTTTTTTTTGCTATCAAAAATTAATTGGAACATTCCTCTTTAATGAAAAGTCAGAGAAGCAACTCTACATTAAGTTCCTTCAAAAAAATAGAGGAATAAATAAAATATAAAATCATATTTAAACGTAATTTAAAATAAAAAAACAACGGTCAGGTAATAAAAGAACATGCCTTTGAGATATCTGCCGCCTTTACATGAAGTACTCAATAAGTGAAGTATTTTACTACCCGCCTTTGAAACAAGTAGCTACAGACTCCTAAATATGATATGTATCGAAGCCCATCTCCATGTGTAAGTTTTAGATTTCTAGCAACACTCAGTAGCGTATAAATAAAGATGTAAACGGCTCGAATGTTCGTTCAGTTTATGATTAAAGCTCAATTTTTGTTCAGGAACAGAAGTTCGACATCACTGTCGATTTAAGGAACCCATAAGAATGTAGGTACGTGTATTCGACAAAGAGGTTACCCATAACAGAAATCTTCTTCTGTAAATTTATGATGGAAAATTCTTAGAGAATCATACGCTTATTTATTTGATCGCGATCATATTTGTATACTCTCAATCAGTAGAAAGCATATCAAACTTACATGAACCTAGAGTTAAAGTGCTTAGGGGGCATCCATAAATTACGTGAGGTGAAATAGGGGTGGGGTCCAGCGAAATCTCACCAATTCTCACGTAAGATTTTTTAAAATTGTGTAGGACTGTAGAGCTGAAAAAAAAAGGTTTTAAAAATGACGCGAATGTCGATTTTAGGGGGGTATTTCGTCGAAAAGTATGGGTGTAACCGGCTTTGGGAGGGTGAGACCTAAAAAAAAAAAGGTCTCAAAAAGTTGCGAGGGCGATCCTTAGGGGGGGGGGGGGGTCTGACGGGACCAGATGTCACGAAGTCTCACCAGAGGGGCGGGGGGAGGGTCCGAAAATCCGGAAAACACCTCACGTAATTTATGGATGTCCCCTTACTAATGTTACGATTTCGCTAACAAGATACGTGGTTCAGACTGTTTTAAACACATGCCATACAAAAACTGATTACCGACAGGCGATAACACTTGGACTCGTCCGGATTGACTTGAAACCTGCCCGTATTGCTAGTTTAATGCAGTTTTCCGAATCATTTTATTTGCATAAATTCGAACATGATACGATTTCATGTCGAGTATAGGTGCACTGTCGACAAAAGGAAGGTATGCAGAGTATATATCGGATAACACGAAATATACTCAATTCGAATCTGTCAGATGATAAATTAAAAAAATACTCAAAGTCACTTGTGAATCTTAGTTAGAAAGCTAATAGAATTCTAAAAAGCAAAACAATTTTGAAGCCTAGACTACGCGTATTCCAGCATACGCTTGGTTGGTTTTTTTTTTTTTTATTTTCAAAGGAAAATCTAACATTTTTCTTGAAATAATTTCGAGGAATTACAATTTAACTGCCTAATTAAAATGATTTTAACAATTTTAGATATATCCTTTAATTTTAAAACTTCCTCTCTTAATACAAGAAAACTTACATTATATCCACCGCCGCTCGTAACAAACCAAACAACTGTGACGGACCGCAAGCACAACGAGTTCGTGTGATTGTTGGAGCAACAGAGCGATGGTTTGTTTAAGCGCGCGGTGTAGCCATTAATATTATTCTACTCTACTGTACTGGATCGTATTTGAAAATGCGATAGATCAACTTAAAAAGAAATATTCAAAACATTAAAGGTAGACGTGTTTCGACACCAAAGGATAAAAGAAGTCTATCAAATATATATATATATTTGTATCACACTAATTTTGATTACTATTTTCAAAATGCGGGTGTCACCCCCAAACGGGTGACACCCGGGGCGGACCGCCCCCACCGCCCCCCCCCCCCCTAGCTACGCCACTGGCAGCATCGTAACGCATCCATTTCTGCATTTCCGTCAATTCCTAAGGAACCCATCGTGATGCAATTTTTCGCATGCCCAGGCGTTCCTTCAGGATGCGAAGCACAGTCGTATGCGCTAATCCGGTTTTGTAGGCGAGCTTACGAATCGTCTGGTGTCGGTCACTGTCCACTAACGCGGCAACAGTATGCACTTCTTCTTCAGACACGCTAGGACGATTTGCCCGATGCATGTCTGCCACAGTTTGCCGACCTTCGTTGAAGAACGTGCCACTGTTCTTGAAGACCTTTATGACACTGTCGAGCTGTACGACCTCTGGCACATTCAATCTTGATCCAACTCCGTTGTTCCTGTTTCGAAAACATAGTGACACCGTTAGGGTACAAACACAAAGGACGCAGGTATCCTGCGTACCGGCTGCCGCCGCTCTTCCGCCTGCGCTAGCCGCCGGCGGTTTGCGCAATTTGCGAACACACAGAAAGCAGGTAAAGCAGCCAGTTGCCAGTAAAACGTCGAACTCATCAAAGGAGGATTTTCTCCTCATGGAGAAATTATGAAAGAAAATAACTGGTATTCATCCAATAAATTGTGGTAGGGAAAATTTTGGTGAATATCATCATTTGTTTAATGAGCTGAAGAAATGTGAACAAAGATATTTTCAGCGTACTGGAATGATTTTTGAACCTTTTACTTCATTTTACGTTAACTGGAACATTGTTTAACGAAAACCTGTTGTAACAAGCATCGCCAACCTAAATTTCCAAAAGGGAAATTGGTAATAACTACATTTTTTTTAAAAACAAATATGGCTTTACGCCTCGTCGACGGCTTAAGTCATTAGAGGCGGGATTGGACTGGGGACAAGGAACGGGAAGGAATTAGGGCATTGCCATTTTTAAGGAAGTATCCCGGCATTCGCCTGGAGTGATTTGGGAAACCATGGAAAACCCAAATCTGGCTGCCCGGACGGGTATTCGAACCCGTGTCCTCCCGAATGCGAGAACAAAACGTTAACCGTTCACCCATCACGCTCAGTGTCATTACTATCAAACGAGTAAAGTTATACTCATTAAATAAATATATACACAAAAATTAAGAACTTATTACTTTACTACAAGGTATTAGCAAACTTATAAATATATTAAATATTTCATTATTTATTAATATGAATAACTCAATTACGAGACGCCTGCATTGTTTTGGCATCAACATATTTATAATTATATGATTTAATTAGCAGCATTTAAGACAAATGGCTTTAGCGGGAACATGCTTTGGGGAAAAAGCAAGATGTATGGCTACCAATCTGGTAACACCAATGTAAATAATTCGTCGGTGATGATTCCTCGATGAGAGGAGAAACGCGTACGGTATTAAGTAATACAAAAACAGTTGCATTGACGTTATTTATTAACAGTTAATAAGCAATTTTATTCGTTTGTGCTGTAATTCATAGATTTATATCAGTTGACATTTGAGATTATGGTAAACAGAGCGATGGAGGTACTTTCAAACCTGGAGATTTTTACCACTGCCTGTACAATGAACAACTCGATATTCCAGAACCTGATGTTTTGCCTGGGTCTCATGTGAAAGCTCCAATTTTGATTTTGGAAGGTTAAGCATATCCCATTCTCGCTAATTTGTTGAAACTTTTTGGTGGACATGGTTTGAAGCTTGAGGAACTATGCTTTAAAGTAATGTTTATCTCGAGTGAGGGAAACAGTAAAATGTACTTTTAGAATTTTGTTTTAAAAATAGCGTTTAAAACAGACGTAAAATTGGTTGACAGTATTATAAAATGTATGTGTGTTTTACTGATATGTGTGGTAGCCACTAAGGACTCAGTGGGAAGCATGTGGGAGCATGGTTATAAAGAGCAAGCCTAGTTCAAACATTTTATTGCAAGAATCATGGTCAACGATTGAACTTATAGAGAATATCACAAATAATATAATACAATACAATACATAAGAGAACTTCGATCTTGCAGATTATGATCTTAATGAATCCTGTTATCACAAATAATATAATACATAAGTCAATGCGATAACAAGCAGGTTAAGCCATGAGAATATCCCTAATCACAATATCTCCACTTGTATTAAACATCCAAACAAAAAATCCTTACACGCTTGGAAACGTAATATAACAGGGCAGGCTCTCACCAATTTACCATCATGTAACAAATCTATAACTAGTATCAAACACAATTTGTACAGAGGAGGCAAATACACCAATTATTTCAAACGAAGAGGAATCAGTTTACCTCAGCGTCCTTCAATTTAACCTTAAGAATCAAGTTCTACCAAGGTTCTGACACACTATAGTGTGTGCACACCGGCGCATAAGTCGTTATGGTAAAATCCACAACCACCAAACATACAATACGGACTCACCACATAGATGAGGTTTATTATCTTAAATTAAAATTCTTAAAACACCAGCTGTTATTATACTATCTGTTCCACTGGTATTAAAATGTATATTATGCCAAATAATACGTTAACATAACTAACAACTGACTCCACACCATCTGCACTATTGGTATTAGAAAACTTGGACAGAGACAATATATCCAAATATAGTAGCAAAATAGAGTTATTATACCACTTGCACTATCAGAATTATTACAAAATTGTATAGAACCAGTATGCCGATTAATAAAGTAACACAATCGTTAATAGTCATATCAACATGTGTGCTATTGTTACTAATAAAAATTTCATAGAACTATTATGTCAAAATAATATTGTATAGAACTATTATGTCAAGGGGAATGATGAATAACCTACCGAAAACGTTAAAAGAATTTAAAGTTAAAATTTGTAGAGGGCAAATGTAGGTGAGTGAAGGATAGCGGGAAGTTGGGTGTGTAGGGAAATTGCCACCGGAGCGTGTGCTCCATTGCAATTAAATTAAATAATATTGTATAGAACTATTGTGTCAAAATAATTTTGTAATACAAACATTGTATGGAACTATTATGCCAAAATAATATTGTAATACAACGATTGTAATCTGGATGTATGGTCGTTAGATCAAATGCCATACAAATAAATAAATAAATCTTCATATGGACCCCTATCGTTTGATGCCTCGTATGACGCAAAGTAATATCATTTCATATCGAGTACACTGCGTTGGACATTTTTAAGACCGCTTGAAGGTCCATAAAAGTATATTTCATAAACTTCTAAGTGAAAAGGTACATGCTACGGAAGTGGAAGCAGAACCCACGAAACGCAGATAGAATTGAAGCAAATTTCCTGGGAAATGTAGAGGTGTCGGCGCTACCGATTGACCAAGAAAGTCCAGCGATAAAAAGCAATGTTTGGCCATGATCTAGAGTTGACCACTGGTGCGGGAGAAGGAGCTTTTCCCCTTATAGTTTTCCGTCTCGTCGATGACAGGGTCATTGGAGGCCCTAAAGAACTGGGTGCTAGGATCCGGAACGAATTCAAAATCTTCTGACCAGACGGGGATTCAAACCCGCTTTCTCCTGAATGCGAGGCCGGAGTCTTACAGCTGACCCACCACAGTTTATGGGAGGGAGGAAATTACTGCAGCAGAACTTCCTCTTTTGGACAAAGCCTACCATGAGAAACGCAGTGATACCACAATCCATTAGCCTGGACATTTTTGCCTTTGTAAACATACCCTGAAACACAGGTTCTGATTAGTAGTTTGTCTTGTGTAATTATGTAAAATGTTTTGTAGCTAATTACAAGTTGTAGATTTTCTTGTGTACCAAAACAAAAATGTTATAAACAATATTCATTTATATTGGTTATTTCGCTAAAGAAAGCGTTATTGTTTACATTTGCGCTAGTAGCTCCAAACACTACCTTCCCCGGATCATATAATTATTCACACTGTCCCTGTAGAAAAAAAAGGAAGAAACATTAAATATCGCATCTCCCCTCGAAATTATACGACAAACTTTTAGAAATCTACTCATATTGGTAAAAAGGTTTGTAACTTGATCCTACCATACCATATCAATTTAGTCTTTGGGCTAACTTACTATCAATTAGTAACAATAGTTTTGAACTTAAATTACTTATACAGTTTTGAACCAATGTGGACGTTGTTGCAAACAGGATCCTGGCATGTTGTGGTAAACAGGTGAGCCATCCGGGCAAATGCATTTTCACCTGCGCTGCTTCAGTCACACTGCTTTCTCCTCAGACAGTGAACAACTTCTTCACTGGTAAGTGATCGTTACAAGTTTGATACTGTGAAGCCTATTTCCTATTTAATTCCTTGTTTACGTGTCTACGGCAACTCGGTTGCGTAATAACACCTCTGTGTGCAGTATAGCAGATGTTACAGTTTTATTTAGGTTTAACAAATAACTGTTTACAAACTAGGAAACATAACAATTGTAGATGGTACTAGACAATTCGATGTTGCGAGATGTATCATCTTTCCTGCTTTCAATAAAAAGTTTAAGTGATACTAAACGTCAGATATATAGTTTTCTTTTATTCGGTTAGCTTTCTTACCACACATACTTAAAATTTATTTCATTTACACATTTAATTTTTTATTTATGTTCATGAATGGCTATAGAAAATATTGCAACTGAACCTTTTTAAGCTTTCAGTAGGTACATCTTTAGAGATACGAGTCTGTGATAGACTTTCGTGAATGTTACAGATATTGATGACCAAAATTACGAAACATTGTATACAGATGCTCGAACTAATTAAAATTTTGTTAATTAAAAACCATTATCTGGAAAATAATTTCCAGACTCCTCTACTTTATAAAAATGGCACAAGTAACAAATATATTTCAGTGTAGGTGATGTAAACAACAAAAGAAAATTTAATAAAACTCGAAGAAAACGAAGTTACAATATGCTGTTTTTGAGTAATTGGGGCTAAGTTTAACATTTTGTAACTATGAATTTGATTTTTAAACATAATTAAATTGAAAATGTCGATTTATTGATTTGGAGTAATTGAAATCGCTATTATACAAATTATATTAGTATATTTCTAATCTTTTCAACATTTCGTGCTCATTTTCATAATTAAGTATTAATTGCAGACATATACTTCACGACAGTCAAAGAATGAGGACTTAGGTGAATATCTTATCACTGAAATTCTGTAAACAAGGATGGCGTGCTATTTCGGTTTAAAAAAGATATTCACATGTCTGTGAAAAAATGCATACTAGCGTTGTGTAATCAACAGATGATGGTGGGTGATTGCACATGCAGAGTTTTTTACTGTTATTTATCATACATATGATATAAAAGATTTATTATCATTATGTATTTATGATATGTGCCTTAAATAACTGTAAAAAATAAGTAATGCCATTAAGATCTTGCATAGATATAATAATATTTATTTCTGCATTACACTAGTCCAATATTTCATATTAACTATCTTAATCTGTTTTTCAAATGTTAGACAAGTAGATATAAAAAAATCTCTTCAGTTGGCAAACACGTATAACCACTTCAGTTTTACAGCCATAGATGGAAAATGAAATTTGAGTTGACATGAAAACTCATCTAGTTGCCATAAAATGGAAGAGATTTTTAGGTGGTTACGTGCAGCTTGTATTTGTTTTTGAATCATGAGGTTTTGTTCGCTGAAAATGTATCTATCTTCAAGTAATGTTGATTGTTTCATCTCCCAATTTGGTTCTGAAAAAACTGCACACATAGCCAGCAGCCGAGAAGGCGCTTTTTGCCTTTATGCTAGTTGCTTTGATTGTCATTAAATAATCATAAATATAAGACAAGTATTTCCCTCTCACTCCTTTACTTTCAAAAGTTTCATTTTCAATATCTTATCTTTTTTCCCTGGCCCTTGTCAGTAAACTGCAGTCTTCTTTTTCTTCCTGTATTTGCATTAATATTCCTCCTGTAAAGTTAAATTACTTCCCAAATATTGTCTGTCTTCTGGTATTTCTGCACTCTTTACAAGTTTTTCAGGTTTATTTTTGGTTTCATCTTTTACAACTCTATGATTTGTTTTATTTGTACGCATCATATTCTTTCATAGCATATGAATTGTATGATTAGATTTAATAAATCCGGTTCAGTTGTCTTTTGATTCTGCTAATATTCCTGTAACTTCAGTGTGAAGTTCTTTAGTCTTACACGAAGAGTTTCGGATAATTCAGTGCTTGTTTCTCATCCTTCTGAACTCGGGGACCAGTAAAATGTGTAAATTTATTGTAAGGACCGCTAACTTATATGGACCTAATTCTATACCTATGTGAATATGATTAGCAGTTGAGAAATATTGCACTATAATACCATAATAAATCTAAAAGCATGGAAGCTGTGGAATCACAATTGAATCACTAATTGCAGAAAGACAACTTGTCCTCATTCATAAATTTTACAGGAGAGATAGAAACCTGAATACAACCTGGCATGTGGTAATATATATATATTATTTTCAAGCAACTAGGCAACATTTAATTATATGTTCTTTAAAAAGTTCCGATCGACACATCACAATGCTGTGAAAATTTTTTTGTGGACATGTTCCCTTTCTGTAGCAAACAGGATTTTGAAGAGAAACTTTATGGGGAAAAAGTGCAAATTTCAATAAAAATTCACTTTATTACTACCGAGATACGAGGGTTGTTTTTTAAGTAAAGGCCGTTTTTATTTTTTTTAAAAGATACAAATACTTTTGTAAAAAAAACCTTTTATTTTCTGATTCTACACACTTTTACCTATTTTTCCTCATAGTTGCCTTGTTTATTTAAGCACTTGTCATACCGTACAACTAAGTTTTTAATTCCCTCTTCAAAGAATTCGGCCGCCTGCTCCGAAGAGGCCAAGAGTTCACGGCCGCTTTCACTTCATCGTCGTCATTGAAGCGCTGCCCGCTAAGATGGTGTTTCAGGTACCGGAAAAGGTGAAAATCGCTAGGAGCAACGTCGGGGCTACATGGTGGATGGTCCAAAACTTCCCAGCTAAAAGAATCAATCAAATCCCGAGTCTTTTGAGAGGTGTGAGGCCTAGCGTTATCGTGCAGGAGCAAAACTCCTTTTGTCAGCATGCCGCGTCTTTTGTTTTGAATTGCTCTGCGGAGCTTCTTTAGTGTTGCACAGTATGCATCTGAGTTGATTGTCGTTCCTCGTGGCATAAAGTCCACTAGCAAAACACCGCGCCGGTCCCAGAACACTGTTGCCATAATCTTGCGCTTTGACAGCGTCTGTTTGGCTTTGACCTTGACGGGTGAGGTTGTGTGTCGTAGTGTTGCCCAAAATCGGTCTTGGTCTTGCAGTCTTGGTCTTGGTCTTGCATTTTTGCAAGACCAAGACCAAGACCAGGTGTATTGATGCAAGACCAAGACCAAGACTGGCCAAGTCTTGTCTTGTTCTTGCATTTGGGCAACACTAGTGTTGCCCAAAATCAGTCTTGGTCTTGCATTTTTGCAAGACCAAGACCAAGACCAAGACCAGGTGTATTGATGCAAGACCAAGACCAAGACTGGCCAAGTCTTGTCTTGTTCTTGCATTTGGGCAACACTAGTGTGTCGCCATTCCATCGATTTTCGCTTGCTTTCGGGAGTGATATGGGATACCCATGTTTCATCTCCAGTGACAATTTGACTCAACATGTCATCCCCTTCTTCCTCGTAACGAATCAAAAAGTCCAATGAAGTGGTCCTCTGTGAGGAGTGTGGGTACCCACCGAGAACACAGTTTCTTAAACTTTAGGTTTTCAGACACAATTTTGTACAAAACCGATCTTGAAACTTGTGGAAATTCCAAAGAAAGAGTGGAAATTGTGAATCTTCTGTCCTCACGGATCTTTGTTTCGACTGCAGCCACTAAATCATCAGTGATCACAGAGGGCCGGCCTGAGCGTTCTTCGTCATGGACGTTTTGACGGCCATTTTTAAACTCTCTAACCCATTGACGCACTTTACCTTCACTCATTGCATTCAAGCCATAAACTTCTGTTAACTGACGATGAATTTCTGCAGCTAATAGGCTTCTCGCGGTCAAAAAACGTATCACTGACCGTATCTCACACGCGACGGGTGATTCAATAATCGTAAACATTATAAAGTAGCACAGCGATGCATACACGTCAGCTACAGAGCTGCAACTGGCATCAGTGTGAACGGGAAGGATGCCGGCAAGTGGCGCGGTGGATTGTTGCGGCGTCCGCGCGAACTACGGGACTTACTTAAAAAACAACCCTCGTACTTTAAGTACATTATTTGAAAGTTAAAGTTTTAATTCATTGTCAATTTAGTCCAAAGATGAAATTGTTATAGGTCATGAAATGATGGTATTCCAAAACTCCAGCTTCTCTTCAGGTATGTAAACCGAAGCTTTGCTTGTACCATCCATTTTTTTACTAATTATGGGCACAGCAGTAGTATACGCTTTCTTGGTAGGTAATTCCAATGACTTAACTGTGTTTCGAAGCTTAAAAGTGTCCGCTGTCAAGCCAGAATTGTTCGTGATGCATTGAACACTGCGTAGATCGTTTGCCGAAAAGCTCATCTCCCGGTAGTAGGATATCCTGAAAGATCTTTTTTGATTTTCGGGGGCATTTTTGCGATATGAATCGTAACTTAGGCAGGTTTTTTTGTAGAATTTTGCCCACCATCAGCTGTAATCAATAAAATCATCTGTTTTCATTTCAGCTATTGAAAACTTATTAGAGTTGTTTGAGGAATTCTGTGTAATTGCAACAACTTCATCCTTTGTTCTTTCCTCCTTCTTCTTCTTCTAATAATACCAAAATCCCTATCGGTGGGCAAAGAGTGCTCTCTTGGGTAAACTAAGTTTAATGTTATCAAACTTTTTTTACTCACACAGTTACATCACCATTCTCAGCATTGTTTTTATTTTGGCCAGAACACTTATCTCCAAAAATATGTCACAGTCTTACATCTTTGGCAACTTTATTTTCTGTGTACTTATTTAGCACAATACAGACTTCATTTGCCCCCTTGCCACCCTATCATTCATGCCACCGCGCACCACCAGTTTAGTGTTTAGTGCAGACAGGGAACTTGTGCAGGATTAGTTCCCTATCCACAGTAAACGGAAAATTAAAGGCGTTGCGATGCCTATTCCACTGGGCTGAAAAAGGTCTCTTCTACAGTAAATGATACATCCTGTGTCTGGGAACAAAATCTATTTTCGAAAAAACATGGACTTGTCACCTTTCTGCAGTAAGTGTTCAATTATGAAACTGTACGTGAACTATTGAAACTGAATTACATACTGAAAGACTCTTAATATGTATTAACCAAATGAATAATAATTTTATGAACCTACAGTGAGAGAGATTAAACTACAGGAAAGAAAGAAAAACTAACCACATCATTGCGTTCTTACTCGCTATTAATGAGCTTGTCACTCCTCGCAGAGTTCCTTGATATCTGGATCAACATTATATGGACATTGTGGGTCTTTTTCCACAATTTATGATATTATTGATAAATAAATGCTGCCAAAGCAATTGAATGTTTGTTCCTTTATAGATTTTCCGAAAGCGTTACACTTCTTTTGCAGGTGCATCTTCAGCGGATTTAAATTTAAATTAAATTAAATTGCAATGGAGCGCATGCTCCGGTGGCAGTTTCCCTAAACACCCATCTTCCACCTTTTCTGCATCCACCTACATTTACCCTTTACAAATTTTAACTTTAAATTCTTTCAACGTTTTTGGCAATTTATTCATCATTTCTCTTGGTAACTTATTCCAATCCCTGACACTCTTACCCAAAAAAGAGAAGCTCCCTACACCCTTGTGCCTGAAATCGAGTACCAGCATGTGGTCATGGTCATCTTTTCCCTACCATGCATTACTTTCAATTCTTACACCAATATCTTTCCATGCCTCATCACCAATATACGCATTGTAGACTCACATGACTCTCTTCACCCTCCTTCCGTCTTCCAATGAGTCCCATTCCAGCTCTTATATCATATCTGTTACTGATTGCGTTCTGCGATAATTTCCAGAAACAAATCTAGCAGCCCTTCTTTGCACCTTCTCTAAATCTTTTTTTTTGTTGTCGTCAGTCTTTCGACTGGTTTGATGCAATCCTCCATCCCTTCCTATCCTGTGATAACCTCTTCATTTCTACATACCCCTTACAGCCCACGTCCTCAATTATCTGCTTCATATATTCTAATATCTGTCTACCTATGCAGTTCTTACCTTCGACTGTTCCCTCCACTAACAAATTAACCAATCCAGCATGTCTCAAAATATGACCTACCAGCCTGTCTCTTCTTTCTGTAAGCTTCTTCCACAAACTTCTTTTCTCACCCATCATTTCCAAAACTCGTTCATTTCTTACTTTGTCTGATCCACTTAATTTTCAGCATTCTTCTGTAGCACCACATTTCAATTTGCTTAAATTTTCTTTATTTCCGGTATTCCTAAAGTCCATGTTTCGCTACCATAAAGTGCTGTGCTCCACACAAAGAGTTTTAAAAAGTTCTATCTAATTCCTAGATCAATATTTGAAACTAACAGATTCCTCTTTTTCATGAAGGACATTTTTGCTAGCGCTATTCTGCTTTTCACATCATTCCTGCTTCGGTCATCGGTTGTAATTTTACTTCCCAAGTAACAGAATTCGTTTACTTCTCCTATTGCATTCGATCCTATTTTTATATTTAATCTACTAGTATTGGTATCATTTCTGGTACATTTCATCACTTTTGTCTTGCTTTGATTTATATTCAGTCCAAAATCTTCCTTCAGTATTTCGTTCATGCCATTCAGTAACTTCTCAATATCCTCAGCCCTCTCTGCTAACAAGACAATGTCATCAGCAAATCGTAGCATACTGATTTTTTCTCCCTGAAAACTTATGCCATTTGGAAATTTTTCTCCATTGCTTCATTGCTTCTTTTACATACAGGTTGAATATTAAGGGGGATAGATTACAACCTTGTCTCACACACTTTTTAACTGATGCATGTCTCTCGTAATTTTCTACTTTTATTATAGCCACTTGATTCTTATATAGTGTATAGAGTATTCTTCTGTCTCGATACTTTAGACCTGAGTTCTTTAAAATTTTGAACATTTTGTTCTACCTAACATTATCAAAAGCTTTTTCTAAATCAAAAAATGCCATAAAAGTATCTTTGTTTTTCTTGATCCGCCCTTCAAGTATTAATCTTAAAGACAGAATTGCTTCCCTTGTACCGCGATTTTTCCTAAACCCAAACTGATCTTCACCTACTATCTCTTCTACTACCCTTTCCATCCTTCTGTATATTATTCTGGTCAGTAATTTTTGAAGCATGTGTTGTTAGACTAATGGTGCGATAATTCTCACATTTGTCGGCTTGTGCTTTCTTTGGAAGTGTGAAGATGATATTTTTATTAAAATCAGTTGGAATTTCTCCTGTTTCATAACTTTTTGATATCAGCTTGAATAAGTCTTTCGATTCCTTCCTCTCCCTAGAGATTTAAGAAGTTCTGCAGGGATCTCATCAATTCCAACTGCCTTATTTGCTTTAAAGTCATTCAGAGCTCTATTAAATTCTGTCCTCAAAACAGGATTTCCTAAGTCATCAATGTCGACATCACCTTCCTTTTCCATTACACTATTGTTCAAGTCGTCCCCATCATACAGTTTCTCAATGTATTCTTCCATCGGTTAGCTCTATCTTCTGGCTTGAAAGAGGTTTCCCATCGGCAGCTTTAATGTTCATACCTCTTTTCTTCATTTCTCCAAATATCTGTTTGATCTTTCTATATGCAACATCTACTTTACCTACGACCATTTCCTTTTCTACTTCTTCACACTTTTCTTGTAGCCACTTTTCTTTTGCTATTTTGCATTTCCTATTTATTTGATTTCTAAATTGCCTGTACAGCTCTTTTCCTGCTTCATCCTGAGCATTTTCGTACCTTCTCCTCTGATCCATCAGCTCCAAAATTTCTTCTGTGATCCATGGTTTTCTGGAAGCTTGTTCCCTAAAGCCTAATGTTTCTTTAGCAGCTTTCATTATTTCGGTCTTTAATGCATCCATTCATCCTCGGTTGAGCTCCCTTCAGAGTTACTTCTTAATATCCTAAGTCTACCATTTCTAACAAATTTTTCTCTTGTGTTAGATTGTTTCAGTTTATTCACTTCCATGTCTGTTCTGTTTATACTGCTTCTTTATTCGCTTAAATTTTAGCCTGCACTTCATTATTATCAAATTATGGTCAGAGTCTATGTCTGCTCCTGGGTACACTTTACAGTCTAGAACTTGATTCCTGAATCACTGTTTGACCATGATATAATCTAGCTGATATCTGCCTGTATCCTCAAGGACGTTTCCAGGTGTATATTCTTCTTGCATGGTTCTTAAACAGTGTGTTTGCCACTACTAGCTTATATCTTTCACAAAATTCTAGCAACCTGCTTCCTCCCTCATTTCTTTCTCCTAGACCAAAACTTCTTACAGTATTCCCCTCTTTTCCTTCTCCCACTATTGCATTCCAATCACCCATGATTATTAGATTTTCCTCCCCCTTCACATATTGAATTAATTCTTCAATTTCAGCGTATATTTTTTCTATTTCTTCGTCATCTTCCAGTGACGTTGGTATATACACTTGTACTAATGTGGTTGGGACGGGCTTAGTTTCTAACCTCATCAAAATAATCCTGTCACTAAACTGTTCATAATAACTCACCCGTTTCCCTACTTTCTTGTTCATTACAAATCCTACACCAGTGACTCCATTGACAGCTTGTGTGCTAATTATCCTGTGTTCCCTAGACCAGAAATCCTGTGCGTCCTTCCATTTAATCTCACTAATTCCAACAACATCTAACTTAAGTTGTTCCATCTCCCTTTTTAAGTTTTCTAACCTACCTACGCTACTCAGACTTCTAACATTCCACGCTCCGACTCGCAGAATGTTTCTATCCATTCTGGTGACTCCTCCCTGAGCAGTCCCCGCCCGGAGATCCGATTGGGGAACTATTTTACCTCCGGAATATTTTACCCAGGAAGAAGCCATCATGATATATGTAATTTGAGAGGATTACATGTCCTCGGGATACCCTTTGGGTCTTTAATGCAGTGGTTTCCCGTTGCCTTCTGCAGCCCCATGCCGTTGATCATTTCTGATTCATCCGCCTTTAGGGGCCGTTTTCAACCCCAAGGGCAAGAGGGCGCCCTGGACCACTCCCCGCTCTTCCACCCTCCTTTCAGAGGCCGTTGGCAAGCAGTGGGTGATTCCTTATACCGGGAATCTTTCAGTCGCCAGAGCCTCGTCCGTGCAAACAAGGTGCACCACGTGAAGGAGAGGTTGACATTTGGTTGGAAAAGGCTAGTATTGCCTCACCCAAACCCTTACACTAGCAGAATAACAAGCTGAAAAGTTAATTGCTACTAAAGAGGAAGCAAAAATCACTGCAGCTGAGAATGGAGCATAAATAAAGGCAATAGACAGGAGAATGTAAGTATATTATAAGTTAGATAATAATTCCAATGCACAAAATGTAACAACGTAACCAAATTGCAACATGTATACGCAATCAACAGGAGAATCCGCTGGAGATGCTGCTGCAAAACAAGTGAAACATTTTCGGAAAGTCAATAAAAAAACAAACATTTCATTATTTTGGCAGTATTTATTTATCAATGGATCAATGTTATTCAGATTCAGTCTACAGTAAACCGGTTTCTATATTTTGGTTTTAAGTGAAAGAACGATAGAAATACTTTCTCACAAAGATAGGTAGTTGAAAACCGCATGACATTTTTCTTCTGATTATTCGGGATTCTCCCTTCTCAGTGAAGGCAAAATCCACAATCGAGGTAAACTGAAATGTTAACCCTATGCAACATACAATACGAATACGGTGTCTGTTTAATGTGAAAATTTTTGTCAAATTGTTTTTGCTATGATATATTGGGTCTTAGCATATGAGATTTGGAGACCACATTTAGCTGCAATTTCATGCAGTTTTTCCAGTGCGTAGACTGCCTCTTGCTGGGTTGCCTTTATAGATTCTGTAATTTCCTGATTCAAAATGATTTTAATTTGTGTATCTTGTTTTTTGAAGGGCTAGAATTTGGATGTTATTTGTATAATGTTTCTGTTAGCTCCTTAAGTTTGTCAACTTTGAGAAGTGTATTGATGTTCAAAGTGACAAGAAAATATTTGTATTTCGAACGAGGAGATTTGGGAAGCTCCGATACATTCCCGCATGATGTTCTCGGTCCCCCAGAATCCGATGACCGAGAAAACCTTGTATAATTACCAGAGCCTTGGGTAGTTGCTTTGTTAGCAGACGTTACCATCATGCTTTAAGTTGAAATCAGGGGCGTAGCTACTAATGGGGCTAGGCGGTGCAGTGCACCGGGGCCTCTACGGTCAGGGGACCCCCAAGCATACCTCAGGGACCCCCAAGCTCAGTTCAGAGGGCCCACGGGCCTTCACGGCAAACTGGCGACCTTTTCCTTAGCTCTACTGTCGTCTAAGGGGGCCCCTGAGGCACAGGGAGCCCCTCACTAACAGGCCCTCACTACTCAGGGGGACACCCCAACCACTGCTGGGGCCCCCAGCCTCAGCTCAGTGGGCCCCCTACCAGCAACACAAGGCAAAAAAAAGGTCGCCCATCTGGCCTGAGGGCCTAAAATAAATTTTTTCCACCGGGGGGCCTTGTTGAACTAGCTACGCCACTGCTTTGAAAGTATGGGGAGATCACAGTCTGTTGATTTCACTATTACAACTATGGTATTGAGCCATAGAGGTTGCCTCAAGTTGTTTTCTGGCCTAATCTTTTACGGTTCTATGCCAACCCTCCTCCTTTATCCGGGCATGGGACCGGCAACAGCAACTATTGAGTTACTCAATCCACCCAGTAGCTTTCCCTCTACTAATTACAAAAATAAATTATTTTAGTATTTCTGGTAAATTTATTCCAATCCCTGACACCCTTACCTCCTAAAAAAAAGTTTTCCCACGTCCTTATGCCTGAAATCGAGTGCCAATTTGTGGTCATGGTCATTTTTTCCCTTTTATACAACTCTTCTAATTCTTTCACCAATATCTATCCACGCTTCATCACCAATATACGCCTTGTACTCTCCTAACCCTCCTATTGTACTCCTATGAATACATTTCCAGCTCCTTTATCACATTACTTACTGATTGTGTTCTGATGTAATTTACAAAGACCAATCTAGGAGCCTTTCTTTGCAAAACGTCCTCCAACTCCTGTATTTGACACCCAAAATGTTGATGCCATAGTACACTACCATATTCAAGCAATGGGCTGACCAACGTTTTGTAACCCAATTACCTTGATTCTCTATTATATCACTTCATCACTCTCTCCAGGTGAACGATTTTGGAACCTTTTATTACTACCTAACCAATGTGTCCTGCCCAGTTGAGTTTGTTATCAAATGTAATGCGAAGGTATTTTCATTTCAAGTCCTCAACAAGCAATTCTACCCCCACCTTATAAGCAAAATCAATCTGTAGATTTTTTATCCGTCTACCTAATAAGCTGACTCTTCCTATGCATTTTTCTTTATCCCATTTTGACCTCCCCATCTAGAAATTCTGTCCAGATTACCCTGCAGCTGTTACTATCATATTGCTCCACCATTCGAATGCACTATAGCAGCGATTCAGCATAGCATGGATTCTAAAGTCCTTGGTAGGCTTCCAGATGGTATCTGACACCAGATTTCTACAGACAGGTCATCGAAAATTCCCTTAACTTACGGGCCAGCGGTTGTAGGATGCGGCTCCTGGGAACGAACAGTCTTGGAAAAGCAGAGGCTGATCGGCTGTTCGCGTGTTACTTTAGTGAACATCTATGGAAAATGTTTAAAGGACGGTGAAACCACGAGCAGGCGACAATGTGACTGACACCTGCGCCACATCACAGAATGTGGTGTTCGGAAGCTTGCCCGCTCTGTGAAGCAGGATAGAGGATGATCTGTGGCAGAATCGCGATTCTTGTGTTCTGAAATACCTCTGGAAGCACCAGAATTGTACTCTTCCGTCAGATCTGCCACAGATCACCCTCTATCACGACCAACTTTTGGCGTGCGAGTTCAACAATCAAGATGGCGACAACTTACAAGTCGCGTAAGTGGAGTGAAGCAGAGACATTAAAATCTTTAGAACTGCATGAAAGTGAAGAAATTCCGTGGAATTTTAACAGTAAAAAATATAAGAACAAGGATTTTAGACACTCTGGTATCAAAAAATTGCTTCATAGCTGTGTCATTTTTTATGTATCGGAAAAAATATTTCAGAATAGCTCTCCAAATTGAGATACAGTTAGTCTTAAATGATGCAACTCTATATTTTCACTTGCATCTTTATTTTTTTTAAAAGGCGCTGAGGTATTTAAAGCATTTCTTTTTAATATCCAATCTTTTAACGTTTTTATACGTTTTTTTTATTATTCTTCATATCATTCAGCATTATAATCAACAAATTAGCTACGATGTTAATTCCTTTCTGTAATATGGACATACTATTTTCAAAAATATCACAATGTAGGAGTAGAGAACTGTCCGCACAGTGGACAGTACCCTGTCTTCTAATTATTACTAGCATGCTAGTACACTCTCTTACCCCCACCACCGATGGTCCGGCCAACTGTCGTTCCAGTCAACTTGCATCGTGTAAACACGGCCTACGCGAACAGCCGACCACCCACTCCGTTTCCGAGACGCTCGTTCCCATGCGCCGCGCTCGCATACCGCTGGCCCGTAATTTAAGGGAATTTCGTGACCTCTGCAAAGAAATCAGGTGTCAGATACCTCTGGAAGCCTACCAAGGACTTGTAGAATCCATTCTGCGCCGAACCGCTGCTGTATTGCGTTCGAAGTATGGACCAATATGCTAGTAAGCAGGTGGTCATAATGTTTTGGCTGGTCAGTGTATCTTGCTTATAGCCCACTAACTGAGATTCTCATGAATATCCCTTTCTAAAGCCATGTTTTCGACTTGATAACCGCTCACGATCCTCCAAAAATATATCTGATGTGTTTGCATTTCAATAAAACGTTGATAACGGTCAATTGTATGCTGCCTACAAATCACAGTTGCAGAAGTTTACAAACTTTTACAATGACATCAGTTTCAAGTTCAGTACGAAAACTTGCCAGTCTTTCTTTGACCCAACTGATGCAATATTCCGCCGTGCACCAAGCGCGTAGTCTAATAAAGCCATTATTAAAAATTGTTTCTTTGCAGTGATCAATAACGATCAAATATCGGTGATTTATTTGGGATGTCGACTCATCAAAGCTCGACGAAAATGAATGTCCTTGATATATTCTATCTCAATGATCATGTTAGATTTTATGGTATTTGAAAAATTTGTAACCATGTGGGAATTAGGAAGTTCATTTTCAAAAAAACAAATACCTCAAAACCGACGATGTAGAGAAACAATTGAAGGTAAAACCATCTTTTAAAAACAATTCTGAAACCATATTTTCAACCGAATTCTCCTTTTGGAAATAGCAATCAATAATTTAAACCTCTTTTTGGAATTATTTCTACTTCATCCTCAAAAACAATTTCACCGATAGTGGTGGGTGATCGGTAATGCTTTGGCATTGGTTCGAATCCCTGAAATTAATCCAGGTGAATGTCGAGATGGTTCTATCAAAAAGGTCATAAAATTCCTTCCTGTTCTTGTTTCCAGTCCTTTCCAGCCTCTAATGAGGTTGACGAGACATTAAGACATATTTTTTTTTTTATTTTTTAATGTGGACGTTCTGGGAGCTGAATATGTGATGAGACTTTTTACTTGACATTTCTGAGATTATATTGGATTTATGTAGATGTAGAGCTTTGTTTTTAAATGTTTTTTAACCCTTTGGTTTACTAATTGTTGAGAACCATTTCGAATTTGCATAACCTAATTTGTTACCTTCGTCATTAAAAAAAAAATGATAAAAAAACCGTAAACTTTTTTAATCCTATTCATCTCCAGATACAGTTCATATTTGCAGGTTGTAATCTTTTTGGTGGGGCCTGCACCACTTTCTGAACCGATGCGAAAGTGCTATACTAACCTGTTGAAATTTGGTTTATTTGCTTAATCAACGTGTCCTCTTCACGTTTTGCGCTCTTGCTTTGCGGAAAACTTTCCAGGAATTTAATTAAAAATGCCGAAATATGACAGCGACGCACATCGGTTAGATGCCACCATCGTTGAAATTCAGTTCCAATTTCGCGTCGGTTCCGAAAGTGCTACAGTCCCCCTTTTGGTCACTTTGGGGGTTAATAACTGTGTTTTCGCAATCAGGTTTAGGTACCATGATTTTGTTATTTTTTTTCCGCCTATAGCTTTCACAATTCATCTACTCTGTAGTCAACTCTGGACAGCTATGATTAATCAATTATGGAATCAATCAAAGTCAAGGGACAAATACTTGCGGTAGATAGTAGCACTCACGCATGTGGTTAATCACAGTTCACGAAAAGATTTTATTCCATTTCAAATACATTCACGAAAAGCTAGCCACCGGACTTTATAGTTTCGTCATAGAAGAGAGCATGTTTCGTGTATAAAAGCGTGAAAAAAAATAGTTGAGTAGTAGCCCCACTAAAGTTCACTAAAATAGTTTGTGCTGTGCGGTTCTCACTCTCGCAGACTTCACACAAACGTCGATCACGATACCACACAAATTATTCACGCTATTTCACACATGGCAAGCTCACTCTCAAGACACTGCTTTCCTAAACGTCCCGATCGCAATGTTAACGGATCGCGGTACACATGTTTAAACTCTGACACTCTCGGCCATCTTATTACAACCGTTTCTAAAGCATTCTAGCGCGCGACTGTCCAAATCAACTCCAGGGATGTTCTTAAACCATCTCTGCGATCTCATGCAGCTTCCGTCCCACCAATACACATAATTCTCAAATTAAAAAGCAAATAATTTATTGTTTAAAAAAACTAAAAACGCGTTTTTGTAGCAATGCAAACTAAAAAGTTAAAAATATTCTTTAAATGTAAGGTTTTGCTTAAAAGTGATAGGACGTCCTACAATTTAGAGTAAAATAATTTTTTGAATACGCTTAAAATAAGGATGAACTATCGGCTGACAAAAAAATTAAATTTAATGTAAAAAAATGGGGTGCTAGATACAAGTTACGCTTCTTTTTTTTTTCGCTAGTTGTTCGTAAAGGTAGAGTCATTGTGAAAAGCAAGTAGACAGCACTCCACGCAGTTTTTACATTAAAGCTAATTTTTTGGTCAGTGACTTTATTTTTATTTTATAAGCTTAATCAAAAAATTATTTGAGTCTGAACTGTGGGTCGTCCTATCGCTGTAAAACAAAATATATATTTAAAGATCATTTTTAAATTTTTAGTTTTGATTGCTACAAAAGCGTGTTTCTAATTTTTTCAACAATAATTTTATTTGTAGCTTTTTAGTTAATATTGTTACGAAAATATGTTACTTACTGCTTGCTTTTTCTTCGCCAATCTCTATTTAGTGCAGTAAATGTAGAACACTACTCTTCTATAATTAGTCGAACTAACTCAAAACTATGTAGCGAATACTCACTGTTTAACATCACATTAAGTTACTGCGGCCACTTTTGTAGCTTCTTGCTTCAAAGTATCGTTAAATACGCATGTGAAGAAGGTTGTGCAACAAAACCACTTTTCTGTTGTTACTGTCAAAATTCGGACATTCGGACATTTGGAAGTGGGTGTAAATAGTAATGAAAGATTCAATTACATTTGAAGACTTTTCTGTAATTACTGTCAAAGTAATAACGGTACCAGGACATGACTATGAAATTATTGTATTGATAACCGTTATTAATACACGTGCAAAATTTGAAAAAAATTCAGTCTCCTGGAAGTTGGTGATCAAATTAAATATGTATGGCGCTTTTGGCCCGGAAATCTCCGAAGGATCCGGCCGATCAATTAAAAAAGGATTTTCGAACTGCATGCGCATTGTGCACTCATTTCACGGTTGCACTTGCCCAACTCGGCAATCCCATCGGGTATAGCGCACCTGCAGTTTAATGTAGAATCCGAACCATGGAGCATCCTAACGTACTTGATATTAATAACACAAAGTTTTGCCAGAGATGCAACTCACTGCTAAGGACCATAAAAATACTAGCCGAAACTGGGATTCTAAATGGGTAATAGCTATTTTCCAGCCACGCACCTCAACCTGCTGAACCACCAGAACGCTGATGGAAGTTGGTGAAAAAAACCACATCTTTCATATATCGGTTAAACCACTTTCCTGTTGTTACTGTAAAAGTAAAGAGAACATAGGTATGAAATATATTGTCATCGGTTCTTAATACGTGCGCAAAATTTCAAACAAATCGGACATTTGGAAGTGGGTGTAAATAGAAATGAAAGATTCAGTTACATTTGAAGACTTTTCAGTAGTTACTGTCAAAGTAATAACAGTGCCAGGACATAACTATAAAATCATTGTATTGTCATCAGTACTTGATATGTGTGCTAAATTTCAAACAATTCGGACGTAAGGAAGTGAGTTAAAATTAAATGGCAATATCGCATTACATTAAAATATTTTTCTGTTGTTACAGTCAAAGTAATGAGAATATCAGGACATAGCTATGAAATTGTTGTAGTGGCATCGGTTCTGAATACGTGTGCAAAATTTCAAACAATTCTGACGTCTGAAGTGGACGAAAATTGAATAGGTAGATTCCATTACATACATACACTGAACAGCCAAAACATTATGACCACCTACTTACTAGAATATCGGTCCACCTTTCTAACGCAGTATAGCAGCGAACCGGCGTGGCATGGATTCTACAAGTCCTTTGTAGGCTTTCAGAGGTATCTGACCCCAGATGTCTACTCAGAGGTCACGAAATTCCTTTAAATTATGGGCGAGCGGTTTGTGGGCGCGGCATCTGGGTAGGAGTATCTCGGAAACGAAGATGCCGGTCGGCTGTTCGCATGCTACTGTAGTGAGTATCTATTGGAAAGTGTTTGAAGGACAATGAAACCACGAGTAGGGGACAATGTGGTAGAGACCCACGCCACAACCTGAACGTGATGGTCGGAGGCTTGCCCGCTCTGTAACGTAGGATAGAGGGGTGATCTGAGGCAGAATTGACGGAAAACTACAATTATGGTACTTCCACAGAGCACAAGAACCGCGATTCTACCACAGTTCGTTGAGTACTATGCTCTGTAAAATAGGAGTACAGAAAAAATTGTTACTGTACATAGATTGTAAGTTTGTTGAGCGACTTGCTCGTTTTCTGAGCGGTGTGCTCATTGGCTTTGTATAGAGCAACTGAAAAAGAAGATTGTAAAAATTGGCTGCTGGGTATATAATGCTGCTGTGCTGAGTCTGAAAATCATGTCGAATACTCTTTGCTGAGCCATATGCTCTGTAAAAATAGACTAAGTGTACAGGAAAAGTTATTGCTGTACATAGACTGTAAGTTTGCTGAGCGACTTGCTCATTTAATTCGTATGTCAAGAGTCAACTGAAAAAAAAAAATTAAATTCTGGTTGTTACCAGACCTGGAGAGTTAGCGAAACAGGAAAAAAAGAACGAGTTTAATTTTTGATTTAGTGCAGGTAGAATATAAATTCAATATTTACTAGGGAGCTATTTACGTCACGAACAATTTTTAATGCAGTTTTAATAGTTTGAATGCTAGCATGGTGTCTGACCGCTGAGGAATACTTTTCTGTTTCAGGAACCACCAAGTACATCGTGAAAGAAAAAATGAAGAACCCAGATAGTTTAACGTGAAGCTATGAATGGCGGCAAATTTATTATAAACTATTTTAAGCGATCTGATTTAAAGTGACTGTGTGTGTGGAAAGTATTTATAACGCAATTAATTTCATGTAATTCCGATATAAAGCAATGGTCTGTGTCCAGTCAGACAATGTTTTAACATGCACGGGTGTATTTTCTCGCTGTAAGGCACCTCGTTGTTTGTGACGCGAGGTCCTGGGCTTTCACTACAACTAGGGGGTGGCTCGCAGTAGGTGTTATTAGCATTGTGTAAAGTGTAGACTCGGTCGCCGAGCTGTACCGCTTTTGAGGATAAAGGTTAGCCATTCACATAAACTCAATTATTTTTTTCTGTCAAAAGCCAGTTAGTTGGTAAATTATTTTAAAATGTGTCTTTTCCAACAATATTAAACATGATATTTGAGGTGAAAACGAGTTTCTTTGATTCCATCAGGGCATGAACCGGCGTTCTCCTGTTTGCGAACCTTGAAAATTTTAATTCGTTACAATCTGTGAAATAGTTGTGTATTAAATACATAAATAAAAGATTTAGACGGACTAATCAGTTGGAGATTATGTAAAATCAAATTATTACAACTTGAAATTAGCTAAATCACTCTAATTAATAACTGCTTTAAGATTAAATACACACGCGGTGCTAGATTACGCAGTAATTGAATAACAAAGTAATCTACCCGTTTTAATCACAATTATTATTCAATCAAAAATCACACAGCGTTTAATCAATTAGCATATTATTTATTTACTAGCTTCTAGCCCGTCAAAAATGACGGTTTGCACGCCATATTCTGGCAGTTCATTTTATTATTATTATTTTGCAGTTGGTTAATTATACGGGATTGTTATTAGATAATGCTAGTGGCCTTGATTTGATAATGTTCTACATAGCAATACAGTAGTAACTTCTACTGAATTCATGAGGGCGGATGTATAGAACCAATAAAATGAAAAATAAATTAGGAATCCAGAAACTTTTGCTATCCATGTAATATCAGTTTAATTCCTAGTCCAGGCACACTTCAGCACGATAGGTACGAAATAAGTTCACCCGCATTTATTAATACCTTCAGTAACTTGGCGCATTTGAAAGCAGTTTAATTGGTTTGTAAAACTCATTTCAGAGTGAATTACGCTGTAATCAAATGTGTCGGTGGGCTTTCTGGTCAACTTAACCACAACCCTCCATTAATATTGCTTTCGAAAATCATAACTTCTACTACTCTCAAATGCTGTAGTCAATCGCAAGACATATTGTTTTTAAGCAGTGATTCCGTTGTAATACAACCTGTAGACTACCAATATTTTCAAGCAGAAATTAGGTTGTAATACATCCTGGACGGGCATAATACAGTTAAATGTACTACGGAAAATATTTCTAGAGGATTCTTGCATTTTACCACAGCAATTCCTGACAGAATCGCGATCTCCAGTAATACCGATTTATTTACATTATGTTACTTTAAATGACGGGAAGTATAATATAAAAAACGGATAAATGCCATTTATCTGAATGATATATTTCGTGATTCGTACATTTCGTGTAAACTTCCTCTGAGTTTTTAATAAACTTGGTCGTTTCTTATCTCCGACAGAAAAAAAAAATTCTTAGGTTGTGTTTTAACCCAGTACGCATTACTGATACTGGTAGTATAACGTACACATACAATATCCTTCTCCTTACATGAATTTTTCATCTGGTTGTCGTAGATAAATAAAAAGAAATATGTAAATTTAAACGAACGTACTAATTGTAACTTTGTGACACATAATTGCATAGCATTAATTTTTTTCCCTGCTCTCAGTATTTCTAATATCTCTGCTCACTGCTATTTTGCGTCAGTAATATCGTTGTTGTACCGCTTATACTGTAAATAGTCATATCCTTGACTGTTTAAATCTAATCAAAAGTTTATATTAAATCTCATTTAATAGTTAACACATGTATCAAAAACTAATGGTATCATTTATAATGGTAGTAAGAATTTAATCTGGAAAAACTTATAAAGATAAACGAATTAGTCATTTTTAATTATATTAGTTGTTATATGAATACGTTAATCTGGTAAGATTATCAGAGTATTTGGTTAGGATTTTGCATAAATAAATGCATTTTTCTTAAGATCACATAGAGTATAATTTCGAAAACGGATAACTTATTTATTTGACCAATACATCATTACGTTCTCCGAGTTTTAAATACTGTTTCTTACCGTCTGCCGAAAAAATCTTAGGTTATGGTTTAGCCTAGGCCTTATAACTGACACAGATAAAATAGCGTAAATATTGAATCCCTTCTCCTTACATGAATTTTGGCGTATAACTGATACAAATAATAAAACATAAACATCGAATACCATTCTCCTTACACGAGTTTCTGCATGTAACTGTAGTAAATAAACAAAATGCAACATGAAGGAAGGAATGCAATATGGTGGCTGTTGATTGGCGAGTGACGGCTGTCACGTGAACGTTCTGTAGCCAATACGTGTAGCAGCTATAGACGACGCACGCAGACGCCACGTTCGCATTTTATATAATAGGACTAGCTTCTAGACCGTCAAAAATGACGGTTTTAACGCCATATTCTGGCAGTTCATTTTATTATTATTATTATTATTATTTTGAAGTTGGTTAATTATTCAGGATTGTTATTAGATAATGCTAGTGGCCTTGATTTGATAATGTTCACATAGCAATACAGTAGTAGCTTCTACTGAATTCATGAGGGCGGATGTATAGAACTAATAAAATGAAAAATAAATTAGGAATCCAGAAAACTTTTGCTATCCATGTTATATCAGTTTTATTCCTAGTCCAGGCACACTTCAGCACGATAGGTACGAACTACGTTCACCCGCATTTATTAATACCTTCAGTAACTTAGCGCATATGAAAGCAGTTTAATTGGTTAGTAAAACTCATTTCAGATTGAATTACGCTGTAATAAAATGTGTCGGTGGGCTTTCTGGTCAACTTAACCACAACCCTCCATTAATATTGCTTTCGAAAATCATAACTTCTACTACTCTCAAATGCTGTAGTCAATCGCAAGACATATTGTTTTTAAGCAGTGATTCCGTTGTAATACAACCTGTAGACTACCAATATTTTCAAGCAGAAATTAGGTTGTAATACATCCTGGACGGGCATAATACAGTTAAATGTACTACGGAAAATATTTCTAGAGGATTCTTGCATTTTACCACAGCAATTCCTGACAGAATCGCGATCTCCAGTAATACCGATTTATTTACATTATGTTACTTTAAATGACGGGAAGTATAATATAAAAAACGGATAAATGCCATTTATCTGAATGATATATTTCGTGATTCGTACATTTCGTGTAAACTTCCTCTGAGTTTTTAATAAACTTGGTCGTTTCTTATCTCCGACAGAAAAAAAAAATTCTTAGGTTGTGTTTTAACCCAGTACACATTACTGATACTGGTAGTATAACGTACACATACAATATCCTTCTCCTTACATGAATTTTTCATCTGGTTGTCGTAGATAAATAAAAAGAAATATGTAAATTTAAACGAACGTACTAATTGTAACTTTGTGACACATAATTGCCTTGCATTAATTTTTTTCCCTGCTCTCAGTATTTCTAATATCTCTGCTCACTGCTATTTTGCGTCAGTAATATCGTTGTTGTACCGCTTATACTGTAAATAGTCATATCCTTGACTGTTTAAATCTAATCAAAAGTTTATATTAAATCTCATTTAATAGTTAACACATGTATCAAAAACTAATGGTATCATTTATAATGGTAGTAAGAATTTAATCTGGAAAAACTTATAAAGATAAACGAATTAGTCATTTTTAATTATATTATTTGTTATATGAACACATTAATCTGGTCAGATTATCAGAGTATTTGTTAGGATTTGTTAGGATTTGTTAGGATTTTGCATAAATAAATGCATTTTTCTTAAGATCATGTAGAGTATAATTTCGAAAACGGATAACTTATTTATTTGACCAATATATCATTACGTTTCTCCGAGTTTTAAATACTGTTTCTTACCATCTACCAAAAAAATCTTAGGTTATGGTTTAGCCTAGGCCTTATAACTGACACAGATAAAATAGCGTAAATATTAAATCCCCTTCTCCTTACATGAATTTTGGCGTATAACTGATACAAATAATAAAACATAAACATCGAATACTATTCTCCTTACACGAGTTTCTGCATGTAACTGTAGTAAATAAACAAAATGCAACATGAAGGAAGGAATGCAATATGGTGGCTGTTGATTGGCGAGTGACGGCTGTCACGTGACCGTTCTGTAGCCAATACGTGTAGCAGCTAAAGACGACGCACGCAGACGCCACGATAGCATTTTATATAATAGGACTAGCTTCTAGACCGTCAAAAATGACGGTTTTAACGCCATATTCTGGCAGTTCATTTTATTATATTATTATTATTTTGAAGTTGGTTAATTATTCAGGATTGTTATTAGATAATGCTAGTGGCCTTGATTTGATAATGTTCTACACAGCAATACAGTAGTAACTTCTACTGAATTCATGAGGGCGGATGTATAGAACCAATAAAATGAAAAATAAATTAGGAATCCAGAAACTTTTGCTATCCATGTAATATCAGTTTTATTCCTAGTCCAGGCACACTTCAGCACGATAGGTACGAACTACGTTCACCCGCATTTATTAATACCTTCAGTAACTTGGCGCATATGAAAGCAGTTTAATTGGTTAGTAAAACTCATTTCAGAGTGAATTACGCTGTAATCAAATGTGTCGGTGGGCTTTCTGGTCAACTTAACCACAACCCTCCAATAATATTGCTTTCGAAAATCATAACTTCTACTACTCTCAAATGCTGTAGTCAATCGCAAGACATATTTTTTTAAGCAGTGATTCCGTTGTAATACAGCCTGTAGACTACCATTATTTTCAAGCAGAAATTAGGTTGTAATACATCCTGGACGGGTATAATTCAGTTAAATGTACTACGGAAAATATTTCTAGAGGATTCTTGCATTTTACCACAATAATTCCTGGCAGAATCACGATCTCCAGTAATACCGATTTATTTACATTATTTTACTTTAAATGACGGGAAGTATAATATCAAAAACGGATAACTGCCATTTATCTGAATGATATATTTCGTGATTCGTACATTTCGTGTAAACTTCCTTTGAGTTTTTAATAAACTTCTTCGTTTCTTATCTCCGGCCAAAAAATAAAATAAAAAATAAAATAAAAAATTGTAGGTTGTGTTTTAACCTAGTACTCATTATTGATACAGGTAATATAACGTACAGATACAATATCCTTCTCCTTACATGAATTTTTCATCTGGTTGTCGTAGATAAATAAAAAGCAATATGTAAATTTAAACGAACATACTAATTGTAACTTTGTGACACATAATTGCATCGCATTAATTTTTTTCCTGCTCTCCGTATTTCTAATATCTCTGCTCACTGCTATTTTGCGGCAATAATATCGTTTTTGTATTCCGAGTGTCATATGGCTTATACTGTAAATAGTCATATCCTTGACTGTTTAAATCTAATCAAAAGTTTGTATTAAATTTCATTTAATAGTTAACACATGTATAAAAAACTAATGGTATCATATATAATGGTAGTAAGAATTTATTCTGGAAAAGCTTATAAGGAGAAACGAATTAGTCATTTTTTATGATATCTTTTGTTATATGAATACGTTAATCTTGTTAGATTATCAGAGTATTTGGTTAGGATTTTGCATAAATAAATTCATTTTACTTAAGATCACGTAGACTATAATTTCGAAAACGGATAACTGTTATTTATTTGACCAATACATCATTACGTTTCTCCGAGTTTTAAATACACTTCACAGTTTTTTACTGTCTGCCGAAAAAATCTTAGGTTATGGTTTAACCTAGGACTTATAACTGCGTAAATATTGAATCCCTTCTCCTTACATGAATTTTGGCGTATAACTGATACAAATAATATAACATAAACATCGAACACCATTCTCCTTACACGAGTTTCTGCATCTAACTGTAGTAAATAAACAAAATGCGACATGAAGGAAGGAATGCAATATGGTGGCTGTTGATTGGCGAGTGACGGCTGTCACGTGACCGTTCTGTAGCCAATACGTGTAGCAGCTATAGACGACGCACGCAGACGCCACGTTAGCGTTTTATATAATAGGATGTTAAAAATATTTATAATAACAGAAATTTATTTTATCAATTGAAGAGTTTTTAATAACCGAGCTACTGGGTTTGCTAATTAAGACAAAATATATTAACGTTGTGTAACTGCGTTAATTACCGTTAAAAGCTTAAAAAATTTGCGCTGAAATATAGGTTTCTGATACGATAGTCGAGCTGAAAGAGAGGCAAATGGAAACAACTATGTAGCCGAATTGGGGTCCCCTGTAGTATCTTATGGATGGGGTTTTCCAGAGAAACAAGTCTCAACCAGCTTAACTTAGTAGCCAAATTGGGTGAGTGGGCCCATGTACTATCTTATGGATATGGATGAGAGCCCAGACAAGTCTCAACCTGCTTAACTAGGTTGGCAATTGTCATTAATATGCTATCAAATCTGTGACGAAATTTAGGTTAGTAATACGATAGTCGAGCTGAAGGAGAGGTTAATGTCAACAACTAAGTAGTAGAATAGGGGTACCCTGTATTATCTTATGGATGGGGTTCAGCATACAGATAAGTCTCAACCGGGTGGAGAGGAGGAGTGGAGGAGGAAGAGAGGAGAGAGCGTAGCTGTTATCCATCAAAGCTTTCAACACCTCCATGGGTGTCCAACTAGGTAGTCGAATTTGTCTTACCTAATTTTCATAACAATAGAGAGGGCATGGTCGGATGATTGACAGTTCTTTTGTGTCTGAGAAACATCCTTCCTCCCCACTTACGTAATTATGGATCACAAAAGACACATTTTTTGACGGGAATCAATTGTCAGCTGGAGGGGTACGGACAAGCAGGGCAAAACAACTGGTACGTTTTCTTCAGATTTTACGATTTTATGGATTTCGGATCCACTTGATTTTATGCGGAATCCGCCAGACTGTCAAATGATGCGGGGTTACAGCTTTTAGGAACTGAGCTCCTACATACTGTGAAGAGCGAGGAGCAGGGTAGCATTCAATTTTTGCAGAAAAAGTACTACATTCAGTGTCATTCGTCGGATAATTGTTGCAATCATAACGCAATTAGGAGACAGTAAAAAAGTCTAAAATTAGAAACGTACTGCAGATTATGAGGATCTTCCGAGTGTTATCGTAGAGCATTTGAATTGTAATACACCTGAATTATGCGAGGAAGAAGTACATAACGGTACGGAAGATAACAGAATATCCAAGGCAAATATATGCACAAGTAGTTGAAAATAAATTGCGTTTCTATAAATAATTTTAAATGGAGATAATTTCTTTCCTTTCTGAGTGTTGATATAGGCCTATGTGTGACAGTATAATAATTTCATAAAAACGTTCTGATACTCTCATTACTTTAACAGTAACAATAGAAAAATCAATGAATGTAATGGAATATGCAATTGAATTTTAATCCAATTCCAGATGTCCGAATTGTTTGATATTTTGTACATGTATTGAAAACCTATAACAATACAATAATTTCGTAACTGTGTCCTGATATTCTCATTACTTTCGCAGTAACAATATAATGGTTTAATATAATTTCATTTCAATGTTCACCCACTTCCAGACATCCCAGTTGTTTGAAATTTGGCACTTGTATTAAGAACCAATGGCAGTACAGTAATTTCATAGCTATGTTCTGATATACTCATTACTTTGACAGTATTAATAGAAAAATTGTTGAGTTCAATGGAATATTTCATTTCAATGTTAACCCACTTCCTGACATTCGAATTGTTTGAAACTTCGTACTCGTATTAAGAACCGATGACAATACAATAATTTAATAGCAACGCTCTGCTATTCTCATTAGTTTGAGAGTAACAATAAAAAAATTGTGATGGAATTTCGCAATTGAATTTAACCAAATTCCAGACGTCCGAATTGTTTGAAATTTTGCACATGTATTGAGAACTGATGACAACACAATAATTTCATAACATTATAATTACTGTGGAAGTAACAGTAGAAAACTGACTGATTGTAATGGAATCTTGCAACTGTATTTTTACCCAACTCCAGATGTCTAAAGTGTTTGAAATTTTGCACATATATTGAGAAACGATAGCAATACAATAATTTTATAGCTATGTTCTAGTATTATCATTACTTTCATAGTAAAAATAGAAAAAATTTGAATGCAATGATATATTTCATTTCAATATCCACACATTTCTTGACGTCCTAATTGTATGAAATTTGGCACAAGTATTAGTAACCGGTGATAATACAATAATTTCACAGATATGTCGTGATATTCTCATTACTTTGGCAGTAACAATAGAAAAACGGGTGAATGCAATAAAATATTTACTTTCAATGTTCATCCCCGTCTTGACATCCGAATAGTTTAAAATTATGCACATGTTTTAAGATCCGGTGGCAGTACAATAATGTCATATCTACGTCCCGAAATTCCCATTGTGAACTAAAAAGTTAAAAATAAAATTATAGTTTAAAAAACTAAAATACACGCATTTGTAACAATGTGAAACGAAAGGTTAAAAAAATCTTCAAATATAAAATTTTTGTTCAACAGTGCCAGGATGTCCCACTATTTAGTCTAAGTTCTATTTTGAATAAGCTTAAAATAAGATAAAGATACTAATTAAAAAGTTAACTTTAATGTAACAAAAAAACCATCCACTTATACAAAATGGCTCTGCCTTTAGAAACAGCAAGCGACAAAAAATTTAACACAGATATCTACCACTCCACACTTTTTTACAACAAAGTTAATTTTTTAATCTGTGAGTTTATTCAAGAAAGGTACACTGAACTGTGGGACATCCTAGCACAGTTGAACAAAATTTTTACATTTAAAGATTATATTTAACCTTTTAGTTCGCATTGCTACAAGAGCGTGTATTTTAGTTTTCTTTAAAATATAATTTTATTATAGGTAAAAACAAAACAGATCATTTTAAGCACTTAATCTGCTACCCCGAAAGAAGATAAAGACTTTTTTTAAATTAAATTCTTCTCTCGTTACACAGCCTGATTTAAGGAAATTTAAAAAAGGGGCATAAATCCAATTAAACGCGTAGTAGTTTCATCGAAATAGCAGACATTCAGCCCCTAAGTAAACTGATGTTTATGTAAAAAGGAAAGTATTTTCTGGGTTAAGTCTTCTGTTACACACTTCTCATGTCCGGGAGATCTGTTAATCGATAATTTCTAGTATTCTTGACACTTTTTTTTTTTTTTTTTTTTTTTTTTTTTTTTTTTTTTTTTTTAAATAACATCCTCAATTGCGCTAATATGGCAGCGAAGCGTATGCGGCTTTTTAAGAATTTTGGAGACTCACTAGGTGCTCTTCATTTGAATCAACTTGTATTCACAGGCTGTGACTCTATCGAAATCTTCTGTTGATGGCGAAGGGTGCAGCGGAAGTGTTGAGCTTCAAGCCGATTATGCACTTCTCCTGGATGATGTTGTTGCTGATACCAGTGACCTCACATGCTGCCCGCATCCTGGCCATCATACCAACCCCATCCATCAGCCATCAGCTGCCCTTCAGGAAAGTGGCTCTACAGCTGGCCAGGAAGGGCCACGAGGTCACACTGGTCACCACAAACCCCATCAAGGTACGACTTAGTCTATCATGGTCCACTGTTTCAGTGTTTATTACGCGAAGAAACATTTAATGACTAACTAATTGTTTTAAGAGATGGTCAGGTATTTGGATAAAGGTCGTGCCACTCTTGGCCGGTACCTGTCCGCACCGTTACCGCACTGTCAGTCATATGTGACGGCTCGCCTCCGTCGCATCAACACTTGTCCGTAACTCGTCTGTGTGTTGGACGGGTTCCTACTCAATCTTCGGTCTCCTTTAACGTTTTCACGTGGTTGTTTCACTGAATAAATGTTCAATGATTTCCGTAATAATGAGTTTCGGATCGCAGCTAGAGTCACCATCCATATTTTTTTAAAAATAGAGTATTGTACTTTATTTTGCGTAGGCGTAATTTAGTCGCATGATTGCTTTTCGGGGATTTAGGGATGGCATAAAATCTTTATTTTATTTCGTTTGTAGCAGTCAAGACCAGCCCAGAGCTGTTTCACAGTTTGTAACATAAGGACCGGATATTCTGCCGAGTCTTATCAGCCACAGTTCTCGTGGCATCTGACACTTACCATGGTTGCATCGTTATGTGTGGGAGTGGAACCGGTGTTTCAAGGACATGAGAAACTACCGTCAGCTACCAACTTGCTGCGTTAAGCCTTTCCCACTACCCGAGTGCATAGTATACGTCATTAGTAGCCAGTCAGAACACTTGCTTGTACTAAAATCTTAACTAGCCAATTGGGAGCTAGCTTACCCCCTCCATTAACGCCGACTTCTCGCCATCATGGGGAAAACCTTCTTTCGCTAGTCACGTCCAACTTAGACTCACAACAACATCTATATAATAAGGTAATCTGTTACTATATAATTATTCCATGCTGACCTTATCTAATATTTAATAGCATTAAATCAGGAACTGTCTCATGTCACTCCATCCTCCAACTTATTTAGAGATTTATTCAATACCAAGCCTACTATCGCTGCTAAGCAACCATATCGTAAATAGTACCAACCATGCCATCATAACAATATTGGAGTCAGTGTGTTAACGAAATAATATCTTTATCTGAAGTGTTTGTAACAGTGTTCTTTCCTTCGCAACGTATTATTAATAAAAAGCCAATTGCTTTATACGCTGTGTGTTTCCTTTCAAGCTACCTGATCACAGAAGTAAGCGATAATAATAATTTTAGATAAATTATGCTAAGTGTTCATTCAGATGTCTGCCAAAATGCTGACAGAAGAGAGTATAGATATTTACAGAGCTTATTTACTAACTGCTAGTATCAAATAAGTGTTTAACCTTATCCTCGGGGGTTAACATCACAGACAGTAAATCGTACCGTTTACTGGCGATGGTCGAGAAAAATCCAAAATCCATCTGTCGTAGATATAAAAGCTTCCACTCGGCTCTCTAGCACGCGACAATTTAACAAGAAAAGTAATAAAATACGTTAAAATACTTTTTTACCTGTATCACGAAATCACTTCATTGGCTGATCTCTAATGTACAAAAATAGTGTCCCAACGCAGTCTTAACAAATCATCATCACACTATAGTGGATTGAAAGATTATTGCGTATCTCTAACCAATCCCAATGAAACGTCAAGCATCACTCACTTCACACTTGACGTGTTTGTTTTGTTTGAGTTTCCTTTCGATTCATTAATTTTTATTAAGTAAGAATGATATTATTAATCATTTTAATTTAAATAAAGACCACAAAAATTCTATATAGTAATAATAATTTCATGTAATCTCAATGTTCTAGTCACATAGTTTCTTATCGGCTGCGCAGTGCACCTATAACGTTGTCACCTAACCTGGAAAGGACTTTTTTTTTTACTTATGGCTTTACGCCTCGTCGACGTCGAGATCATTAGAAGCGGAATGGGACTGATTTTTTTTTTTTTTTTTTTTTTTTTTACCAGAAACCTTCCCAGGCACGAACACAATAACTCATCAAAGTTTCATCGTAAAACGCATAGAATACGAACAAACCAACCAACAAACAAACATCCATTTTTATATATTACTAGCTGACCCGGTCACGCGTTGCTGTGACACAGTAGTTATATTACTTTGGATCAATGTTATTCTAAACTACCTAATGTAGTCAAATTAATATTCACTAATACAGACAAACACGTTTTAGACGATTTGAAAATTCAAAAGTAATTGGTAAAGAGTTTCGGATAGTTGAAATTAAGGGCAAACGAACATAAATAATTTTAATTAGAATTTATTACAAATTACTTAATTGAAAATATATAAAAAATTGATATTTATAAAAATAAATAAATCATTTTTTATTTATTTATAAATTGAAATTTCAGTTTTATAAATGATGTAGATGAAGTTGATTTTTAAACATTTTTAACAATTATTTTAATTATTTTAAATTATTACAATTCATAATTTTAATTTATGTAAGCGCTAATTGGTGTACAATATTTTTAGTTAGCCTGTCTTTTGCTAATACAAATAGATTTGATGGTTTCCCCACACGTGAGCAGGCGACATATAGCTGCCCATGGGAGAAACACGTAAAGTCCAAGCCGCAAACGTACATTGTTTGGCCTTGAGACTTATTTATGGTCATAGCGAAAGCCAAACGAATCGGAAATTGAAGCCTTTTAAATGGCATTGGAGATTCTGACGGTATCATTGAAATACGTGGCAGTAGGACGATTTATCCTTTAAACATTCCAGTAAAAATAGTTGCTTCAAGAACATTTCAGGTGATCCTTTTGATTACCAAACGTGTACCGTTGCATAATCTAGGTAGATTCAAATTCCGAAGTAGAATAATCGGTGAACCAATCTTTAACCGAAGACTGTGTGGTGGTATTCCTGGTATATCCAAAGAATTTAAAAACTCAGTTGGTAAATTTACGGCTTCATTTTCATCTACAATAGAGTCTATTGATTTAAAAGATATCAGATCACCTGGCGATGGCCGGGCGATGAGGTGATGGCATACCACAATGATTAAGTGGTAAATTGGAAATTAAAATTCACAAATCTTCGATTAACACTAATGCTTCATTATACATCTCTGGTGTGAAATCTAGATTTTGGCTTAGGTTTGTTTGTTTAACTCGGTGTAGTATGTCTTCAGTCATACTGGTTTTATATTTTCCCCACAAAATCGATGACTGTGTTGGATAACATGTTGTCAAAATAATTGCAAACAGTTGACGAATACTATTCGGCGTGGATGTTAACGCTGCATCAGCAAATGTCAGGTCCCAATGATTGTCGTCCACCAGCAACTGCAACTCGCGACATGCATCTTGAAATGTATTGAACACTCAACCATTAACTGTTCGTAAAAATTAGAAAGAAGTTGGTTCTGGAACATTCACCAATAACAAACGCAAAAAGAAGCATTCACGTTGTTTCGGATGTACTGTGTAAAGTCGTCCTAATTTCTTGGCTTTGAATATGCCTGCGATCAAAAGATGTGGTTCTCCTTGTTTACGTGGTTCCCATTTTTTACATAATTTGTTCCATGTAAAATAGCGTGGAACATCGGTTTTTTGACACATTGTGAAAAATTCAGTTAATGTCGTTTTTGGTGGCGCAAGTGCTCTTTGTAGAATATTTTGTTGGGTGAAATATATACGTTGACAGTTTTCAAGATGTATTACAAGATGCTGGATAGAAGGATCTCTTTCATGTATGCGAAAACAAAAAATATGCCAGAGAGCTTCGTTGCTGCTGATGTATCTACCTATCTGGTATCGTGCTGTTTCGTCATTTTTTATTTACATTTTTACTTTAAATACGGCCAAATCACTACCTTTATTAACGTATTTGCAAATGTACTTAATGGATTTTACAGAACTGCAAAACTCGACAGTAATATGAGCCTTATACGTTTTTGAAAACAATGGTGAGTATGGTACCACCCATTGATTGTTAATTTCATCTTGGTCCCTAGAATTTGACATTCGCATCGTAAATGTGTGGCCACCATTCTCAGCGTTTCTGCGGCGATACAGCGGTTAACCGTCGATAACCGTAGTAGTATCATTTGTATATTTCTTTGGGAAACGCTTCTTACATTTTCCATCTTCCATGCATGGCGATGTCATGTTGAAAGCACCGCACGGCCCGTGGATCATGTGACTGGTAACACTATCAAACAATTCTTGATCAATTATCGGGTCCGGAATTTCGGCTGAAATTATTTGATTATTCTGGACCGATTTTAACTTCAAGCCAAATAAGAATGTGTGAATGAGGCAAACCTCGCTTTTGCCACTCACTCGAATACAGATAGCAACGTGTGTTACCGAAAACCGAATGGTTTACGATTAAATCAATCAGTGATTTTAATTTTTGTTTGAAAAAACGTGCCGGGATATCATGACGATGCATTGATTGTTGGCATGGTAATAGCAAAGTTTGTATTTCCTCCAAATTCGGATTATATGTAAATGTAATAAAAGAATCTGAACGACCATAATGACGCTCCTAAGTCATAGCATCTTGTATATATTCCTGCATGTTCCGTGGACTGCCGATGTAGCTTGAAGGTAAATAAATGCATTACCGATATCATTGGCAATTAAATTTTTATCTATATTGCTGATAATAGCATCTCGTAAGTGGATGTATTCCTCCGATCGTAATTTAGCCTGGTTGTATCGAATAAATCGCAAACATTCGTTTTCAATCTTAGAGTACATATCCACGACGTATTGATGGTACAGTTGACTATATAGAAGGATATAGTTATCCTGATTACGTTTAATCATCAATCGGTGGGCGTAGTACTTCATTGAAGTAACTTTCTTATTTGTTTCATTACCTGAAAAAATAAGAAATTAAATAGTTAAAAAAAAAATAGAAGAATAAGAAATTAATATAGGGGACCCGCGATAATCCGGCCTCTGTTCGGAATACCGCGGGTCTACTGTATTAATAAAATAAGGAATTAAATAGCTGAATATTAAATTTACCAGTAACTGGATCACACTGTTCGATGTTGATGAAATTAATATAGGGCACCCGCGATAATCCGGCCTCTGTTCGGAATACCGCGGGTCTATTGTATTAATAAAATAAGGAATTAAATAGCTGAATATTAAATTTACCAGTAACTGGATCACACTGTTCGATGTTGATGTGATATTCATCCTGCCCTTGCCAGAATATCAGTGGATACTGGAGTGCGTCATACGATCGGTGTAGATCCAAAATTATACTAACAGTGCTATCTCGACGTGTGTCAGAGGCGGGTCGAGTCGGGGCGGGCCGCGTCGCGTCGCACTGCCGGATCGCTTGGCCAGGAGTATTTTTCCGCCTGTGCGCCTCGATGCGCTCAGTCGCGACCGGGTTTACGATAGGAGCTCCATCAGAAGTGACTGACTTTTGTAACTTGTGTGTTCCTATTTCTGTGAATTAACTATATTACTTCAACAAAATTAGCTGCAAATTTGCACGCTGGATGGTGTATGATTTCTAAAAAAAAATGTAAGTAATTACAATCTGAAAATTTAATTACTTTATGAAATTTAATAAAGATTAAAAATTATAATATTTCTGGCTCATGCTTCACTTGTTCGTTGCTTGTATGCTTTAACTTAAACTATTCTAACGTAATGGATAAAGAGCACTGCATCTCATTAGTAATGACATTCAAAGAGTTTTATGATTTACAAGACGCAAAATGAAATAACAAAAAAAAAAAAAATAATAATAATAATAATAATTTGGAGGAAATAGGAAACTAGTTAAAACAACCAGGTATAATGTCATGTTTCGCATTTTTTTGTTTATTTTACGTGTGTATTATAATTTTCTATCACTTTCTTTGAATGCCGCTTCTATAGCTTCGTGTTACCAACTAACCTAATTGTTTAAAAATATTTTGGGAAATTATTCCAAATCTTAATGATTTCTGATGTAACCTAGAAACTTGTGTAAGTCAAGTATTGAAATTTCTTTGTTGTCATTTTCGTTCTTACCTTCTGCAACCCAATTCAAATATCGTTAATCAAAAGGTTATGAATGCAGCACGTGGCTAGTATTACTTTATTTATCTTATTAGGTAACACCGACATTCTTCTTTCACAGATTTGAAACCTTCTACTTATAACATCAAAGCAGTTATCGATCACCCTCCATAGTTTATTGAGCCTGTAATTGAAAGTTCGTTTCATTTCATTTTATCTGATATTCTGAAATAGGCCTTATCTCGAAAGGGGAAAAGCTTCATTTACTACATTACATACTGCATTTTATCTCACTTGTCAACGTGAAAATTCGCCGGCCTCGGTAGCGTAGGGGCTAGAGTGCTAGCTCCACGTGCCGAAGGCCGCCGGTTCGAATCCGGCCGCGGGCATGGATGTTAAGTGTTGTGTCTGTGAATGTCCTGTCCGTCCTGTGGCGTCCATGCATTGGAAAAAAATACACATTGAGCTGGCTGTATGGCCTCAGTTGCCGAATGCCATAAAAAAAAAAAAAAAAAAAAAAAAAAAACAAACAAACGTGAAAATTCAGTTTTCCTGCAGCCATTGCCTCACTTAAATTGTTGTGGCTAAATGTTTTGTCGTCTTAATTTTTTTGCAATCCTCCGGCGACCAAAATACAAATGCAACTGCAAGGGCTATTAAAACCATGAAAAACATTCATTTTTCTGCATTAAAAATAAAGAGAACCGCAATTCTGTAGAACTGTTGTAACATGTTTGCCATCTAATGTGCCTAATTCCTTTTTAAATTAAACCCATTGCCTTTTCTGCTTAAATTTCTTCAATGAATATATAAAAATAAGAGCTCTATGTCTGATGTGTCCATTTGCAGTGCAGAAGTGGCTGAATAATCGTGGAGAACCGAAGGCGGTGACAAAAGAAATGCGACTCGCTGCGTCCAGATGTGCGTTGCAGCATTTTCGCTCAATGCGATCCGCCGTAGTGAGCGCGTACCTAACCTAAACCGGCAACTCTGCCGGGTACAGGAGACCTACAGTTTTTCACGGAATTCCGACCACGGAAGCGTTCTGGCGTACGTCACATTACACAGCAAGCTGTCCCAGAGGTGAAAATCGGGTTAAATGCCTATGAAAATCCCCGCCTAGACTGGTATTCGAACCGGGGACCTTTCGATCTCCAGTCAGACGCCTTAATCACTGAGGCACCAGACTCCTCGCTACTAAATTAGAAATTGGATAACCTAGAGTATTGGGATGGAGAATTATAAGGAAAATTTTGGGTCCATTGAAAAGTACAGTACAATGGAAGATAAGAACTAATGGGGAAATATATCATAACATTGAAAAACAACAGAATCAGTCAGAGAAAATGAGAATGATATTTTTTTCGACATATCTATCGAATGGATGAACCAGGTTAACAAAAAAGATATTAAAATATTTTTTGGGATTCAAGAGGTTAAGAAAGATTTGAAACGAAATAGTATCAGTGAACAGTACGGAAAGAAAATGTTTAAGAAAGCGGATTCCGAATATGGCAGGATTCCAAGATAGATAGGGGAAGAAAACGGGTGAAAAATGGTCTTAAGAGAGAAATAGAAAAAACAGTGCAATAACGAAGGAGTACTAGAGAGGAAGAAAAAAAAAAAAAAACAACAGGGGAAGAATTGAAATTGACACTTGGTCCCTAGCTGGCCATAACGAAAAGAAGAAGAAAAATGAGAAGCAAGCAACAAATACTTACACGTTTTTGAATTTATCGTAACGTTTTCTTCAATGTTATATTCATGTGTGTTATTACTTTGTCGTTAAATATAATAACATACAAACGATACACAACACAATAAACAGCACAATTATAAAAATGATACTACACGAAATATTCACTAAACTGGGTTATGTCATACATAAACACATATGATGTGGAGTAGACTGTAACATAAATAAATCGAAACACGATGCCATCTACTGGATGGTTACCCAACCTAGTTAACCAAGTGTTGTGTGGATAAATTAATATAACGCCATCTGTTAGAAACCTATGGAACTATAGTAATAATTCCGTGCGGTCGTAATGACGTGGTGACAGGGTTTCTATTGGCTGCGCCTTCCACCCCTGCGCCGGAGGTGAAGGGCGAGTTAAGAGCGCATAAAAATCCCTGCCAGCACAGGGATTCGAACCAGGGACCTTAAGACTTCCAGTCAGACGCCTTAACCACTGAGCCTCCAGAACGCTCGAGCTTACGGCACTTACGAATAATTATAAACCATTGTCCTATGACAAACATTGAACGGACATTTAATTCGCAATAATAAATATTAAGGTCAATAATCGAGATAAAAACTATCCTATCTTTTAAGTTGGATTAAATTACACACAGTAAGCCAAATTTCATCAAAATCAGTTAAGTAGTTTCGGAGTTCATCTCGGACAAACATCGTGACGCGAGATTTTTATATATATAAAGATTTATAAGTATAATCTATAATTTCACTGCTGTCCAAGCGCAATGCGTCATACTTCTAGTTACAGATATACCGCTATTACAGCATGTTGGTGACGCGACCTCATAAGATTTTAGCCACCCAAAAAGCATCCAACGCGCATATCAGAGCGCAACACACCACAGCATGTCAGCGACACGAAATCATACCTCCATCCAAATAGCCCAACGTACCGATAGAAATTTTCAGTTCAAAAACCCTTGGAAACGTTAAACCGCGACAAACAGTATAATAACAACAACAATTGTGGTGGGCGCGGTCTTATCAATTAATCTCCGCGAATCCTATCCTCTACTGCTTCTGCTACGTCCACACTCATTCACAAGCACACAACATTTCAGTGGCGAAATGAGTTTTGCAACAGAACAAATTATCAAATATATCTTATTCTAGACAAGGCTGTAATCAAACCACTCACAAATTCTTATCCTAATTGTTTCCACATAAAATGAACAAGAATGCATAACTCTCCGGTAAATACTTTACTCGGCCGTGCGAGGACTTTAGATACTGGGTACTGTAAATCTAAGAATGTATCCGATAGATGTGTCACCAATGGTGGTTGTTGGTAGACTTTGTGGTGTATGATACTTCCGAAGATTAGGTGTGCAGATCATCGTCCTCATCACGCAAGATGTTTGCATTCAGGGCGTGAATCCAATGTACTCTGTACAGGCCCTCGTATAGGTGGAAGAACTTAAAGATCTTTTTTCGTTCGGCGTTGGAAAATTGGTGGTTCTTCAAGGGTTCCTGTTGGGTCTCTACAAATTTCTTCGCCCTGTGTTTGTTTGCCTGCTCGCTACGCTTCTTGACTTTTTCTACCTAGTGTTTCCTGGACATGTCTACTAGTGTCTCTTTGTGGGTAGTGGCATATGCTGTCGAGTACCCGATGATCTCTTCAACGAGCTTTGCCACTCTTCTACCAAATTGAAACTCCTTCGTTAAATAACCAGTGCTGCAGTGAATCATTAGGTTTAAAAAAAAAAAAAAAAAAAAAAACAATATTACCCCCATGAGTTGTGTGCAGCAAAGGAAATGGAAATAACCCCGAGCTGGCCAGGTTTGTCCTAGCATGCATCCCGAGCTGTACATTGTATTCTTTCAGTGTTCTTGTCCGCCGTGGTCTGCTAAGTGTCGTCCCGTGGTCTGAAAGTATTGTAAGGATTTGTGAACACAGTGAAACGTAACTTTCCAAAATAATTCTCACCATGCTCTTCGCGCTAAGTAGAGACACCGGATATATTCACAAAGTTGCTGAATGTGTCCACGATAGCGAAAATATGCTGTCTCCCATACCGTCCCTTTGTTTGATGCAGACAAGCAGTCCTGGCTGTTCGGGCATGATTGGCTGGCACTCTACTATACATCTGCTATTAGGATGTTTGACCTTCTGACAGTGGTCACAAATACGTGTACACTATGCGGTCTGCTTAAGCGTTGTCAGGGCATAGTATTCCGGGCCAGGGTTTTGGAAAGCTTGACCATCGCCAGGTATCCAAAGTGGTCATGATAGAGCTCGGTGATTCTCCCATACATAGACTTGGGTAACCAGATATTCCATCCATCTGACGCACTAGTGCGCTGGAAACAGATCTTGTCTATCAACAACATCACTAAGTTTCATACGTAGACCCACGCATCCCGTCATCTAGGTAGCGAAATACCCTATCTGTATCTCCTTACTGGCTGTGTTTGGAAGCAATGCATACTCTCATCCCACTTCGTGTCACCCCGTCATAGAACGTTAACGCCGTGATCAAGATTTCGATAGGTTCTGAACAGAACCCGTCATCCGAAGCGCTGCCGAGCGGATACCGGCTGAACCAGTCATTTCATATGTTGTGAGAGCACTTGCAGTACTGGACCACCAGGTCGTACTCTTGCGGACACAAGGCCCACCTTGTCATCCTGGCACTTGTGAATTTAGCATTGTGTAAACAGGTGAGCGCCGGGTGGTCAATCCGAACGTACGTGGTATTTCCCAGCTGATAGGGTCTGAATTTTTGCAGGCGATAGTAGTTACACAGGCCCAAGAACATCCTCACGCGAGTGGGAGGCGGTATGTCCATGATCTCATGTACTTTCTCCGGTTCCGGAACAACTCCTTCTGGAGTGACCACATATCCCAGTGTCAGGGGCTGAATGGCCAAGGCTAGTGGGCGTGTGTGTGGATAGGTGTGCTGACGAACTAACTTTATGGGATTATAGTTCTGCTTGAAGCGTCTCTTCTTTTCTTCTGGCAGCTCCACTAGAATCTTACCGTTGGGCTGTTTGGGCTAATGATTGACACCACTGTGGATTGACGGCCACAGACCGTAGGTTAGAAACTGACATAAGTTCTTACTACATGAAGAATGCAAGACTTGCAACTGATCAGTTTATTGGCCTCTGACACGGAGTAGTACAGTTTATAGTGGCCGCAAATTGGATTCCAACTATCACCAACTTATCTAAGCCCCGAACTGTAAGAGTTAATTGTTAGGCAGATGGTAGCCCCGGATAGGAGATGGATGGGAGGGTGGCAGGCTCCTAACAGGTGGCTATCAAAGTATGCTCGACTACTCTCACCGACTGCCCGACAGTAAAAACACTACTTGCTAGCTAGTACTTCCCAAGTCACCTCGGCTGACCTACAATTACGAAGGGGACTGCACTCTAAGGTGCTAACTGCAAGCGTGCAAATTCCTGGCTGGTCACTGGTCACTGGTCGATCGCCGATTGCCGATAGCTCGACGACTGAATATTCCTATAATTCCCCAAATAATAATGGTCTTCAAAATGACCTCTTACACCAGATAGCTTACTTTGTGCATACACAGCGTAGCTTTGTCGGGGTGCGGATTACGCCGTTCACGCGTAGCATTTCTAACAGCAGTCGTAAGTGCTCTATGTGCTACTCTGACCTAACGTCAGTGTAGACCACACATAACTTCTTTATTTCAGGGAGAAAGATTGCATTCATACCATGTATGAACGCCGACATAGTCTCTGAAACCAAAACAGATGCGTTGTACTAAAATTGTCATTCCTCAAATATAAAAGCAGTGAACGGACCGCAGCTAGGATCTAGCTCTGCCCGGTTATAATCTTCGGTAACATCAAAAGTGGATAACCACAGTTTCCCATGAAATCTGGAGACTAGATCGGGCGTGTACCCCGTCCTGTCTCTATCTCGTTCCACTCTTGCATTCAATAAGCGTGCGTCCAGACATATACGAATGCTTCCTTCATGTTTTGGACCAGCGTGGACTAACGTGTTGTGAAGGGCGGGCTAGTATAATACCGTCACTTTCCAGTGCTCGTATCTCTTCAAGAGCATGAAACGGAACTTGTGGGGTATCGGTTAGGTACACCATCGCAATGGTCGGTTATCGGTGACTCTGAACTTGTGAGTTATCAACTTAATTTTTTTCTGACCTAAAGAAGAACATAGAGATGTACCTGCCAATCAGCTGCTAGAGATTTCTCTCCAGATGGTCATCCAGGTAGCTATTTGCTTCAAAACTTGCGCAAGCGGTATTCTTGGCTTCCTCTCTTTCAGCGTTCACGGAACAGATGAGACTGTTTCGGGAACTTGACGTCGCTTAACCTACCTTCTGCACCATGCTGTTCTCAGCGGGCGCATCTCCGAGACTGGCCTTAACGAGTTCATCCACGCATGACCACGGGACAGCCTTGGGTACCAAAGTTCTAACAGTTCTGGTCGACCAGTCGAGGACCGCACTCGACCATTCCAGAATGTTGCAAGACAAAATGAACTTACGGGCCAGTCCCGGGGATAATCAGTGCGGCAACGTTTAAAGTCAGCCCTGATAACTCCATTTTCAAAAGACTTGTTCCTTCACATTCTTCACTTATGCACCAAACGTGGGAACGAGAAGTGCTCTCTCCGCAGAAATGATTTCCAAAAAAATGTCCAGTCATTTGTATCCGCTTTATGAGCTCCTGTGACACTGCCGTAGCCTCAATGCCAGGATAAACTAGGGCGTGACACTTTTCACCACTTTTACAATGACGCAAGGACATCTCGCTTTCTGCGTGCACTACATGCGCTGAAAGCTTGGTCATCCTCAATGACATCCTCTCCTTTATCTCTCCAGAAATCGAGGTTGCTCACTTGCACCTTTCTATTTATCGCAATGTCGTCTTCAGACCGTCATTGCATATCAATAGTTTTCCGTCGGCCCTCCACCAATATCCCCGGGGGGGGGGATTCAGCACTCCTTCATTCGTTATCCTTTACCGTGGTAGGTTTTCGCGCCGTCTTAAGTACTCCGCCTTTCATAATCGCCATTGTCGTGGTTCTCCTTCATGCCTGATTCATTGACTTTTCTGGACTATTATCTCCGCGATTCTTCGCGTGGGTTGGTCAGCATTTACACTAGTTTTCATTTTTCATCGACCACCGCCTCCTCGCTCTCTGCGATAGCCGCAATTTCTCTTCGTCCCAACCCGCGGTTTTTTTTTTTTTTTTTTGTGTGTGTGTGTGTCTCTGCCTCAACGGCGTGTTTGTGAAGTCCCGCTACCTGAGTAGCTCTACTTTACGTGTCACAGTGTTTAGGTTGGGTGTGAGCTGCTCCCTGTCTCTGCCGGCTTCCGGCCCAGGAGCTAGATTTTTGAGAAGAGGTCAATCTTTCTTCCTCCCAATACATGTGATCTCGCGATGGACTGAACCAAACTTCATCTAAATTTCAAAACGTCTCCAGAAACTGTTTCAAAGTCTTAATGAGCACAGGATTAATCTGACTTCTCACCAGTGGGGCAAAATGCGTGCTGGTCGCCGAAATTAATTCTACGTCCGTGATTGGTCGGTCGAGGTACTTTGCCAGGTGAAGTATGTGATGCATAAGCAAACATGCTGTTTTCGTTCACGCGTGGGTTGTAGTTGCCTTGATGGTTGTTCTGTACACATTAGACCTGTTTCCTTTCTGACAAAAAAAATTCTCAAAAATGGCATGCGGAAATTATGAAAAGCCATCTTTATTAAGTGCCTGCCTGTATCTGTGGTACTCCCTTTGCAAAGAAATAATCTTCCAAATCAGCAATGAATGCCCATGGATTAATTTTCCTTTGCATCAGATTTTTGAAGCGGAATATCAATGTGTACCATGTGGTTCGCGATGGCAAGATCTATGTGCGTTTCGAAACGTAGATTTTCCGTTGAGGTTATTTCCACTCCGATATTGGAAACACTTAACCACACCTCACTTTGAAGGGTGCTGTGAGCGGACTTTAAAGCTACCTGCCTTGATCGTAAGTCAGTAAGGCATCGAGTCGGTTAGATACAACTTCAAATTTGCCTTCAGAGGCCACGCTGGCTTCGCATATTTTCGCGGCCGTTACTTCCGAACTGTTCGTGACCTCAATCTTTAGAGTCGTGAGCACTATCTGGATCTGGTCTGCACTCTTTTTGATCATCTCACTTTCCTTTGTAGGTCATTCTATTTGTCTCTGCATTCCCCAAGTGTGTACTGTATGTTAGAAACTTCGTCTGATTTCACATCCAGGCGCTTCTCAAACTCATCAAACTGTGAGTCCAGCTGCTGCATGACTAATTGAAAGCCATCATTCATTTGTTCTGCAATCAGTTGTGCCATCAGCACAAGCAAGCTGTCCGTTTTGTTTGTGATCTCCGCAGGTAGAAACGGTACAGTTGAGCTACTAATCGTCTTCCGAGAATCGGGTACTGCAGATAGCGCCGTTTCCAGGAAATTTTAAGGCCGCCCATTGCTGGACGTCTCCTTTCTTTCGGTAGGCGACAAGCTATATATACCCCGTTTCAGAAATGTTTCCATTACTGCCCATGTTTACCGTGGAAATGGTAATATTAAATTGGAAACAAAAATTCCTCCTCTTTGGAAAATTTACCACACCGCAGCATAGATTCATCCAACGAGCTTGTTGCAAAAAATGGATTAAAATTTACGCCTCAGTCATTCAAACGACCGACGATTCCTGTCATTAAATTTTATGATTCACAAACACTAAAACCAAAAGACTTGAATAAGCTGTATTCGTGCGCGCACGAAATATCACAGACTTCACAAAAAAAAAAAAAAAAAAAAAAAAAAAAAAAAAAAATGCCTATACACAATCAATAGTTGTTGCAAATAAGAAACAGAATTACACAGCGGCCTTCCTCGTACTCCAGAAGTTGTAAACAATGAAGAACACGAGGTATCACAATAAAATAAACAAAATTAACTGATGTGACAATTAAGTTTTTCCCGGCGTATGGTAGACAGGATTTCTTCACGGGTCTTCTGCCGGATAAGATCTTTTAAACACGACTTTTCGGCAGTCACCTCCGCTGCTTTCATCTGGTGAGCAGTCATCGCGAAGTAGCTGCCGCGACGGTTCGGCACCGAATGTGTGCGCCTCGTGGTACTGGCTC